>PPNJ02000008.1:6515-360682 GCA_003707215.2 Phaffomyces thermotolerans | reverse complement strand
TAGCCATGTAAACTTCTGTTAATGCATCAGCGTACTCTTCCCTAGAGACACCTGGAATTCTATTTTGTGGAGTTCTAAATTTGGCAGCTAATGACAATGTTTGCCATACTGTTAAATGAGGGAAATGGATATCTGTTTCTGCATTGTAAACAACTTCACCTCTATAATTATTTCTGATATCATTAGGAGTTAAACCTTCATAAGATATCTCAGATTCAGAGCCAATCTTAAAACCATGGGTGTTTGAAGCGATGGTTTTCAATAAAGTTGAACACCCAGAACCTGGTCTTCCCAAAACAACTACTACTTCTCCTGGTCTTATTAAAGCATCCATTGGCTTTAGAATATCGAATTCTTGAGCAATCCTGGCTTCTTTTGAGCTTAAGTATTCAGAAGCTTTTTGAAAGATGTATTTAAATGGAGCGTTTGTGACATTGGTTTGATAATCTGCATCAGTTGCTTTACCATAAGCTCTTAAATTTTTGTAAGTTACACCTAATGAATAAGATTGATAAAAGTCGGGATCTTTATCCATAAACGATTTAAAATTTTTGATCCAATACCTTGAATTAAATTGATCTGAATTTGGGTCTAATCTACTCTCTAAGTCTGGGTTATTGATTGGTGACACTCCCGGAGCAATAGTTGAAACTCTTGATAATGTTTCACCAGCAGCTGCTTCAAACTCCCTATCTGCTTTCTCTCCAGATACCATTGAGGTATTTGTATACTTTCTTGCTAGCTTAATAATATTATTATCAACTTGATCATCATATCCCTCATAAGGAACATGGTCATTATCACCATGGTCTATGTCTAGTCTTTCTGTATGTGAAGTTAAATTCGATTGAGGAGGTTGAGTGCCCCCACTAGTACTCAAAAACATATATGGCTGTGATTTATTGTTAACTAGCTGATATTTGAAGTCCACACATAAAAAAACAACTAAATACAGAACCTCATGAGAGGCAACCCATGATATTTATATAAACATCCATAAATTTACTTGTGTAATGTTTAAAGTAGCAGAGTTCTGCACGATGACAACCCACTTCTAAGTAAAAAAAAGTCTGTAACTACGGAAATTTTGCAAATTGACTTAAAGTGGAACGTGATAAGGCCTAGTTAGGATATGGATGAATCTCATTATTAGGAAAATTAAATCGATCTATACACCTTACCACTGAATACTGAATCGTTTCACAGTAGATACTAGGTCCTAGATATTTCTTCTGAAAAGTTTGTACAGAGACAATTATATATCATTATTGAACAAAATATTCTGCAGTAGTGACTCTAAATATGCTCCTTTTTATGATTGCTTGTTTCACCGTTTTGCTTGGACGCTTCCTAGAAATTCACAATTGCGGTTAATTATGTGTATATCAAGAGGAACTTTGAATAGTTGAAGTAACAAGTGTCTACACTGTTCTGCTAAGATAGTTTCTTATATGTTACAATTACCATTTCTCGAATCTCGTAGAACGGCCAAAGAAATAACTGTAGTATAAAGTATAAAATAACCGTGGGTAGAAAATGTTAATGTATCCTAAGTTTCATTCAAAGTTATAGACACACTAATTAGCTATATTTAGTACGAAAAACACATGTAGGATCAAGATTCCAGCTTTAGCCATAAACATCATTTTCATGAAAGTTTCAATCTCAGACTAATAACCTGATTCTTAGTGTTTCAATTGCCCTGTTAAGTTACAGAAGAATGTGCATTAACATCCAAACACCATATCAGCTAGTCGATAAGAGCATAATAACAAAATCGCAAAACCGTGAATATATTGGTTTAATGGGTAATGTCACTACAGCAAAGGATCCAAGTGAAACGAAGAGAGCTAGCATCTTTACAAAGGGTTCAAGATCTCTCCGAGATTTTGTGCACAAGATTAGAGCAACTAGAGGATAAACTAGACACATTAGCAGAAGGTTCTGAATGTATGTTATTGTTTATATGATTATGAGATCCCATATAGTACTATACTAACTTATCTTCAGCAATCGCACTTGTCATGTCTAACTGGTCCGACATCATAAAATCAGTTTCCTTGGCTTCAAGTACGTTATGTCAACTACTTGTTTCTTTTTCTAGAATCATACTAACTTCAGATCAGTGAGTCTCGCTAATTATTCTGATTTGGATTATGAAAATCCAAAAAACCCACCATTACCAGAAACATTAGTTAGGTTGAGGGTCTCTGATGATAAAGATGACTTAATTACTGCTAATAGTGTTGAAAATCTGAACGAATTTAATGAAAATGATGAAATATAGAGGTTTTACAAACCGCTTTATTTTTGAGTATGTGGGTTTTTCTTTGGGTGTATATTTTGGTTTTAATATAGAGATTTGATCTGTTCTTGGTGAATATTCTACAATCCATATTTACATTAAAAGGATATATATTGAATAAGTGTTCTAAGATTAATCTTCAATTGTTAAAGAATTATAATTGATGACTTTATTAGCATGGGATTTTTCATTAGCTGTTCCAATAATTCCCTTAATTAATTCATCAAAATCCTTGTTTTCAAAAAATGATAAGATTTCATTATTCTCTCTTTTTATTTCATTCCTTAATTCATCTAACTCAATATCACCGGCAAATTTAAATCTCAACAATAATTCGGTGTCATTATCGACTTCAACTAACACTTTTACACTAGGTAAAGGGATTTGAAAGCCATTGTTCGAAGTATATAGGCCATCTTGGAAGTATTGTAACAAAGTTCTGAATGTGTTTGTATTTTCAATTAAATTTCTAATGTATTCATCTGATTTATTTGTAGGTTCTGTTATTTTTGACCAATTATCACTCAAAATAGTTCTTTTCCAGATCAATCTAACACTACTCATCTTCTCAGATTCGGAAATGTTAGATAAATGTAAAACTTTGAAAGCGTAAAAATAATTGAGTTGTTTTCCAGTTTTGGCACCGTTCAATAGTGTGAAAATATCAACCAATTCATTGACTGATAATGATCTATTAGATAGTAATCTACCCAATGCCCTTTCAAAAGATCTTTTGAATAGTTTATATTTGTCATTATTGTAATATGAAAGTAACAAATCTTTGACCACAGCATCAACTTGAGCGATTGGATCGTTATCTGATCTAATAAAATCAGAAATCTGTTCTATTATTGAAGATTGGGCTTCACTGAAATCTAATTCTTCTTGAATCTCAAGTAATAAATTTTCTGTTCTTTTATCAATTCTATCAGAATCTTGAATTGAAGCTAAAGCAGCCAATTTTGAAATACCTAATTTTAATCCTTTCTCTCTTTGAGAATCACTATTTTTTTGACAATAAGCTAATAGAACTTCAGAAGCTCTTTCAAAATTATCATCAAAAATATCTTTGATCCATGATATATCTGAATGCTCATTTTCATTGAAAAATCTTGTTAAGTAATCACTATATTCTGGAAACTCTAGTAATAAAACCTGATATTTCTCTAATGAAATATAATAGTTGTATAATGTTGAAGCAAATTCATATCCGAATTTATTAAAATAATGGGCGAATCTTAACCTGACATTTTCCATCTCTTCTTGAGATGCAGCTAATTCACGGTCTTCATCTGATATTTCAGCTAACGATTTCAAATTTAAATAAGTTTCACTAATTGCTAAGGCAGCATTCTTAGCATTAAATAAAACTAGCGTTCTAGTCCAAAAGCTTGAATTTTCTGTATAAAATGATTGAGCTGAATTAATTGAATCTTGAATGAATTTTGTCTTTGGGGTTTGAGACTCTAACCACATTAAAATTTGTTGAGATTGATAAAATAACAATTCAGCTAGTTCAATCGAGATATTAGTTAATTCTTCGTCAATAGCCTGTTGTTGCTTTTGAGCCGCAAATGAATGGAAAATCTGATTAATGACAATTGAAATCGCGTCTTGAGTGAACCACAGCTCATTTTTACCTACTTGTGTACTTGATAATTTCAAGATATCATATCTGAATGATTTTTCCAGCTCTAAGACTGGACTGAATATGACTGTTACTATTTGGGCAGCATAATTTTGTGAATCTGAAACATTATTCAATTCTTTGAAAAATAAAACAAGTAGTTTATTCAGACTATTTAATCCATTCAAGAGAAAATCTGTTGTATTTGAAAAGGTTCCAATAGATGAATTTAAGTTTCTTACTGATTTTTCAAATAATGAAACTATCTCTGTTTGATTATTTTCAGAAGCACCAGAAGTAATAGATTCTAAGCTTAAAGCTGCTGTAATCTTTTGCAAACTTGACAATAATTCCAAAAATACTTCATGTGAGACTTTATTTTGAAAATTTTTAATACCGTAGTGTACTAATTTTTCCAATTTTTGTTGACGTAATTTTAGATGATCAGATAAAGAGCTCAATCTTGGTGGTAAGTATGGGGACTTCGATAATAAAAGCTCTTCTGCAACTTGAGCTAAATCTTTTTCAATATCAGCCGATGATATACTAATACTTTTTGGTAAATCAAATTGAATTGGATTTTGATTACCATCCCCGTAGAATACCGCTTGCTCAATATGTGACTTCAAAAATGATGCACTGGTTATAGATGAACTATTTTCCTTAGTTTCTGTTTCCAATGCTTCAACCCTAATTACACCACTACCTGGAATAAAAACCAAAACAGATGGTAATTGAATAACTTGGCCATTTTCTGTGTTCTTCTTTAAATTCTCAAAACCACTACCGATTATATTAACATCTGAACGGAATGAAACAATGTCTTCCCACTTACGTTTCAAGTTTAACGTATGATCTAGTTTTGTGACCAACTCAACTAAAACAACACTATTATCAAATACCACAAATGCAATAGATCCTGGGGATGGGACGTATAATTTTGGAGGTTGAATGTATGGTGTAGTAAATGTATTTAATTTATAAGCTGAAAAGATGAACAGATGATCCCCATCTTTTTTAATTGTAAACAAAACGTAAAAGGTTTCATGCAGACCATTCGAAACAGATGTTAATACTAAGAAAACATCACTATCATCAAAATTTGGTAATAAAGCTAAGTCTAAAACTTCCAAACTATTCACAGCAGAAGGGTATAATTCAACTATAGAATTTTTCAATGAATGGCTTAACTCATTGTGAAAAATTTGTTTGAATTGGCCATCACTTGAGCAAGATAAAACTTGGAAATCACCACCTTTTGTAATTAAAGTAACTATACGTTCACCTTGACCTAATATAGCACCAGCTTTGATGGAAACGATTTGCCTGTCATAATCAAGCACACTACTGAAAAAACCAGTTTGTCTTTTAACAATATTGAAGGTTTTGATGTTTGGCCTACCAGCAAAATCTCTAAGACATAGTAAGACCACTCTTCCTTGATTTGTAGTTAATATAATACCAGCTGGTTCAATGTTTTCTGCAATTGTAATGATTTCTCTGTCATGTAATTTGACAAGAACTTCAATACCTTTGTGATGTTGTAATAAACCTATTGATGACACAATTCCAACGTTTTCATAGAATTTAACATGGCCTGAATGTGTATTAATTGTAACAATACCAGGTTCTGTTAAGCCTGCACTTGGTGAAACTAGTAGTGCAAGAGGAGCAAAGCCATTATTTGACGATATGCCTGGAATTTGAATTGTTACTGGGATACTATCAACAGAGTTATAATTCCAAGTGAAGACGTTATCACCACTTGTTAAAACACCATAGCCTGATGATTCATCAGTTGAGCAAGCAAAGATTTGATCAGCAGCCTCATTTGATAAAACAGTAGGAGTAGCAACCATTTTTGAGACAACATATCTTGAATTTCTTGTTAATTCAGATAGAACATTAGAAAATTGATGGTTTGTAATTTGGTTTTTTGATCCATTCGATGGTTGTTCTTCAGATCTGATTTCCAATTGATTTGTTAAACTAGAACCGCGAGCAACGAACCCGTTCCCAGATTGTTTAGTCGATAAAGAAGCTCTACTTATCATCCTTGAGATTTCCTAAATTATCTGAGTTCCTAAACGGGCCAATGAGTAGATTACGGACTATCAAGTGAGATAAATCGTAAATCTTTAACAGATTTGTTTTTGATTTAGAAAAAATATATAATTCTTACCCGGATTTATTAAAGTTTAGCTCATCGCAATTTTTTTTTTATATAAATTTTTCATGTAAAAATAATTAGAAAGAAACAACTTCAAATCAGTTAATAAGACTCTCAAAGATGATTAGATCTGTGTATGTTTTATTGCACTACCCTCTTAAGATACCAGAAGTACTAACTGTAATAGCGTCCCAAAGAATGCACGCTCCAAGAGAGTGATGAAGAATAAAGAATCAAAATTAAATGAGAATACTAAACAAGCGCTTTTTGTTCCAGGTTCAACAAGTAACAAAGCCCTACATGATATTACTGTCAATTTAAGTGCTCTGAAAAAACCAGATATCAAAAGATTTTCTAAAAAAAACGACATCAAACCATTCGAAGATGCCTCAACGTTAGAGTTCTTTAGTGAAAAAAATGATAGTTCACTATTAGTCTTCACAAGTAACAATAAAAAGAGAAAAAACAATTTAACTTTTGTTAGAACTTTTGGTTATAAAATCTATGATATGATTGAACTACTAGTTTTAGATGATTTCAAATTGTTTAGTGATTTCAAAAAAAATACCGTTGATATTGGTTTAAAACCAATGTTTACATTCAACGGTGCTGTCTTTGATTCACATCCAGTTTATAAACAAATCAAATCATTATTTTTAGATTTCTTTACTGGTGAAAAGACTACTCTACAGGATGTTGCTGGTTTACAACATATAATTTCTATTACAGCTGTGGATTTTGAAGAAGGTTTACCGTTACCAATAGTTAACTTTAGAGTCTACAAATTACAAACTTTCAGAAGTAATCAAAAAGTTCCAAGAGTGGAATTAGCTGAAATAGGACCAAGATTAGATTTTACCATTGGTAGATATGAACAACCATCACCAGATATGGAGAAGGAAGCCATGAGAAGACCTAAACAATTAGAAACTAAAACTGTGAAGAACGTTGAAACTGATATTGTTGGTGATAAGATTGGTAGAGTTCATGTTGGTAAACAAGATTTGAACTTACTACAAACTAGAAAGATGAAAGGGTTGAAGAAAAAATACGATCAAGTTGATGATGATTTTGATGATGAAGTTTATGGTGATGAACCAGCTGCTAAAAAAGCTAAAAACTAAACATCGTCTTGCAAAAAGAATTAAAAACTAAAATTGTATAATAGGTATTTAAGAATAGAGACATAATGAGTTAAATGGGGTTGAACTTTTGTAAAGTACATGAATTACTATTATAGTACTTTTTCTATTAAATTAAATACATGAGGATTATATTGATAATGAAAGTGATTTCTTATTTTTGAAAGAACTCAACCACATTGTCTAATTTTTTAAATACACCAGAACTGAATCAAACAAACAACTTTAAGCTGATCTGAGGGCTTTGTTATCAATCAATCTTAGTAAATTTCTTAACAACATAGCAATTGTTACTTTACCAGTCATTGGAACGTACAAACTTGCTTTTTCTTTAACGCTAGCATCGAAATTTCTTTCGGATGAGAAGTTGATACAAATGGCACCTTCTTTAACTAAATCATTTGGAAATTTATAAGTTGGTGATGGAACACCAGTGATAATGACATCAGCATTTTTAGCAGCTTCTTCAAAAGAAATATCTATATCCTCAACTTTATGTCTTTTCAAATGTAAACCTTCACCTCTAGTAAATTTCTGAATATTATCAATATCAGCAGAATAAACCACTGCACCATCATTAGCTAATAGAGCTGCAAGTGGACGACCAACGATTTCTGATCTATTTACAATCAAGACTTGTTTACCATATAGTCGATTTCCATAATCCAATAAAGTGTTATAAACACCTAGATATTCAATAATTTTAACAATGGCTAATGGGGTACATGGTAGAATAGATTTTTGAGTTTTAGCAGAATCTAAAAATCTAATATTATGGTACATGTTTTGAATGAATTTGTGGTTTAACCCTTCAACGTCTTTATCCATTGAAACGACTTGTTGTAGATATTGATCCTGTCTGTTACCGAAAACTGGGAAGTACACCATAATACCATCAACAGAATCATCTTCATTAGCTTCAATGATGGATTCTTCTAAATCATCTTTGCCAACGACCCTTAGTTCATAAGTGAAACCTAAGGATTCTGAAGTTTTGCCTGTCCAATCAGCGTACATTTGAGCAGCTGGATCATCATTCGCTAAAAACCCAACCAATTTTGGAGATCTACCTAAAGCTCGAACACCATTTTCAACTTCCGTGATAAAAGGTTTAGCGATTCTTGAGGCTAAAATGGTTCTACCAACGTGAGTAGCTTGATTTGTGTCTGACATTTTGGATTGAATGGATCAGTTGAAATAGTCGACAGATTTATTTGTAGGAACAATCTCGAATTCTTACTCAATTAATTTTTGTGCCAAATTAATTAATTCAAAAAAGAAACAATTTTTTTGACTCCAAAATTAGAAGGGCTCGTGATTTTCCATGAACAGTCAATTTCCTAATGCGGATATTCTATTTTTCTTTATTCCTTTCCGGGTGAGTTTTCAGTTCAAAATTGTTTTTGAATGTGGAGGATTTTCTCATGGAATAAATAGAGGGAATTCTAATCAAATTAAGACTATTTTAGTTTAATTTTCACTGGTAATTGGAATATTACTCTGCTCTCGCTTTTTGTCCCAATCTGGTTTCTTTTTTTTTTGCTTTCCATTTAAGTTTGGTGGTTATTCATTGGGGGGTGTGTTACTCTCAATAATTCATCTCAATTGAAGTAAAAATTCTGATAATGGGAAGGTCCAAAAGGAGATCTAATCAACCGGTACGACTATATTCTATTTAAAGTTTACTTCTGTATACTAACAGCTATTATCAGGAAATGGTTCAACTTCGTACGTTTTGAATCTCATCTCTTTCACAGGACAGATATACTAACAGCTATATAGAGCGAAACGAATTTTTATTCGATGAAGGTGGTGGTAAAGGTAACTCTACACACTCAGCTCCATCCTTACTAAGAACTTTATCACATGCTTTCAAAGAGAAATCTAAAAAAGCGGTTGTATCTGATGATTATAAGAAAACAGTTGGCACTGGGTTTTCACATTTAGGTATAAGTAATGAATCATCATCAAGCGTTAACATTCCACCAGTTTCATCAAGATCAAAACTTAAAAGGACACATACTGGTAAATTTGAATCCCAAGTGTCTTCACCAAGAAACTCACGTGATTTATATACAGATCTTGATGATGATTGGGATGCTGATGTTGAACAAGGGTTGGTTTCCACTATATCTGCCCCAAAATTTTTAGAAAATAAACCAATCAAATCATTTGAATATCCAAAACTAAAACATGATAATGGCTCATCAGGTATGAAAAATCATGTTGATGGTATCGTCTCAGATCCATCTAATTCATTATATTCTTTATATACACCTCATATTGTGCAAGAATCTGAATCAAACAAAGAGCTAGAAGAAATGAATGCTTTGATTTCAAGGTTCAACAGATTTAAAAAATTGATTCAAGAACCGAATATTGATTTAAACAGTTTGAAGAAAATGGCGTGGAATGGTATACCTTATGAGCTTCGACCAATTAGCTGGCAAATATTATTAGGCTATCTGCCCACTAATTCAGATAGAAGGGTTGCACAATTATCTAAAAAGAGAAAAGAATATTTAGATGGTATTGACCAAGTCTTCAAGAAGGATAAAGACCAAACAACATGGCATCAAATTGAAATTGATATCCCAAGAACTAATCCAAGAATCCCACTTTATGTCTCTGAAACTACACAAAGAGCATTGGAAAGAATTTTGTATCTTTGGGCAGTTAGACATCCAGCCTCTGGTTATGTTCAAGGTATAAATGATTTAGCTACCCCATTTTACCAAACGTTTTTAAGTTCTTATGTTGATGTTAATGTTATAATCGAGGAGTTTGATCCAAAAGTAGTTCCGAAAGATGTGATGGATGCTGTTGAAGCTGATACATTCTGGTGTCTGACTAAACTACTAGAAGGTATTCAAGATAATTATATACATGCGCAACCAGGTATCTTAAGACAAGTTAGTGAGTTGAAAGACTTGATTAATAGAATAGATGCTGATTTATATGCACATTTAGAGAGTGAAAATATTGAATTTATTCAATTTTCATTTAGATGGATGAATTGTTTGTTAATGAGAGAATTAAGTGTCAAAAACACAATCAGAATGTGGGACACTTATTTAAGTGAAGTCAATGGGTTTAGTGAGTTTCATGTTTATGTGTGTGCTGCATTTTTAGTGAAATGGAGTGATGAGTTGAAACAAATGGAATTTCAAGAAATTATGATGTTTCTACAAAATCTACCAACAAAAGACTGGACCACCAAAGATATTGAACTGTTATTGAGTGAAGCGTTCATCTGGCAAAGTCTCTACAAGCACGCATCTGCTCATCTGAAATAATGACCACTAATATTGACAAACAGTTCACTTGTGCAAATATTCAGTTTGTAAGATTCGTGTACTTGAACAGACACATAGAGTGACTGAAGTATAAAGATAATAAAAACAAGATTTCGCGGTACGCTTGAAAATTTTACTCGATGAGCTTGAAGCTTTGACACAAATTTAATCGTAAACGCATATTGCAATCGCTAGCTGCACGTCTTCTACTTAGATAGAAGAACTTTGCCAAATTGCTGACCTTAAGCGAACTTCGACACACAGCACGGTTCTCCGTGAACAGCTCCAGATCTTTATACATAAGAACACCTAAAACAGTCACAAGGAAGAGAGAACCAAACAAACCAACACAACCAGTTATAAAAGAATCAATTCACAAGGCTACTCATAGAACAGATCATAAAGATAATTGCATTACTCTACAAAAGAAAAAATTCAAAAGTAATAGACTTGATCAAACTATTGTAAGGATGTTTCCCTTTACTGCATTAACCCATCCAACAAGTGATACTAAAAAACCCGCCATAATACTTCATAATGCGAGTGGTGATCGTTACATATTTGGTAATATTCCTGAAGGTCTTCAAAGAACAGTAACTGAAACTAAAACAAAAATAAGTAAAGTTGACAGTATTTTCATGACTGGTGAATTGAATTGGGAAACTTTAGGAGGTCTTCCAGGTTTGATCCTCACTATTAGTGATCAAGGTAAAAAAAAATTGAATTTGATTTATGGTAATAGTTATTTAGACTATGTCATCTCAACTTGGAGATCTTTTGTGTTCAGATTTGGTATCAACCTTAACACAAATATTATTAAGCATGAAGAAGTTTACAAAAATAATTTGATGGAAGTCAAATCTGTTATATTATCTCAGAACAACAAAGTCCAAGAATCTTTCAATCCTATGGTCAGTGCCAAACTAAAGCAAATGGTCTCTAAGATGTTTCCACTAGATGTTAAGAATTCTTACACAGAAGAAGAGAATGAAAATCTTGAACAAGCGCATGACCCAAAACTTTCAGATCCTTATATTCACGTCAGTTTACCCAAAATTAATCCAGTACAATCATCAACTTGTTATTCAGTTAAATTAAATGGTATTAGAGGGAAATTCTCCGTTGAAAAGGCTACCGCTTTGGGTGTCCCAAAGGGCCGTGTTCGTGGTGAGTTAGCATCTGGTAAGGAAGTTACTTTAGAAAATGGGGTCGTGGTTAAACCAGATCAAGTTTTAGCAGAATCCAGAGTCTTTGATAATATCTTAATAATCGATATACCTAATGCATCATATTTAGATTCCGCTTTGAATTATAAATGGGATGAAAATACAAGTTTAATTTATCATTTTTTAGGTGAAGATATTGAACCATTCGGTGAACAATATCTTAAATTCATTAATTCATTTGGTGAAAAATGTTCTCATAATATCTCACATCCATTATATTGTCCTGATTCAATAGTTTTCAAATCATCTGCAAATGTCACTTTAAAATTGAAATCTTTGCAGCCAACTCATTTCAATTTACCTCGTTCTTCTAAAGCTATCAGAAGTGTTCCAGAAGGAATCAAAAATGTTAAAATCCTTCTTCAAGGCTCGACATCGACTATTGAATGCTCCATTCCCTCAATTAGAAATTCCGTCACTTTGGATCAATCAGGAATTTCTTTGAAATTCGATGAAGATTGGGAAAATATTTATGATAGTGAAGTTGCTCCATTGAAATTTAGAGATTCTGCTTCAAAGAGAACAACATTAGACCTAAATTCAGTTTCTGCTGAAGATATTAACATTGATGAACCTTTAAAAGATCAAGTCGAAACCATAACTTTCGGAACAGGTAGTGCATTACCTTCTAAATATAGAAATGTGATCTCAACATTAGTTAGAATACCTTTCGAAAATAAAGATGGTTCATTTGCATTCAAGTCAGTATTGTTAGATGCCGGTGAAAATACAATTGGTTCAATTCACAGAAGTATTGGTAAAGAAGGGATTCCTCGCTTTTTCAATGAATTAAACTTGATTTATTTAAGCCATTTGCATGCTGATCATCATTTGGGTATCATATCAATCATTAAGGGTTGGTTAGAGCACAACCAAGATAATAATAGAACACTTCATTTAGTTACGCCATGGCAGTATAACACATTTGTTGAGGAATGGTTGAAATTTGAAACTGGTATCAATCCATTTGAGAGAATAAATTATGTTAGTTGTGAAGAATTCTTATCAGGTAAAAGAAGATTAGAAACTAAGCCAATCTCATTTAGTAATTTTTTAACTGAAAGTATGGAATCCAAACAATTTACTGAACCAAAGAGAGATCAAAAGGCTATTGAATTATTGTTTAGTAATACCGGTATCAAGAGATTCAGTACATGTCGTGCAATTCATTGTGACTGGGCTTACTGTTGTTCTATAACATTTAAACTAAACTCAAGTGAAAATTTTAAAGTTTCCTATTCTGGTGACACCAGACCAAACACGTACATGTTTGCTCAAAATATAGGTAAAGACTCAGACTTATTAATTCATGAAGCAACTTTAGAGAATGATTTATTACAAGAAGCTAAAAAGAAACGTCACTCAACGATTAATGAAGCTATCGAAGTCTCAAATGAAATGAATTCAAAAAAGTTAATATTGACTCATTTCAGTCAAAGATATCCCAAATTACCTTCAATATCAAAACATTTATCGATTAAAGCTCGGTTTGTATTCGCATTTGATTCAATGATTAATAAGTTTAAAGAAATTGGTGATCAAGAACGATTGATTGGCATACTAAATAGAGCGTTCATTGAAGAGAAGAAACAATCAGAAAAAGAAATGAAATCTGAGAATTACTAAAAAAACTTGTACATATATCACTATATCACAACCTTCATGTGAACTACAAATAATATAATAACTCAACATAGAAGTCTTTGACTTGCAAAAATATGATTACAACTAGTAGTTATTTAACACTTTTATATTATTTAACTATTAATATGAATGTTAAGCGATTGAAGTTCCTTTTGAACCTGCAACGTTGTCTTGGTTATCAATATTTAAGTTGGAGTTATAAAAAGATTCCCATAACTCAACAGCTTCCTTTTGACTTTCAATTGTACTTTCCAAGAAAATTTCAATTGAATTTCTGAAATCATGAATTTTTTGAAATTCAAAAGCTTTCAATTCTTCGATTATCACTTTTGTTATCGTTTGATATCTTTCCTTTGTCGTTTTATTCTTAGTCGCTAACGTATTCAACTCACTCTTCAGCAATTCCAATTTATCTGTTTGAGTTCTATTATATTGGAAATTTTTATCGTATAGGCTTTGTTTCTTCTTTAGATCTGATTCAGATTTTGACAATGACAATAATATCTTATCTCTTTGTTCAAAAACAGCTCTAATACTGGTGATGACTCTTTGATATTCATCCAAAGTTGCACCTAGGGTTAACATATCTTGTAATGATAGTCTATCTAATAAATCTTTGATTTTCAATTGCGTATTAGAAAATTCTTGAAATAAATCACTGGTGAGTTTAGAAACCTCTAAATCTGCTAAAATTGAAATTATATTTGAAAACTCTTCAGTCACAGTGGCTAAATCTTGTCTTTGTAAAACAACAGTTTCAAGATTTCTTGAAAATGTCTTTAACTCCTGATCTAATGCCTCAATATATGATTTCTTGTCTTTGAAATACTCATCAGGTTCGACAATTTTTGGAGTAAATGAAAATGCACCACCGATTGAACTCAAAAAGCCACCTGAACTATTGCTGCCTTCGTTATAATCATTGTCACTGAAAGTAGAGTTTATCCCCAATGCTTTTTCGTGTTCTCTTGCCTCTGAAGAAAATCTTTCACTTTGTAAAAACATGATAAAGTCAGCGTCATGTTGTAAGTGAACATTTTGAGAAATTTTGATTAACATTCTCTCTAGAGCAAATCTTCTTCCTTCGATAAAATCTTGATTAAATCTACCGACAGCTTGCTTTTCAGGTGGTGGTGGAATAATTCTTCCTGGGTGTGTATGTTGCAATTGGCGATATAACCATCTGAAATCTCGGTATCTCCTTGAAACAAAAGTATCTTTATTATTCAATAAGTCTGACTCTGAACTTGTGTGAACACTGTACACAATATGAGCACTCGTTAAATCACCAACTTTAATTGGATCTCCAACACTGATATGAAAGTTAGGATTGGCTTCATTTGGGATTTGAGTTTCAGTCGCCTCTTCTGACTGTTGTTCTTGTTTTTGATCCTGTTGTTGTTGTGATTCATTGTATTTGATTGGTGATAATGGAGTTCTGTTGATATCAAACAATGGGGATTCTGATTGTCTTAGTAATTTTTCAGCAGCTGACTCTATTCCTGATTCATCTGAAGGACCCTCTATTTCATCTTTAGTTGAGCCCAATGGACCTAATGAATCACTTGAATCTGGCTTGATATGTGACAGGGATTCGGCGTCTTTTTTGTTACGACGAAACCTTGGGGCTCTATAAACATTTTGACGACGTAATCTGTTTGGTGATGCAGTCTTATGATCAGTGTCTGAATCTTTATGTTCTTCATCATAATTAAGCTCAACAGAGGGTAATATTGAGTTCTTGCTACTTAAAGTTTCATGAAACAAAGGATCTTCAGGTTTGGGGGATATTATTGATTCTTTCTTGAATCCATTGTCTTTTGTGTCTTCTGTTAAAGTTGAGAATAATTTAGTTACATCTTTTTGTTCAACATATGGAGTTTTCGGTTGTAGGTCATGTTCATCTTGAATTTTAACAGCTGTGGATGTAATTGGATCTTTAGTCTCAGTTTTATCCTCATTGGCATTATCTTCTTGTTCATCATTGAGTTGATTTTCAGTGATATCTGAATTTTTTTCTTCTTCTTCTTCGTTATTTTGAATAACAGTACTGGCAAAAGTAGCAGATAATTCATTAGCGATACTTGATTCTAGAACACCAAATTTTGAGTGTGAAAGGTTGGAGGATGGCACATCATCCCAGTGTGAAGCTTCAAGTGGATCGTTATCAGCCATTTCTTTGAGAGAAGCAACAATGTACTCAATTGATAAACAGAACTGTAGTTGGATCGAAGGAGGTGAAGATTGAAGAACTGCGAAATTGAAATTTACTTTAATTGCATTATGTAAACAAAAGAAGTCACCGAACAGAAATAGTAAAAGTCTACAGAGGATGTCTGAACTGAAGAATAGACAGAAGAGAAAGGGGAAGATTGTTAAGAAGGAAACAAGTGTTTCTGCTGCTGAAGAAAGGAAGGAATCAAAACCAAAGGCAACTAGGAATTTTTCATTATGGAACGCTTGGGTAGCTGGTACTATATTAAAAGTTTTGTTATTCGATACCTACCATTCTACTGATTTTGATGTTCACAGAAACTGGCTAGCTATAACCAACAAATTGCCATTAAAGGATTGGTATATTGAGAAAACTAGTCAATGGACGTTAGACTACCCTCCATTTTTTGCATATTTTGAATGGTTCTTATCACAATTAGTTCCAAAGATTGTCAAAGATGATGGTTGTTTAGATATAGTTGAGGTTGGTCAATACGGATGGGCAACTGTTATATTTCAAAGAAGTACAGTCATAATTACTGAAATATTATTATTTGCAGTTTTACAAACTTATATTAATTTAAATGATGATAAGACGTTGAGTTTTATAATTGCAAGTTCATTAGCTTTATCGCCAGGTTTATTGATAGTTGATCACATTCATTTCCAATATAATGGGATGATGTTCGGTATTTTAGTTGGGATTATATTATGCGCTAAGTTGAAACAAAATTATTTACTAGCTTTATTATTTGCAATATTGTTATGTTTTAAGCATATTTTCTTATATTTGGCACCAGCTATTTTTGTTTATTTACTAAGAACAGAAGTTTCAAACGTCAGTCTATGGAAAACACCAGTTAAGTTCATTAAATGGAAGAATTTGCTTAAATTAGGCTCTATTGTTATTATAGTTTTCGGTATTGCATTTGCACCATTTATTTATTATGGCGTTCTTCCTAATTTATTTGCAAGATTATTCCCATTTTCAAGAGGTTTAACTCATGCGTACTGGGCACCTAACATTTGGGCAGTTTACTCATTTTTAGACAAAGTTTTGCTAATGATATTGAAGATTCCATTTTTGAATAATTCAATTTCAAAATTCAACTTGCCAATTCCATCAATAATATCAATCAATTCAAAATTATTAGAAATTGGTAATACTGGTACAAAAGGTTTAGTTCAAGATGTATTCTTCGTTATCTTACCTGATATTTCACCAAGAGTTACATTTTTATTGACATTATTTTATGACATTTTGTCAATTTTACCGTTATTGTATAAACCAACATTCAAAAGATTTATTGGATGTTTGACATTAAATGCGTATGCATCATTTTTATTTGGATGGCATGTTCATGAGAAGGCGATAATGTTAGTTATATTCCCATTTACGTTTTTAATTGATGAAAAAAGACTATTGAACTGTTTTTTAATCTTAGCAAGTTCAGGATATGTTAGTTTATTCCCGTTACTACCTAATCAAAACCTGATCAAACAATTGTATACGTTTATTTGGTTTGTTATCTATTCATTATCATTCAGAGAAGTTTCTAAAACAAGTGCATCTAGAAACAGAGTATTTTTAATTGATAGACTTTCAATAATTTATATTTTTTTGCTGATTCCAATGGTTTGGGTTGTTTTATTAATGGAGTTATTCAAAGTGAAATATGAATTACTACAGAAGTTTGAATTTATTGGATTGATGACATACAGCGTATATTGTGCAATTGGAGTTATTTTCAGTTGGTTTGGATTAAGTTGGTTATATTTCTTTGAAGATTCAATCTGGGAAGACTGATAAGTTTTAGGGTGACAAAAGCATACAATATATCCTTGCATCAATTGTGTATATTCATGATAAATAAAGAATGAAGTGAAAAGTATAGTTCACTTTTTTTTAGCTTGACAGACAGGACAAACCCATCTACCCCTCGGAGCTCTAACTAAGCCCACACAAGAATAATGAAACCACTCTTTGGCACAATTTGGTGCATCACAAGCAACCATGTCACCAAAGCTTTCTCTGTTACAAAAACAATACAATGGTTCAGGTGGCTTTTGCTTCTTTGTAGATTTCGGAATTTGTTTAGGTGTTGATTTTAGTTTTGCTTTAGATCTCGTTGTAGATTTCTGCGTAGAATTAGGAATGGTGATTTTAAGAAAATTCCTCTTTTTCGAATCTTTTGACATTTTGTTTTCATTTAGAGTTGTTGAAGGTGATGATGATTTTCTCAGGTTTAACTTCAGCGTTATCTTTTCTGGATTCTGAATTGAAGTGTAAGACGTTCTTTTATTAGTACGTTTTGAATGAGTAGCAAGATTGTTTTGCATTTCAATCTCATTAAGGTATATCTGATGATCATTTTCCAGTTGTTGATGTTGATTATCTAGTCGGAATTTGGCTAATTTAATTGATGCAGAGATCGACTTCGCTTCAGCCAACGACTCTTGTCTGAGTTTTGTCAAATGCGAACTAAGAGCTATCACATGACGCACAATTCCACTTGTTTCGGTTTTGGAAGCCTGAGCTTCTTGTAATCGTATCAAACTTGTGTTTAACTCATCTTTGATCTTGGAGTAATTTATGTCCAGTGTTTGGATAAGCCACAGCTTTCTTATGATTTCTGCAGGTAGATGGTCCACTAAAGAGATGAAAGATGTTCTCACGTCAAACTCTGTGTTGAAGATATCGTTCTCTGACATTTATAGATATATATATATATATATATATCAATAAAACAGCCGCTTAATGTTAACGTCTGGGATCATAAGTTTGTCTACATATCAGATGTCTGGATGTACTGGTTGATTATGTTATATTTATGTAATCTGCACTATGAATCCCAAAGAAGAAATAATCGCGCCTTCCTAGTTAATTTCAGCCAATGAAAATCTCTTTAAAAAGAATCACAGAAAATCTTTACAAAAAAGTCAAAAATCTAAAGGAAATTGTTAGAAGAAAATTAATTAAAAAAAAAAAATCAACTTGGAAAAAAAATCAATTTCAATTCTTTTTTATCAAAATTCAATTAAAAGGTCTTCAGATCAATCAATTTTCCACAATGTTCTCTTCATTCAGATCCTCTGTTAGATCAAACATAGTATGTCATAACCTCACTCATCACAACAACATTCACAAACATTCAAGCCCATCTCAATCCAATAATTTTTTTTTTTCTTTTGTTTTCAAAATTTCTTCGAGAAAATAGTTGTAGATAGCTCAATGATGATTGGTCAGTTCATTTCAACACTACAAAATTTGTTTCAATCTCACTCAGGTTCATCATCCACTTAACTATATACTAGCTCAATACTCTTTCGTTATCGAGGCATCATTCTCCTTTCGTTTGTTTTCATGTTTTAATTTCAATGTTTGAGACTGGGACCAGTTTGCTGAATGTTTAATTGATAATTTTTGTGTATGGTTTTAACTGATATTTGAACCTAACTTACTAACTACTAATCCATAGAAACATTTTTCAACTGCTGCTAAACAAGCAGAACCAACTACTTTAGCTAAAAAGGTTATCGTTGGTGGTGTTGCTGCCTCTGGTTTAACTGCTTCTTATTTATTATACGAAGATTCAATCTTTGCCGATGCTATGACTGCTGCTGAACATGGTTTACATCCACCAGCTTATGGTTGGTCTCATAACGGTATGTTCGATACCTTTGACCATGCTTCAATTAGAAGAGGTTACCAAGTTTACCGTGAAGTTTGTGCTGCTTGTCATTCTTTAGACAGAGTCGCTTGGAGAACTTTAGTTGGTGTCTCCCATTCAAACAGTGAAGTCAGAGCCATGGCTGAAGAATTCGAATACGATGACGAGCCAGATGACCAAGGTAACCCAAGAAAAAGACCAGGTAAATTAGCTGATTACATTCCAGGTCCATATGCCAATGAGCAAGCTGCTAGAGCTGCTAATCAAGGTGCCTTACCACCTGATTTATCATTAATCGTTAAAGCCAGACATGGTGCTGCTGATTATATTTTCGCCTTATTAACTGGTTACCCAGAAGAACCACCAGCAGGTGTGGTCTTACCTCCAGGTTCCAACTATAACCCATACTTCCCAGGTGGTGCTATTGCTATGGGTAGAGTCTTATTCGATGATTTAGTTGAATACGAAGATGGTACTCCAGCCACTACTTCACAAATGGCTAAAGATGTTTCAATTTTCTTAAACTGGGCTTCTGAACCAGAACATGATGAAAGAAAAAGATTAGGTTTAAAAGCTATCATTGTCCTATCATCATTATACTTAGTTTCCATTTATGTTAAGAAATTCAAATGGGCCGGTATTAAAACCAGAAAAATTACATTCAACCCACCAAAAAATTAGAGAAATTTAAATTGTTGGAAAAAAAGAAATCTTTATGATATTAATCCATTAGATTGGTGTTTTTTTATTGTTTTTTTTTATTATTATTTTAGTTTCTAATTGAAAAATTTTGTTACATTTTATGACAATTTTTTTATAATTTTAGTGATTTTTTTATTGGCGGGGGGATGAAAGCTCTTTTGAATAAGAAAGAGAGATAGAAAGGGAAATTGAACTATATTCCAGAGAGAAGGATGGAAAGTTTTTGTCTTTGAGTTAGTTCAAATATTTATGAAAGATAGAGAGGAAGAAGAATAAAGAAATGAAATGAGATGAAAAGTATTTGACATTTGGCATGGTAAATGTATATATTAAGAATTATTGGCCAAAAGATTTGAAATTCTATTTAAAGTATTATTTTAGTTATATGTACATTCTATATATTCAATTATTGTTGTATTTTATCTAGTTCAGTTTGAGTTGCTCAATTATACCAGGCTTTTTTGAATTATATTTTTATTTTATTTCATTTCACTATATATATATATATATAGTTATTTTTGTATATCAATTGTTTGCATATGAATTATATTTTTATTATTTGGAATGTAGTATGTACTTAACTCACTTATTTATACTACTCCTCTTTTAGTAATCATCAGGAAAACTGAAAGCTAACTCTTCTCCATAAAAAACCACATTTATTTTTCTCAAAAAAAAAGACAATCCGACCAAAACCTAATATCAACTCTCTATAATTGCAAGAATTTCAAAGATTCAAAAGACTCTAATGAGATCAGAGGGTTACGAATCCATCAAAGATAAGTTTCAAGTCATTACCGATCATAGACAACCTTTAAATTGAATTTCGAGAGAAAGATAAACTCAAAGGCACTTTAACAGGGTCAATGAAGTTGATGAAGAGGGCAGTGTCTTTTATCTAATTGAGATTTTCAATTGGGATGAATGTGGATGAGTTCAAACATAAATTTCAAAATTCTTATGGTACCATTGTATCAGTATCATAATCTTCAGAAAAAATGATGAAATTTTTGACAGAAGAAGAAGAAGCATTTATTGAGAACTTCAGTCAAAATCAGATGTTCAGTCGTCTAATTGATGGTTTAAACTTGAGGCTGCTTTCATATAAGAATATAAAAGGTTTTGCTATCAGAGGGAGCTAAAATTGATCCAACTAACTTATCATTTCCAAATCTGAATATATAATGTCACAATGTCACAATGTCACAAAGAGTTGGCTTTATCGATGGGAAAGGGAAATTGATTGCCCAAACTAAAAGAAGTTATATCTACAAAATCTTGCCAAAAGGTATTTAATTCTTTAAAAAAATTTGGAAACTTATCATGTTTAGATGTGACAATTGATCAATACCCATGAAGACGTTGAAACAGTTGAAGAACAATGTTTCAATAATAATGGATGTCCTATTAGTATTTGACCATATCATTTAACTAACATAAGTTCTTTACTTTCGGCAAAATTGAGAAATTTCTATAAGAATGAAAGCGTTCAATTATCAAATACTGAGTTTTTTTATTAACAATTCCACCATCGCCTCTTTATGGTGAACCATGTCAAATTGATAACCACTATGGTCCTAACTTAAAGGAGCCGACTAATACTATTAAACTTTAGAAAGGATTTCGCCAAAGAAACCATTTTAATGTTTCAAATCTTAAACATTTGAGATTAACTAACCTTATCGGTCCAATTTGACGAGGATCAAGCTGCATTTCAAGATAAGAATTGTTATATTTTAGATTCTTTTGCTCATGCTACACATTGAGAATTAAACTATTCACTCATATTACTTTTAAATTCTAACATGTCTAAAACTAATATTAAAGCTTTGAGTGTCGTAACTTGTGAAAATGAAGAAGAAAACTATCTCAGTTGCCAGTTTTAAAGTCATTGAATCTTAATAGGTCTAATACTAATGGTAAGGTACCTAAGATGTATACACCATATGTTACAAATTTATAAATATCATTTGATAAAAAATTTAAAAGTTTGAATAATTGAATAGTCAAAATTTCCCAAATCTGATCGAATAAACTATTTATAATCATTCATATGACACTATTTTGAAACTTGAGGATCCATTTTTGAACACCTTGAAACTCTCAAAATCGTTGGGGCTATCTTTGATAATCTAAATTTATCAACATCTAAACCATCGGAGACTCCCAATTTTGAAATGTTTCAAGTATGAAGTCAATACAGATATTTCATAAACTTTACAGCTTAATATATACTTTTGTGCTCCTAAATTAGAAACGATCCATGTTCCACAGATATTCAGATGATGATGATGATGATAATGATAAAAATGATGCCATTAGGACGACCTTAAACGTTCCTAATTTCTCAGATTTGAAACAATTGGTAATCAAAGATCTGACATTAAGTTATCTAAAGTTGATAAATTGAAAGAATTCATTTTGTTCCCCAGACTCACCAACTTTTGAAATAAGAGCAATCAATTTATAGAATTTGTTGAAATTAAAATATGAATATCCAAAATCTGTAGACTCTTATTAAGCTGAAAAGATTGGAAAATTAGTAAACAAAAGCTGCTTGTTAAAAAAACAGAAAAGCTACGCCATTAGGTGATTTCATGATTGAAGAAGGTGGTTAAGATTCAGCAATGTTTGATGATGGTATCGTTGATATAAAAGATGAGTACTATCAGTTCAATAAATCAAACTCGTTTGGTAAGTGAGATACCTCCAGCTATTATGATTGTCCTGATAAATAAGTGCGAATACATTGATTAATAGTAAAATATTGCTCAGAAAGCGTCTAGAACCTTTAAGCATTTCTTGTGAAATTATATGAGAGAATTTATACGTTATACTTATACAGGTACGATGTAGGCATAGAAAACTTGGAGGAACTATCACAAATAGTGAGCTATAATCAAATGATAGTTTATATACCGTTTTTGAGTATCAAACTATTTGGACTTTTGTTCTACCAAATGAAATTTCGTTGAATATAACTGTTAACATTAAACAATACTGATGGGACCACTGAACCACCCAGTAATATTTAATTGTATGCAAATTATATGTATTCTCTTGTGTTTTGTGTATAAGTGGTTATCAGTCAGTTTTATTGGCTCAATAATTACCAAAAATCTAATATTCACGTGACTTTTGAGCACTTATTTCCATTTTGAGATGAGCACATAAATGTTTGAGATACGATCTGTTATATGAAATTGATTTAAAAATCTTAACATTCCCACCTTCGTTATATGTTAAATTGTTTACTTACCACTATCATTCATTGAAACAGTTTTTTTCGTTTTAACTGGTTATTCAATATCACATAATAATTATAATCTAAAGGGTCTTTTCCAATACATTTTTCTCACATAACAAAAATATTACCTTCAAGATGATGATGGGTTCAGGTACCATGGAGACCATGGTTTTAACAACATCCGCAGTGATGAATATGGGCGGTCACTCAGGAATGGAAATGGCTACCTCCACAGGAATGGATATGGCTACTTCTACAGGAATGGATATGGGCTCAGCTACTGCAGCAGCTATGGACATGTCATCTCATTCAATGCCAATGGCTATGTATTTCAGTACAAACTATAAAGATGTTCCGGTTCTTTTTAAACCATTATCAGCTAGTAATGGTGGTAAAGCTTTTGGTATCTTTGTGTTTTTATTCTTCTTGGCTTTCTTCTTTAGAGGTTTATCATTTTTTTCTGCTTATATGGAACAAAGAATTTTCACTAACGATTCATTTCATTTGGTTGATAAAATTGAATCAGCTAAATCTTCAGATGTTGAAAGTTCAGACGATAATGGTAAAGAAACAATAGCACATGCAGCCACTCCTGAGACGAGAGAGCTAGCAAGAAAGCAAACAGCTGTTGGTAAATTTTTTGAATTTTCAGCAACTACCATTTATAGAGATTTCATTAGATTACTGGTAGCATTCGTTTCAGTTATGTTCGGTTATGCATTAATGTTGGCAGTTATGAGCTTTTCAGTTTTGTATTTCTTTGCAGTTGTTTTGGGTTTATCATTTTCTGAAATTTTTTTCAGAAGATTAGCTTATGCTCTAGACATTAAACCATCACACTCAATCTGTGAAAGTCTACATTGAAATCAAACCGCAAATATAGATTTCGATAAAATCTTTTTAATGAACGTAATGGCCTAGGTTTTTTATAGATACAATTCTAGAAAAATAATTAACCAAATTTTAATTAGATTTTCTTTAGTATCAGACATATTCTGTACAGTAAACACTATCGATGAACTATCAAAACGAAACCGTTTGACTAATGGGTAGCTTGCTGATATTCCAAACATTAACTCATAGAAGCACAAACATTTTTAGGTAAAATGAAAATTGTATTTTGTATGTTAAAATCTTTGTTAAAGGCCTAGTTGAAGGGAAGCCGTACTAGCAGTACATTGTATTTCAATATTGAAAACGTAATGCCTATAGTTTTGAGTCACGACTATATGAAAATCTTCTTATTAATATTAATATTTATGACTATTACAATCAACTATATGATCTCAGTCTATTGATCACATGTCTTTAAGATATTTGGTAGTAGGTACAAAAAAATACATCTTCCTTGCAAAGAAAAAAATATAAGTACTCATCAACATTATTTACATATACACATACATGATCGTACTAGATTAAAATAGTGAAAACAATGCTTTCATAACAAAAACTGTTTTCAAAAAAAGAATGCGCCAGCCCGGAGTCGAACCGGGGGCTCAAAGATGGCAACTTTGAATTTTACCGCTAAACCACTGGCGCAACTATTCCATCGTGGGAATCGAACCTGGGATAACAATAAAGACGTTAACCACTACGCCATAGAACACGATTTATTGGGTTTTGTTAGAGTTATTTATGATGTCTTATGAAATAATTATAATATGATTATATAATCTGAAGCTGCGTGGTTTACAATAACATAGTCGAACAGGCATCTTTTTGCAAGACTGAACCGATGCTAATAAATTTGTGTGCAACACTAAAAGAAGGAAAAATTCAGTTGAACCTGAAGATTATAAAGAAGAAAATGTAAGAAATAGAATACCAAATTAGGGAATGTATTTAGTTGTATAGCTTTAAAATAAACGATTTAAGAGAAAAAAAAAAAAAAGCGAATTAGTGAAACAGAAAGAACTCTATAACATTATTGAGATTACCTTTTAGGTAAATATATCTTCTGTTACAATTATTTACTGTCTGTCACTTTTATATAGAGAAGACATAACTCCTCTAGTTTGGTATTATAGCTTTACATATTTAGATATACAAGTTTATTACAAGTTTTGTGTAAATATAGTTCATTACTTAAATTATTATTAAGCTACGTCAATCCATATTCTCACAGTTTTTAACGTTGGTTTGTAAACCCAAATCAGCGGTTATGATATGGATGTATTAGGAAAGGTTACAAGCTCTGATGGACGTTAGTTAAAATTGTAATATGTGAAATACTTCAATACTTCGTTGTACGAAGTTATTCAACAATGACAGAGCCTGGAAAAACAGCTATAAGGGTTGAGGAAAAATCAAAAAAACGGTGTAATAAATACAAGCTCAACAGAGCTAGAGTATAAGAATTTATAGATAAAAGTAAATAAACAATCATCTAGAGGAAGTTTACAAATCTGAACTGAATAACGAAGCTACAGAGGAGTTTTTTCTGAGATTCAGATAGCTGATTTTGAAATATTATAATTTATCAGTAAAAATATAATGGGTGTACCGTGTTGACCATAAGATCATGATGTGTGTAGTTAGTATATAGTTTAGTAAATCAATCTACATGTCAAGTACTAGAAAAAACCAAAAACCCGTAACTATTCAATAAACAAATGACAAGTTAATAAACCAATCTAACTTAACTATAAAACTTCAAATTCTAGTATTCTAGAAGACCCATGACATAACTCTTTTAAATATGGTATCATCACTTTTATTTTCCTTTTCCAGACTAGCAAGATACTCAGCTTCATGTTGTTCGACTTCTGCTAATCCTGTAATCAAATCAGCCTCTTCAGGTTTAACGAACTTAGTTCTCATTATTATTTTATAAGCAAGGTATAAACCAATATCTAGAAAAGTCATTAGATAACTACTTAAAAATGAAGCCACTGTGAATTTACCAGGCATGAATGTGGTATAACCAATTGTACCAATCATACAAGCATTGAAAAACATACCGAAGTAAGCAGTGTAAGGTTGGAACCATGAAGTGTAATGGAATGTTTTTCTATCTAAACCTTGAGCATTGCAAGCACGATAAAATCCTAAATAAGTGATACACATCATGAAGTAATTGTTTAATTGACCAGTAGTACAGATTGATAAGATCCAGTTCAATACGGTAGCAGAGTTATTACCTAATTGTAGTAAAGATAATAACGAGAACAAAAATGCCATACCAACACAATAGATTGGAACACCCCATCTAGTACAGTATTGGAAAATCTTTGGTGCATGTCCTCTTAATGAAATTGAATATAACGATCTTGAAGAACAATAGACATATGAGTTACCAGCTGAAAAAGTAGTGACAATACAGGCAGCATTGATAATATCAGGTAAGATTTTGATACCTAAGTTATTAGCAGCAATAATATATGGAGAGTAGGCACCTGATGAGGTTGAACCAGTAGAAGCTAAACCAACTAAGGTTGGGTCATTGTATGGTAACAGAATACCAACA
Source organism: Phaffomyces thermotolerans (assembly GCA_003707215.2). Classification (NCBI taxonomy): domain Eukaryota; kingdom Fungi; phylum Ascomycota; class Saccharomycetes; order Phaffomycetales; family Phaffomycetaceae; genus Phaffomyces; species Phaffomyces thermotolerans. Next base: position 333,972 of record PPNJ02000008.1, on the reverse strand, counting down.
GACATGGCCCCTAAAACGTAAAATAACATTAATCTGTAGAAAACAGTTCTGAAAGTACCAGCTAAAACTTTTCTCGTTTCTTGTCCAGCCTCACCTGCAACCATAGCTAAATATTCTGGACCAACAATAGTGAAACAAGCTTGAGTTAAAGAACCTAAGAAGCCATGGAATCTCCCCATTGCACCAGTAGTTAAGAATTCAGCAAAAGAACCAGGATTTTGCCAGTAAGTGAACCCAAAAGCCCAGTGTTTTGGATTTCCACCAACCATGGTAATAAAAGTAAAAAAGATTAAACCGAAAGCTAAGAATAGTTTGGTAATGGTCAAATAAAATTCGGATTCACCAAACCACTTGACAGCGTATAAATTCAAGGCAGCATAAATAAAGATTTGAACACAAAACGTTATAGCTGGGGAATAATCATCTCTCCAATAATGTATCATAGAGTTAACTGCCACAATTTCAAAAGGAATATAACAAGAAATCATAATATAATAATTGAACCCTTGAACAACTTCGAAAGCTTCATCAACACAACGACCAGCCATTTGAATAAAAGGAGAAGAAATTGGTAAATAACAAACCATTTCACCAATAGAAGCAACAACGGAAAAAATGACAATAGTCCATAGAAAATAAGCTAAAAATAGTGAACCAGGACCACCTTTATATAGAGCAGTTGAAATTGTAACAAATAAACCGGTACCAATTGAACCACCGATTGCAATCATATGTAAAGTTCTAGCAGTTAGTTCTCTTTTAGTATGAGTAACATTTTCAAATGATCCGCTGTCTTCACTTTGAGATTCAAGTTCAGACTCTCTTTTCTCTTCTACTTCAATGGATGAACCTTTACCAAAAGGTAACTTATTAGTAATTCGTTCTAACATTGTATTAACTTATATGGTACTGATAGGGTCGAGAAATAACAGTAGTGATATCACTCAAGTTTCAACTCAACATCTTAAATAGGCGGATATTTGATTCATTTTATATTATTTTTCTCTTTCGATATTTTAATGTCATTTTCTGACTTTAATGTATGCTGCATATTTTTTTCACTTGATTGAGGAATTAATGATGTAATTCTGAATCTGGCAAAACTTTCAGTCAAATTCACATCTACGAGATATGAGATTAACCCGATTTGGAAAATTAAGTCGAAACTAATCTCGCATGGGAATATTGTTCGTTTATTGATGAAGATTAGGCTAACACAGTCTGAAGATTTCCCAGGCTTGTCTAGATAGCTAACAACATGCTCATTTTTCTTCTCTCACTCATTGAATTTGTGTCAATTCAAATGTCGTCATTTAGCGTTCATTGAGTAGAAATTTTACGGTAAGGGCAGCAGACTTTGTTAGAGGCACCCCGCATATATTTTTCTGGTTCTATACATCCCATCACTAGACCTATAGAGTAATAAGTAAACACTGAAAAGGTTTGGTTAGTATATATGTGGCTGTAATTGGGAGCAGTCTCATAACATTTTATTAGAGTAACCCAAAGAAACCAATCACATCATTTTTAACTATCCATTTACTTACAAGAAGAAGCGAATGTGAATAGCGCCTTACTTAAAAATCTAAACATGGATGATGGAACTTGGAAATTATAATTACTTGATGAAAATTTTTCCATTAAAACAAATATACAAGCTCAATAATATAAGAATTTGAAATGTCTTACAGACATCCGAGTTATATTCGAAAGCAAGAGATTTCGTTTACTATTTCGAACATATGGCGTACCAATTAGGGGTTTACTATAGATTGCACTACAACACATATATCCAATGGTGAATTCAAATTGTTTGTTTACTCTGCTGGATCCCACCATTTTGACTGTGAAAAGTCTCTGGAAGCAATGAAGACATCCCATGAAAAAAAAAAGGAAACAGCATTTTTAGTATGATGTATGTCTACATTTCTACAAAAGATGCGATTTGTTGTACTCGATTTAGGAATCTTTACCTTATTATCTAAATCTCAGTATCTGATATCTGAACTTTGAAGACTGTTATTTTCCCCTTTATCCGAATGTGTAAGTCAAATTTCAAAAGTCTGTATGAAATACTCATTACAACTGCCATTATTATAAGTAATATATAGAACACCTAGATTCTATGCTCCATAAATCATTTTGACTTAGTAACTAGTTTGTGTAGATAAGCTTTATAGTTACCTTAGGTTTTATCACCTTTTGTGACGATTAGATACTTATGGATGTATCATGTACCCTTGTGCTTACTCATGATTCAATTAAAGTATGGGGAAACAGCGAACTCACATACAGTTGATAACAATCCCACCAAATGATCATACATTGTTAAGTTGAACTGGAGTCAGATCCAGTGTCCACGAGTCAATGCTAACTTCTGACTCCTTCGAACCAATCGGATACCTTATAGTGTCACATAATTTCTCAGAGAAATCCTCTCAATCTACGTAAGATAATGCAAATTTGATAGTTATCTGGATTGAGTACATATTAACGAACAAAACATTATCTTTGCTGATTTCAATCATAAGTAATTATCTTACATTGAGTAATATTGTAGTATTGTGTATTGTGTATCACAATTTTGAAATTATTCAGTTACAGTTGATTAACATTAATAGTGACAAGTTAGAACATCTACATATACAGCCCAAACTTCAAAGATCCGTCCATTGTGCAAGCTTTATGCGATAGAACATATGTTTTTTCATTTAATACTATGATTCGAATAATCCTATATTCATCATGACGGCGTATCAACGTTGAAATATAGAGCCCAAGTGAACATATGAAGAGTCAGTACTTCTTACTCACCTATGAAGAGTCGGTACTTCTTGCTCAGTATAAATAATAATTCAAATTGATCTAAAAATACAATCAAATTGATCTGAAAATACAAATCACAATTACAATATCTATGAGATTCTGAATTCTGAATTAAGAGCTTAAAGAATAGCGACTACCAATAATAACGATGTTGCTTTGTCTTCGTAAATCCTAGTACTCTTTCAAGCGGCAAAAGTTGAAGTTATATCTGTATTTTAAAAGACGCATTGCCCTGACAGAGATTATAGATATTATAAAAGACTACAAATTGAATTCTATAACTCTTGTATATAAACACCAAACGAAAGAACTGAAACAAACTTTATATAATATATATCTAAATTAACATTCAAAGTCAAATTATAAATCAAATAAATTAAAAACGGAATTGATAAAAGAAATATCAACAAATATGGTCTAAACAGCATGTTCAGCAGATTCAGATTCATAATGGTTTTGAGAAGAAATTCTTGATGGATCAATTTCACCATGAAATTCTTCAGAAATTTGTTCCAAAGTTTTACGTTTAGTCTCTGGAATTAAGAAGGTTAAGAGTAAACCACATAACATGAATAAGGCAAAAATTTCCATAACATGAGGTAACCAACAATTTTTCTTGTCTTTTGGACAGTTATGATCAATTAAAGTACCTAATGCAGTTTGAGCGATGATAGCACCAATTTTACCGGAAGCTGCGGAGATACCATGGGCAGTTGATCTATATCTAGTTGGGAAAGCTTCACCTGGAATAATGAAAGTAGTAGTGTTTGGACCAAAGTTCTGGAAGAATTGAGCTAAAACGTACATAGCTAATAAGCCATGTTCACCAATTTTGTGGTAACCAAAACCAATGATACACAAGATAACAGTTAATAAGAAGAAACCCATTAATTGAATTGGTTTTCTACCAACTGTATCAATAGTAGCAACAGAGAACCAATAACCTGGAATAGAACCAGCACAGATTAAAATTAAGTTACCAGCAGCAGAATTGTATAATTTTTCATAAATATTAGCAGATGAAGCGTAACCAATAGTTTGTAAAATGGTGGCAGAGTTTAAACCTAAACCGTAATATGCGACATCCAACATGAACCAACAACCTGCGGTACCAATCAAGATTCTCATGTGTTTCCACTGGTTGAAATGATGGAAGAAATCCTGGAATGAAGCTTTTGGTGGTTGAATTATTTCAGCTTTAACTCTTTCAGTTACTCTTAATTGTTGGACATCACCTTCACTAGCGTTACCATGTTCACCAGATGAAAATTTAGCGGTATCAGCTGCTGCTTTTTCAATATCGTATTCAACATCTAAAGTATATCTTGGTGATTCAGGAATAGTTAATCTGAAGTATAAAGCAATGAAACCTGGAACACAACCAAAACCAATTAAAATTCTCCACATTTGATCACAAGCTTTTTGACATTCGTAACCACATTCAGAAGCGTTAGTAGCAGTTATCAAATCATTCTTGTATCCAGCAACACAGATGATGGCAATAATACCACCAAGTAATTGACCCCAACCTTGGTTAGCGAAAACAGCACCCATAATCGCACCTCTCCATTTGGTAGTAGCGAATTCTGAGGAAATAATTGAAGATAATGGATAATCTCCACCAATACCAATACCTTGAACAATTCTGAAAAAAGTGAAAATAGCAACAAAGTTAACGGCTGGAGACTCACCTAAACAAGTTTGACCAACAGTGGCAACAATCATAACAATCAATTCGGTACCGTAAACTTTTTTACGACCCATGTAATCAGCTAAGAAACCAAAACCCAATTGACCAATCACAGTACCAATAGAAGTAGAAACTTTTAATAGAGTATTAGTGGAAGATGGAATAGAACCACCCCAGTAAACATAAGCCATCATAGCTAAACCTAAGTTAATGGCAAAAATATCATATGAATCGGTTAAGAAACCAACACCAGCAACAGTGATGGCTCTAACATGATACCAACCAAAAGAGGCTTGATCAATTTTTTCTAAAGCTAATCTTCTTCTTTCTAAAGGATCTTCAATGTGGGAGAAATCGTTTAAGAAATTGTGGAAAGCAGCATTACCACCAGCAGTTTTGACACCACTGGTAGCTGGGTTGACTTTTTCTTCAACAGTAACCATTAATAAAAAGGTGTCTATAATAGTTTATAACGATCAAGAGAGAAGAAATAAGGAATTTTTATTTTATTTATACATCTCTTGACACAAGAGAATTTTACAAATGTCTTAATAATAAAATGATTCACATATATCAGTCTTAATTAATACACGTGCGAAATGAAATGGTGAATTTAATTTTATAATGTTTAACATGTATATTTGAATCAGAAACGCAAAAAAGAAACTTGTTTCCTCATTGAGAATTTACAGAATGGCAAAAGCGAAAGTTTTAACTCTTTAGGGAGCACGGATTACGGATATGTAGAGTGAAACTTCACGCCATTCATTCCTCAATGCTCATTCATTTGATGTGAATTTCGGAAAATATGAAAAATAAAAGTACATGTGCCATCAAATATCGAATTTATCATTATCAAAATTTAACGTACTAATTTTAATCCTTCTTTTACAGAACCCTTCCTTTATGGAATACATTTCTTGAATACCAAGATAATAAGAACCCGTCTAAATCTTCCATTTTCTTTGTCATTGATGAAGAAATTACTAGGCTCACAAGACTCTTTACCTAACTGAAATGGCGAAAAACGTTGTTGTTGTTCCAAATTCCGGTAATCACTTAGGGTTGCAGCCCACGTTCTCTATATATCTTCTTTGCGAAAAAATTGAGGTTTACTCCAGTAAACCACACTCCAATTTTAAATTCAAATTGATATTACACCAACGTGCTGAAGTACCATTTGTTCATGTCAGTCCATGATAAGGTGAAATCTTTTGAGTCGTTAAGTTTCTTCCATTGGCATGTGCTGAATATGTTCAGGAATCACCTAATAAATTTTTAATGGATTCTTCATTAAAGTCTGGGCACCAAGTAAAAAAGAAATAATTGGTTGAACTTGGTAGTTCTCAGTTCTCACTGCTCAGTTATAATTAAACCAATGTCATTTATGATTCTTTCTATATTTCAACACAATACATATAAGAGCAAGTATAATCTTCTGTAAATATAGAGTCCAGCTCTCAGGAATCTAGGGATACATGATTTTCGCAAACACGTGCATTATTTTGAGGCATCCTAGGGAATTGGAATCTATATATTTCTTTTTTTTGTGTCATAAACGTTTTCATCCAATCGTCGATATAACAACGTCATTGGTTTGAACTTTAAAGGGTTGACTTGAAAGAATTCAGATGAAACTTGCACACGATTCGACATCTCCTTACACTCAGAAAAACTTTTGTGAGAAATGATAGCTTTTATTACTAGCAATCAAATTATTTGAATCATGGAGTAGTTGACTCGTGAGATACATGTTACAACAATTTGACCTTAAACGCATAAAGATAAATAAGAGACTACATATGGGCATTGGGCCATGTCACTTTGCTTGGTTACAAAAAAGCTTTTAGCATTGGAAAGAGTTAAAGTTGGAACCTGGAAGTCAGAAGTAATCAAGGTTAGTAGTAAAAACTTCCTGATCCAGATCACAATACTACTCTATTAAATGTTGAGTTATCAGTGACTTTCATACGTCTAACTATGAAAAATCAAACATTTAGTAGACTTTACATTTTACGCTATCTGAAGTGATACTAACTTTACATTTTCTTCAAATCTAAACAATTCGAGTAACTGTGCGACTTCTCAAGTCGCAGAATCTTTTTATCCATATTCACTCTGGCAGCTCTACTAAAATCTTAAATTACCTTGGAAACTGTTAATAGAGATAAGATAATGATAATAACAGCACTTGAATATTTGTGTAACTATTCGTGATTTGAGTGATATTATATACAGTATGCGATTCTGAAAAAAATCTAATTTTGGATTTAGTTTGCATAAAATCATACCTGTTTGATTATTGTCCAACTTGAGTTGCCTTTGATCGCATAATCCCATGTTTAGGAGTGATACGTGAGAGTTTGAAATTGAAATTTACTGAATTAAAAACTGCTTGATTACACTTTCATAAACGACATAAAACACACCAATTGCTTGAACTGCTACTGTTCAATGTTCATGAAATCTTTTATAACTCAAGAAATCCACGCTCATTTAAGTTCTGAATCTTGATCACAGTATATTTTCATTTACTTCAACTTTTTAGTAGAGTTTAGATTCAATCTTTTGAAAAGTATAAAGTATTATTTTTGACTTAACCATGATATGTAATTTAACTTTACAGTTTACTCGAAACTATTCAAAAATCTAAGGTAACTGTTTCTGTGTTTTGAATCTAGTTTGGAAGGTTTTTTGATATGAAGGAATTTATCAATCAAACTCTTGTTTGAAACTAAACTTTTGTTCTGGTGGTCTTCTTGATTCTTGAAGGTTTCTAATAACCAATAAAATAAATCATGTAAAAGAAGACAAAGCTAAATGCTAAAACTATCTTAACACCAATCTAGCAAAAATAAGACAAGACACAGTAATTATTTACAAGAAGTTTCAGATTTCAGATAAACATTACTGGTAATACTATAAAACTCATAAACTATACTAAAAAGACATGAAAAACCAAATCAATTAAAGATGGGACAAAAGGATATTTTATTATAAGTCATAATTAAACATAACTAAAACTCCCAATTTGGTTTTTAAAGAAAAAACCCAAGATTTTATACAATGAAACAAATGATAACTTTTTTAAAAACAAATTTAATTAACTTAGATTTGTTTTTTTAATAAAGCATTAATAAATTCTTCTCTGTTACCGAAAGAACCACCTTGAATGAAATGTTGGAATTTTCTTTGAACACCCCAACCACCATGTGGGTTGGATAATTTGAATGGCCATAAAAAGTTGTTAGCTTGTTTGAAGTTTGGACCAACAGTGTAGATTTCGTGAACTAAATCTTCAATAGAGATGATACCGTATTTACCTAATGAAGCTTCAATGATTGAGTTATCAGCTAATGGGATTCTTTGTTTATTAACTCTACCGTAACCACGTTTGTATAATAATTGTCTGACGGTAGATAATGATGGGTAACCGTAAGCAACGTATGGTTCAACTAATTTTAATAATTCAGAAGTAGCCTTGGTGACTCTAACAAAAGTACCATTGTTGATTTGTAATAATCTTAATAATTGTAAAACTTTTCTTGGTTTTGGTGGAATTTTGTTGATACCTTTGATTCTTACAACGAAGACTAATTTGTGTTGAGCTTCAACATAGTAAGAACCGTTAGCTTTAGCTTCACGTTTAGCATTGATAACTGCTCTTTCAGCTTGTTTATATTCGGCTTCATAAGCAGCGTTTCTTTCGTAGATAGCTTTTCTTTTTTCTTCGTAAGCCTGGATGAATAGTTAGTAAAAATATTCGAATTCAAACAAGTTGTTGAAATAATATATTGATATTTTATGATAATTCTTTTATATATCAGTCCCGAAAGATGGTTAACAAACAGACGTCATCGCCATAGCTAGCCAGTTTAAAATATGGATATCATCACTAAAAGTCTCTTTCATTATTTATGATCAAAAATCATGAAATATCAAGATATATCTAGGGCAAGCACTTACTTTTTGAGAGATAACTCTTTGAGCAGCTTTGGCTTCAGCAGCTTTAGCTTTAACAACAGCTAATTTTTTTTGGGATTCTGGAACTAAGATTTGTTCAGCAGTGATAACTCTTAGTCAGGTATTAGTATTTTTACTTGAAACATTTATCGAACATATTCATTGACATGATACCACTCATTCAACGACATTTTAGTTCACTCAATATCAAAAAAGGAATATTCCAATTGTGATATTAGAGTAAGGTCAGAGGAGATATAGACATTGTTTAGGCCATGATTGGTAATTCAATAGTAACCCAACTGAACAATTTCAGTGAAAACAAGCTATAGTAACCTATGCCTTCTACTTCCTCAGTAATAATCTTTGTTGAGGAATAACATGAAAAAAAAAAATATCAATCAAATATTTATATATTAAGCAAAGTCCATGACTTTCAAAATAATAGCTACATAAAGATTGATAGAGTTTCTCATAGTATGAAACATCAATGAATATAATTCTTTATTAATTTGAACTTACTTCTTGGTAGCAGCCATTTTTAGTTGATCTGTGGAATGATTCTATACTCAAGAAGTTTGTGAGAGAATCTTTTATGATTGAATTTTTCAGTGGGAACACAACTGCGATATTTTTGGAAGGGGCAACAATTTTGATGTACTTGTGACCGAGCGAAATTATCGGTGAGGATGTTTCTATTGCCCTATGATATTTCACGTGACTATCATATTCAGTCCATAGCACTTCCAAGGAAACAACACAGTATTAAATGGTTGATTGAATCTGTAACATTTATTATAGTCTATAGTCCCATCATTTTAAAAATGAGCAGAACTACTTCTTATGATTCAGGTAAGCAAATAACTGCACAGCTAACGCCATTTATACTGAAAGCACTTACTAACATGGTGCTAAAGATGAATTGGAAACATTCAATGACACTGAATACAACAGTTTAAGAACAAGGGCGAAAAGAACATTTGAAAGTAAATTGACTCTTATTGAAAAATCAAAAGCTGCTAAAAGAGCCGGTGACTCAAAGTTGGCCTCTGACTTGACTCAGAAAGCGAATATTTTATCAAAGATTAGTGGTGATTTGAACAAACAAGCCTCAACTATGATTTTTAATAAGAATAATTCATATAGGGAACCACACGAGATTGATTTACATGGTTTATTCATATCTGAGGCAATCTCTTTTTTAAAGAAAAGAATTGGAAAATTTGGCACCAAACTTAATGAATTACACATTATCATTGGGAAAGGAACTCACTCAAAAGATGGTATCAGTAAATTAAAACCTCAAGTGGAAGATCTGTTGAAATCTGTCAAAATACCATTTAGCAGAAGCAATTTAAATGGTGGTATAATAATTGCTGACTTGAGATCAGTTAATATTCGACCATCTTGGATTGATGGTGAAGATGACTTGGACCAGAATAGCGAAGGTGAATGTAATGATAATTATAATGATGAAGATGATGAAAATGAGGATGTTTACAGTGATGTCAATAATTACAAAAGCAACGGTTCTCGTGCTGATCGTGCTGATTATAGTGATGGTTATGAAGATTACGATAATTATGATGACGAAAGATATGATTTTAACGGTCGTGGTGATCGCTTTAGAAGAGATATTGATGATTATTACCAAGAGGATAAATATGGCACAAGGTCAAGACCAAGATATGAACCAAGATATGAACCAAGATATGAACCAAGATATGATTCCAGATATGGTCGTAATAATAATGATATTGAAACATCCATATTAATAGAAGAGTTATCATCAATTAAAGATGATTTAAGAAGATCAGTCAAACAAGCTAAACAACAAGAACTTTATTCATTAGAAGTTATCGAACAGCAATTATCAATGATTGAAAAACAATCAAGTATGATCAATAACTATGAAAAGGTTATAGCTAGACAAGAAAAATCATTAAATAAACAAGATAAAACAATTGAAAGATTAGAAACATCTTTATCAAACTTGGATATTTCTATTTCAAGTCAATATGAATTGATTTCATCACAAAATTCAACGATTAAAGCACAATTGGATTCGTTAGAAAAACAAAATCAAATGATTCAAAGACAAGAACGTCAACATGAATTAAACTTGGAGAGAAAAAAATTTCAGGAAGTTTTATTATTAAAACTAGTTGAAAAACAATATCAGATTTTACAAAAACATGAATCAATTTCATTAAATTTTGAGAATGAGATGAATTCAAAAACAAATCAAACTGACAAATCTTTGAGCTCATTCGTTGCAAAACAAAAGGAAATCGCAGATAAACAAGATTTATTAGTAAAAAATTATGAATCTTTAATCAAATCCCAAGATTCAAAACTAAAAGAGCAAGAGAAATTCCAAAAATCTGTTCAAACTTTTATGAGCGAACAAAAAGCTGCTGCTAATCAAAATGCTTTCTTATCAACTCGTTTAATGGGCATGTTTCAGAATATTGAAGAAAATGATTAGTATAAGTATTCTAGCTAGATATAAGCAATAAAGTGGATATCTCTGTTAGGTGGTACCGGTCAGTTGTTTTTGTGTATAAACATCTAACATTGGAAAGTCTGTTTATTCTATATTTCCCCTACATGCCTATTTAGAAAAGTTTCAATTCTCTTAAAGTAACTAACTCACTTCAACAATTGTACTTCGTATATCACTTTTATCTTTTCCAGTGTTAATGTGTCATTTTTCTTTTAGATTCTCGGAAATTAAATCCACACTTGAACTAAGTTGAATGAAATCATCATGAGTGCAACTGGTATCGTCGAAAGAGGTGGCTACTTATCTGGTGAGTGCATTGCTTTATGATTCCAATTACTCTAACTAATTTCCCCTTAAGGTGGTGGTGAAAGAGATTATAATCACGTTTCTGATGGTGAATATAAAAGATTGAGAAGTCTAGCTGACCAAGCTTATAAAAAGAAGAAACAATTGTCTCAACAGTCTCAACAAGCCTATCAAGCCGGTGATAAATCTAAAGCTAAACAATTTAGTGATGAAGCTAAAAAACAATCACAAATTTCAGATGATTATAATTTCCAAGCTGCTAAATATGTCTTTATTGAAAACAATGCAGACAGTGATTCAAATGAAATTGATTTACATGGTTTATTCATTAAAGAGGCAGAGTATGTCTTAAAAACAAGAATAGCCGCTGGTATTCAAAGAAACGAGTCCAAATTAGAAGTCATTGTTGGTAAAGGATTACACTCAAAAGATGGTGTTGCAAAATTAAAACCAGCTGTTGAAGAACTATGTTCAGAATCTGGGTTTCAATGTAGAATTGATAATCAAAACACTGGAGTTTTGATCATTGATTTGAAATCAGGTAAAGTTCCTAGTGATTGGTTCCAGTTATCTCCGTTTGAGCGTCCAAGTAAACCTTCTAATGCGTACGTTCAACAAGGTCAACCACAATATCAAAATAATCAACAACAAAACTATCAGTTTAATAATCAACATTACAACAACCATTATAATCAACAACAAAATAACCACAATAACAACCTTGTTAACAACGATATCGGTAATCTATTGATGAAATTATTCTGTTTTTGTATTAAAACTTTCAAATAGAATTAAAGAATTAAAACATTTAATCTAAAATAACATAAAAGAGTGTGTTATAATATAATTATTCAGTTTAGCTGCATTTCGTATATTTACAACAAGGTTGTTTTGGTTTAATCGTGTATTTATTAGTTTCTAATTATCAAATTATTAATATGGGTTGCAACTTTTTAGATTATAATACTCATAGTTAAGTTTATTGTTTTGTGATAATCTTTCAATGAAATTATTCTTCCATTCGTAATTAGTGTATTTAAGCCATATAATCATCATGGTAAAAAGTAGAATCGAAAGAAAAACTGGATTTTGTAGTGTTGGCTTAATCAGATTTGATATTGGTATATTGTCAGTAATATAAGAGTCAGATCTACCATTTGATTCTTTAGTCACTGTTTTAGTTATGAAAACAGGTTTTTCAACAATGATTTCTTTCTTTTCACTTAATTCTTTCTGTAATTTAAGAATTAAACTCTGTTGATTTTTAACCTTCTGTAATAAATTTTTCATTGACTCCTCTATTTGTTTATTCAAATTTGAAGTATTATTTGGTTGGGATTTATAAATTTCTATATCTTTTTGATATTCTAAAATCAATGATTCCAAACTTGATATTTTTTTATTGCATAACTCAATATCATATTCCTTTTGTACAATAACACTATCTCTATAGTTGATATCTCTTTCTAAAGACTCATTCAGGTTCATTAATCTTCTAATTTCAATATTTTTTTCCTCTAAAGAATGTTTAGAATCTTCATGTTCCTTAATTATTTTATCACGATATAGTATCTCTTCATTCAATTTTTTATTCAATCCGTCAGCTTTTATATATTTTTGTTTATAATCTATAAGATCAGGGATCTCAGCAGTAGTTAAGTCATCATTAAATGGATCTTTTCTGAATCGAGTCGATTGAGATCTGGAAGTACTTCTTGACTTATCCAAATTGTCATCATATCCAATTGTATCAATGGCACTATAAAACGACACACCTGTCAATTTTTCAAATATTTCAAAAAAATCTTCTTTGAGCAACTTCATAGATCCTTGCTTTTGACTATAATCATTGATAATCATTGTGCCAGTGTCATTTAGAATGCTTCTTTTCACTATTCTTTCAATACAAGTGATTAAGTATGGTAACTCCGCACAGTATAAGAATCCTGCATTGTTGTCTCTGTTAGCTTCTTTCCAGGCAAGATCTAGGACTCTACGTGCCAGATAAGTCATCTTATTTCTATGTTGTACTTTATTTTGATGTTTGTTTATGAAACGCGATTTTCAACCGATGATCAATAAATTAGTTGAAGTTGGAAGTTGAGATACATTGATCATTATTTGATTTTAGATTCAGTGGGGATACTAATCACTCTCTGTGTGAGCTAATAATGGATATTAGTTACTCGCCTTCACTACACCTTAGTTAGTTGCTCACGTCGATATCTGTTGAATGTTTTGTCAAAAATGTGTCAAAATGTAAAAGCTGGTTTTTTATTATATTTATCTTACACAAGTCATTTCATAAATTACAGTAGTTTGTAACTATCATATTACTATCTACAAAGCCTTCTAAATCTGATATCGAATATATTTTCAAATTATTGATAATATTAATATTAATAATATTAATTTATAACTAAAAACTACCAATTTGAGGACCAAAGAATTCTTTTTAAGTAAACAAGATTGAATTTATTTAATTAAAGACTTTTCCGTCGTATTGATTACATAACCGACTTCACTTTATAATTATCTGTTTTGGTTGGGACAACACTGTTTCAATGCTCATCGATACAAAAGAAAAAAAATATTTTAAATATAAAATCGTTTATTTTATTGATGCATAGTTGGAATGAGCTCGATCTCACAGAATTTCAGACTCTTGCAGTCCCAGCTTCTACTATGTCTGCCCCAAGAGTGCTTAACTCTTCCTGAAAGTGAATCATTGGCCGTTCAACTTGTCAAGTATATCTCAAAAGGTGAAGCTTATAAAGTTTTGAATAACGAAGTTATCAAATCGTTAGTAGTAGATCAATCAAAAGTGAATGAACTTTACAATGACTCTATTTCGTTTAATGAAGCTTTATCTAACTATGTGGCCCGCTTGACCTCTGAAAATGATAAGGAATTGTTACTAATTGTTGGTGTAACATTTTTGCAAATGTTTATTCAAAATAATTTTACAGGTCCTCAAACTCCAATTGATTCGTTTCATTATTTCTATTCATGCACTAAGTTCAACCAAGAGCAAATTCAACTGAATTCAATTAAAGCATTAAGCTCTTTTGGTCAATCAGTTTATCAAGATACTACAGATCCATTGTTTCTATTAGTATCATTACATTTATTTGAAAAATTATCAAATGTTAAGAAATCTCTATTATTAGACACTGCTAATTCATCTGAAGAATTAGTAGGTGATGATATTGGAGTTGAATTAAACAACCCTTTCTTAGCAACCGTTAACTGGTGGAGATCAAGAGCTTTACAAATCCATTTATCTTTATATCCAGAAGAATCAGGCCCACATATTGCAGTTTCAGAGTCAATTCTGAATTTATCTATACTCAAATCAATAAGTTTAGACTTAAGTGAAAAACTACAGAAAGATCTGTCGATTATTTATTATTTAGAGAAAGCTAAAAATTGTTTAGAATCAAATATGGAACATTTAGCTTTACCAAATCTAATTAACGTACAAAAATTAACCAATTTTGAATTTGTTTTAACTGGTGGTCGTGCTAAAAGAACTAAATTTCAACAAGATGCTCACTCAAGTTTAATAATATTAGCAAAATCAAATTACTTTAATAATGATACTGATACAAACACAAATCAAACTCCTGAAAGTTTTGAACTAAATTCGGACTTGTTATTAGAGAAACCAATTTTTGAACAAATTGGGGAAGAAGATCTTGATGATCAAATATATAAAAAACAAAAAACTGATTTTGATCAAATTGATTATTCAAAATTACTACCTGTTGCATTACGTCAAGAATATATCCCTGATGAGTTAAAAAAATTAGATGCTAATAATCAACCAAATTTATCAGATTATGATGCGATTCAATTATTATTGCGCTCATATGCTTTAAGAGCGAGCTCTCCTGCTAAAAATCAATTAGTTGAACAACAACTGATGTCATTAATTTCAAGAGTTCTCTATCAAACAAATTCAAACAACATTAATTATTCAATTTTTTCAAGAGGTTTATGGGAGCGTTCAATATTAGAAACCGAAAAAGCAAGAACCATTGAAAGAGGTATTTTACAAATGCAATCTTTAGTTGAAGAAATTGGGTTGAAAATTAGAGCAAGATTTATTCCTGCTGAAATTAATAAAATTGATAATGATAATAACAATAGAGAATCAATTTCAAACGCCAGATTACGTTATATCTTTCAATTACCTTCATTACCTCGTTGGTCTTTAGATACCAAACTAGCTGAAAAATATATGTCATTAGGTATTGTTAAATCAGCGATTGAAATTTATGAAAGATTAAATTTAGATACTGAAGTTGCGTTATGTCATGCTGCAATTGGTGAAGAACATATTGCTAAAGAAATTATCTTGAAAAGATTGGAGAAATTTCCTGATGATGCAAGAACCATTTCAATTTTAGGTGATTTAAATCAAGATCCATCTTTATGGGAAAAAGCATGGCAGATCGGCAAATATTCAAAAGCTAAAATATCATTAGGTAAATATTATTATTCACCACCTAAAGGAGTTGAAAAAAACCTAGAGTTAGCGATTAGTCACATTCATGATGCGTTGATTATTAATCCAATAAGTTTTGATAATTGGTTTTTCTATGGTTGCTTAGGTTTAGAATCTTCGCAATTTGAGTTAAGTGGTGAAGCTTTTACAAGATGTGTTTCTATTGATGATACGAATTCCAATGCTTGGTCAAATTTAGCAACGTCATTATTAAGGGTTAATAAAACAAGAGAAGCCTTTAATGCATTAAAAAAAGCAACTTCAACTTCTGATAATAAAAGATCATGGAGATTATGGGAAAATTATCTGATTGTTGCTGCAAAACTAGGTGAATGGGATGAAGTTTTATTTGCATGTAAAAAATTAGTTGATTATAAAAAAGATTCAAATGGCGAGGGTTCAATTGATATACCAGTTGTTGAAAAATTAGTTGAAATTTTAACTCAACAAAGTTATAATCCTGATCAGTTAACTTTTTTCCAAAGATCCTGTATTGAATTTACCACAATCACACTACCAAATGTCATTAATTCATCATCCAGGTTATGGAGAATCATTTCAAGAGTTGAATTATGGAGAAAAAAACCATGGAAAAGTTTAGAATGTCATGAGAAAGCATATAGAGCATTAAGTCATAATCCAAATCTGGAACATGATGAAACTGTTTGGAATGAAACAGTTGATGCTTGTGCTGATTTAGTCGCTGCCTATGAATCCTTGGGTGAACTACAAGGTAAATATGGCGCTGATGATTTAGTTTGTAAAGACTGGAGATACAAAGCAAGATCTACAATCAAATCATTAATGAGTAAAGGTAAGTTATCCTGGGAAGATTCTGAAGGTTGGGAGAGATTAAATGAACTAAGAACCAGCATTTAATGATGAAAGTTACAAAAAGCACGGAACTACAACATTATAGATTCAATATAAAACATGATAAATGTTCATAATGATCACTCGTAAATGGTTGATGTATCATCTAATTCAGTATGTGCTGAAGTTTCTTTGTTAAGAATGTCAGAATTTGTATCATTTTCGAAATTTTCTTTTAGCATTTCCCAATTTTTTGAGATGATTAGTGGAAGGTACTCATTATGATGAGATATGGCTAAATCTAAAAATTGAACTATTAGAATCATTGAAGATTTACTAGCTTCAGAATTCTCATACCTTAATATCCAAATAAAAATGTAAACTATCAAAGGATATGCATTTGAACTGATAAGTGATTCTTTCATTATGGTTCCAAAAACAATCAAGTCGAAATATGAAGCAATAATTAGCAAAGGAATTTCACAAAAATTTGATAAAGGAGAAATTGCAACACTTAAAGGGTTCTGTGGAAAAACTTCTAAGATAAAATAACTTGAAATGTTCAAAAATGAATAAATAAAAAATGGAAATAATTTGAAAACTGACTGATTTGTAAAATTCCATAGTAAAATATATCCTAATAACTGAGCGTTTTCATTTTTTAAAGATTCTGTCAAGCTAAACACCTGTTTTTTAACTGTAATAATATTATCATAGTTTGGTTCTTTATTGTTGACACCAGATCTCTGAAGAACAATCAAATAGGTAAATAAAGAACTTGATGTTGCAATTCTGTAAAATTTCATAGATAAGTTTAAATCATCTCGAAATAAACTTAGAATATACAAAGAGGTTCCTATGATCGTTAGAGCATGAGAGAGAACCCAAAGATTTTGTAAGTTAATATTTCTTCTGAGAATTGTTTCTATAAAGACATATAAGGTGTTTGATTCTCTAGGCTTTGCAAATATGATTGTATCTCCAACATCCGTTAAATCATCTGATGATTCGAGGCCTGTAGTATCTTCGGGAGTAAATTCACAGACCTCGAGCTCCGAATTCATAACTAATAGTGGATGATATTTAGTTAGCCACTACCTGTGATCTTTTGGGGAGATTATATTCTGTACATTTTGTGTGTTAAAAAAAGACACAAAAAGTGACACAAAAACGCAAAAGAAAGGTGTCGCCAAAAAACCACATGACTTATGTCAGACAAAAACAAATTCAATTAAAGTGTAACGTGTTTATAACGGCAATCTGCAGACCTCAGAAAGTCATCATTTTGTTTGTAGATGGCAGATGCTCTAATCAAACGCCTTCCGATCTCATTGATTTTTTTTTCACTTAAAATGCTGGTTAAAATGTATTCCTTTCTGGTGAAGTTTCGCTTTTACTTACTTGAATTTATAATCATTTTAGGAAAAATTTAGCGAGTTGACAGTATTCGGTCAAAATTGCCATTAAATCATCAGAACATTTGTGGCATAATTCAAAAATTTGGCATTTATGAGCTAGTCATAGAGAGAGATGGTTCAAGTTCTCAACCTTTAAAGTAATGAAATCTTGCTGTCAGTCTAGAGTGTATTCATTATAAATAAAATGGATTTCTTTGATATTGTAGCTATGTACGATACTAACCAATAAGGCCATGACAGTGCCAAAAGTTTTGATTACAACAACTCCAAAATCAGATTTAGGTGAAGATTTACCTGAATTTAAACAATTCCAAAACAAATTTGAGACTCTCATATATGAGGTTCAAACAAAAGAATTATTAATTCATAAATTTCAAACTGAGTTCACCGATATCGATGCAATTTGGGTAACTGGTGAATCTATTGATCATTTTGGTGGTGTTTTAGAATTTATTGAATATTTCCCAAAGTCAGTCAAGGTTTATGTTTTCCCATGGGTTGGATACCTACCTGAAGAGGCTGAAGCAATGAGCGCAAGGAATATTGCATTCTGTAACGCTGGTAATGTTTCGGCTCATGAAGTGGCTGATCATGCCTTATTATTAACATTGAGCATATTCAAGTTATGTTCTTTTTTTGAGCAACACTTCAGAAAATCAATGAATGTTTTAGAAAGTAGAGAAGTACTTGGTTCAACCAGTTTCAGGTTGAATGGACAACCTGATTTAGCTCCAGAAAGATCAAATCTCGCATTCTCAACTTGTGTTGGTGGTAAAAAAATGTCAACTCCAGGTGGTAAAATTGCAGGAATAGTTGGACTGGGCTCAATTGGTAAGGAAATAGGTAGACGATTAACTGCAATTGGTATGGAAATCAGATATACTAAAAGAACTCCATTAACTGAAGAAGAATCTGATAACTTAGGTTATAACGCAATTTTTTATCCATCATTTGATGACTTGATTCCAGAAGTTGATTTAATCGTTTTAGCAGTTCCTGAAACCCCAAAGACCATTCATTTGATCAATAAAGAATCATTAAAACTAGTAAAGCCAGGTGTGAGAATAGTGAACGTAGGAAGAGGTTCTGCAATTGATGAAGATGCATTATTGGAAGGATTAGATAGTGGAATTGTCACATCTGCTGGTTTGGATGTTTTCAAAAATGAGCCATATGTCAATAAGAAATTTGCAAACAGATGGGATATTACAATAACACCACATATTGCTAATATGACTACTGATAATACTGTTAAAGCAAACTTAATGAGTATGAGTAATATTATCAATGTGTTACTGGAAGGTGGAAGTGGTCATACTGCTGTCAATTGAAGTTTTGAGATAATGATTAAATGATTTAATGTGTATCTATGAGTATACTGTAGCTAGATGCAAAAACAACTCCAGCGCTCTAGTGAATGTCTAGACATTCCATACGAACATGAGAATAGAAATAGACTGATCTTAAATTCAACAGATTTGCTCTCATCCATTCCACTCTTTTCAAATAAATCCTTCATTCAAACGCGTGTCTCTACTATTTGCGTACTTTGGTATTTCAATCACAAAGAAAGTTATTCAATTCACTATATAATCATCAGATCATGATATGGATAATAAAGCTATTAGCTCTCTTTGTTATCTCACAAGTATATCAAATCGCAAACACTTTCCTTTAGGACCCTTTAGGACTCGTTGACACAAATCTTGGAAAAAATACAATTATATCTGATATTTTTATCTTCTTACAAAAAAAGTGGTGTATAAGTTCTAACTAATAACAACTAGCTGTTTTAGACATAGTATCAGCTAGCTGCTATGACCGCTCAAAAAGAGAAAGTATTGATCTTAGTCACACCTTTATGTGAACTACCATCTCATACACCCGAATTCAAATCTTTCGAAAAGAAAGTTGACGTGCTTATCTATGAAACAACTACAAAAGAAGAGTTGATCAGCAAATTGCAAAATGAATACAACTCAGTAACGGCTATCTGGACAACTGCTACTTCAGTTTTCAACTTTGGTGGTATTGCCCAATTTATTCCTTTTTTTCCAAATACTGTTAAAGCTTATGTTTTTCCATGGGTTGGTTACACAGAAGAAGAATCAAGATTATTTGACGAAAGAAACATTAAGTTTTGTAACGTTGGTGATGTTTCTTCTCATGACGTTGCAGATATTGCTCTGTATTTGACATTGTCATCATTCAGGTTCTGTAACTTCTTTGAACATCAATACAGAGCAAGCCTGAATGTATTAGATTCAAGACATATATTAGGTTCTCAAGGTTGGGACAGAAATGGTGAACCTTTACTCCCTCGTAAAAGAGCCAATTTAGCTTTATCTTCAAGTATCGGGGGTAAAAGAGTTGATAGTCCAACTGGTAAAATTGCAGGCATAGTTGGATTTGGATCAATTGGTACGGAAATTGGTAGAAGATTATCAGCAATCGGTATGAAAATCTACTACAATAAAAGAACAAAATTATTAGAGAAAGATGAATTAGACCTAGGATATCCTGTTACTTTCTTCCAATCATTCAATGAAATGATTTCAGTGATTGATTTATTGGTTATTGCAACTCCACATACACCTGATACAATCAATTTAAT
This sequence comes from Phaffomyces thermotolerans, assembly GCA_003707215.2. Classification (NCBI taxonomy): domain Eukaryota; kingdom Fungi; phylum Ascomycota; class Saccharomycetes; order Phaffomycetales; family Phaffomycetaceae; genus Phaffomyces; species Phaffomyces thermotolerans. The sequence goes on along the minus strand of PPNJ02000008.1, from coordinate 313,326 downwards.
CTGTAAAGACACTTTAAGTTTAGTTAAAAAAGGAATACGAATCGTTAATATTGGTAGAGGAACTGCAATTAATGAAGATGATTTAATTGAAGCATTAGATAATGGAACGGTTAATTCTGTTGGTCTAGACGTTTTAAGAAATGAACCAGTTAATATGGATCCAAGATTTTTCAAACGTTGGGATGTCACAATGACTCCTCATATTGGTAACGTTTCAACTGATAATACAATCAACACTAATTTGAGATGTTTGAAGAACTTAGAAAATATATTACTTGAAAATGGAGAAGGTATAAGTCGAGTTTATTACAAACCCGAACATGATTGAAAATAAAGAACATTTTATATAGACCAGCTAGTATAGAATAATTGAAAAAAAAAATGAATAGTCAAATAAATCATAATTTTGATTCCAATTCATTGCGAGAATACCACCATTGTATACCAATATTACCCCTCTGAATATCTAAACCTTCACTCAACATTGACCATAAAGTATCGTGTAGATATTGGAATTCTTGGTTTGTGTTTGAAATTTCAATTAATCCCCAGATATTATCTAACCAACTATGAAATTTGGATGGATGAATATATGGTAACACTGAGATCAAGCAACTAATTAAAGCACCACGAACAGTGGAAGGACCTTTTAAATCATCTTGAGGTAAAGCAGATTTTGAATCAGTGTTTAATACAGCCATGTATAAAACATGTAACAATTCTCTGAAATTATCTTTATTTAAATAGTAAGATTCAGATGGAGGAGAAATTGAGCTTGATATTGTTTCAACAGCTAATCTTAATTGATTTGCTGATAAAAATCTAGGAAATTGTGATAAAACTGTATGGAGGTAAGAAATTGACGTAGTTGTCACGACTAATGAATTTTTTGGATTTTTGAAAGTTGATAAAATGACAGAATGTGAAGCTTCAATAATTGAACGTTGAATTGGTATAAACTCTTGTGATACATTAAGTGATGGATTAGCAATTAATATTGAAACGAACGGTTGAACAGTAGAATTATAATAAAACTCTGAACAATTTTTAGTTAATGACTCGAAATAAGTTAATGCAAATAAAACTTTTGATGATTCATATTGATCATTTAGAATTCTGGATAAATCAATTGAACTTATGAAAAACGAACCCAAAAATTCTGCTTTCGGTAATTCTTGTTGTAGTAAACCATCAACTGTTGTTAAATACACAAAGTTATAAGATTGAAAACCACCTGTACCAATTTTTTCAATAATAAAGTTCAAGTAAAATAATGTTTTCATGATTTCTTCAGAGATTGTTGAATATTGACAAGCGTTAATACCATTGAATAGGTTTAATGAAAATGAACTAAAACCTTGAAATATAATAATGACTGAAAATAGAATATTTTTCAAAAAATCCCAAGATTGTGGAGTGTTAATGACTCTTTGATTCAAAGATTTACTGAAAAGTAAAATATCTTGAAATGATAAATTTAAAATTTTATATGAAACTCCATTCATTAAACAATTCTCTATCAGAAATGACAATCTACTTAAATGTTTAAAAACTGGTGATTTTGAATTAGTTAAAATTTCAGTATTATCACCAAAACTTAAACCTATTGGGGATTTGAACAATAAGTCAGTAGTGAATAACATTATTGAATCATGTGGTAGATTTGATTTCTGACTTTTATTGAAGAATGGTAAAGAGCATGACAATGAGATTGCACTTAATGAATTTATTTTGAATCCATTAGTATGGGTATTCTGGAAAATGCTAGTTAATAGTTCATGATTTGAATCAGCTAATGAATGATAAGTTTTCTCGAAATAGGAATTAGTTTCAGGAATTGCATGACTTTCATAGAGTGGTTTTGATAATAAAATTCCTGTTATGACTAATACTTTCTTATATGGCAATAACTTAGACTCAAATAACGCTGAAACAATACTGTGATAAAAATTTGGTAGTAATAATGAAGGTTCACTGATTTGAATCTTAGTATCGAACAAAGCCTTGAATCCTTCAATGATTAAATAACTTTCATCAATATCAACTAGATCATTAAATAGGGAATTATTTTCAAATAAAGCTTGAGACAATAATGTTAGATTGTTTTCATTCTTAACCTTTGGAAAATAATGAACAGCATAACTCAATATTTGTGATGGTGAACTAACTGTCTTAGATCTTAATATTGATAGTAACATATTGATATCATTTTGAGCCTGAGAAGCTGGGAAATCTTGAGTGATAGTAGGGTTGATACCAGTACTAAAGTGTTGCTGAGTTGACAACTTTAATTGGATTGCTTTACCTTGAGCTCCTAGTATGTACATATCTAATTATAGAAGATGAGAAGCACTTTAGATAGTTGTTGAAGTTGAATTAATTGAAAAGTTTTTGGAGAAATTGAAGGAAAAACTCCCTTAATTCTCCGAGGATCAGTCCCCGAGAGTTTCCGAGACAGTTCTGAGCGATGCTGAAATAATAAACAAGATTTGTACTCATGATGAATCTTTTGTATGCATTTATTAGTTTACCTCAATTATGAGTTCTTTAATGAGTGCTGGTTTCAAAAACTTTCCCGTATCACGCCTGCTGATATACACGGCTGTTATTATACCTATAATCTCATCTTTAACAGCTACAAAATATCTATTCATTTACTCCTATGACCCATTTATAATACAATACAAACAATTTTGGAGAATCTTGACACATCAGTTGGCTTATGTTAATGAAAGTGAAGTGCTGATATCTATGGTACTACTCTATCAATTTCGAGTATTGGAAAGATTATTTTCATCTCATCATTACTTATCATTAATAAGTTTATGCTTCATTTATAACTTGTTCTTATCATCTTTAATATTGCCCTTGAATTTTTATACAGATAGCACAATCATAAACCATGTATGTACAGGACCAACAGTTATAATAGTCACATTGTTTGTTTATTATAGATCATATATCCCAACTATTTATAAATTCGAAATATATGGCAACAATGATAATAAAATAGTCTTTACAGATCAATTTTTAATAAGTTTATTAGTTTTTCAATTATCAATTAGCCAAGGTTGGAGAAGTATGATTGCTGCAGTTATCGGTTGGTTCCTTGGTGGGTTGATGGTTAGAGGAATGTTACCTGGGAAAAATTGGCGATTACCAGTTTGGAAATCGATTGAATCATATTACAATAGACCAAGTCCTGTTGATAGAATTATTAATGAAACTAGTAGAGAAGACACTCCAGGCTCAACAACTGAAGAGAATGACAACAGTAATAATACTACTACTCCTGAAACAAGGCCATTAACAACTCAGTTCTTGGATGCATTTAGAAGGTGAAGTTAAGTTATGACTACGGTATTCAGATTAGAATAACACATCCTCCTTTTATTTTTTGTATATTGATTGGATTCCATCTAATGGTTTATATCTTCAAATTCTTTGTACCTTCCTGTGCTAATCTCAAATTGTTACGTCTTTCAACATCCCAGTTATATAACCTTGCTGTATTCACTTCCATTGTTGTTATATTTTCTCTTAAACATTCTGCATCTTCTTCGCTGATGGTTAAACTATTCTTAGCTGCTTTCAATTTATCTTCCAACAAATCAATTGCTTCATCGATTGGATATTCCATCATAATATCAGCACCTAACCATAGCAAAACTTTATCAGTTGGTGGAATTTCAGCAACTGTGTACAAAGTTTCATTTAATTGATAGTTAGTCTCTAAAGAGTTATTAGATTCGTGTTTAGCTCTCAAGACTTTAACCATTTTTAAAGTTTCATCAATTTCGGGTATCTTTTTTTTAAACTGTTTAACTGAATTTAATTTACTTTGTTCCATATATTTGTATTGTTCTAAACGTTCTTGAAAGACGGTCATAACTTTATCAAAATCAGCTGGTGATTTGATATAATCTTCAGCTTTTTCCACAAATGGTGCCTGAGGGATACCTCTAGCATTCCGTACTTTAGTGTTAATCAAGTCTTCCATTGTGGTTAGATAACTCAACTAACTACCATATGCTTTTAGCCTTTAATTTGATGGAATTTTGATTTTCTAAAGGATCAAGAGCACATCGGTTCGTAACGCAAAACCTAGCGTAGCTCACGTGAGAAAGACTAATATATTAGGGCTACTAATGTTTGGATGTTTCTCTTGTAAAAAGTATTTTTTCACTCCAGTCAAAAAAGTGAAAAAATTTAGTTCTAAAACTCTTCACCTCAACAGAATTATCAATCAGAACAAACATCAAAAATGGGTATCGATCACTTCACCAAACCACACAAAAGATCTTCCAACAGATCAGCTCCAAAATCTGAAAACGTCTACTTAAGATTATTAGTCAAATTATACTCTTTCTTAGCTCGTATGTTAATTTGACTTTCCATTCTTGTGTTTTAATATTTGTCATATTATGCTTTCCAATAATACTCAATTTTGATGCATTTCTCTTTTCGAAGAGAACATTCACAGCATCCGAATAGTGTTTCGATTTTACTTCTTTCCATTTATGATTTGAAGTTTTGATTTTATACTAACGAAATAATCAAATTTTCATGTGATGAACCTCGTTAACGTGAATACGGTTATTGTGAGACTGATTTTGGATTAGGCTGTAATGGTCAAATCATCAGAATGGAATTTTCAAGTAGATTACACTAAAAATGAGTTGATATATACAAGCTTATTTCCTCAAACACTAGAAAAGCTTTCAGTGAAGAAACTGAAAAATAGCTTTTGTTGAAGAATATAACCTCTTGTCCTCATTTGTACATCTGCATAGTCAAATACCACTACAAAAAACCCTTCACTAGTTCATCAACTTCTGCGAGTGCAATCAAAATTGTGCGATATTATTGGAGCAGAATATGCATTTTACAAAATGACTGAAAATAATTAAAGCAATGATACTAACATATCTCTTATAGGTCGTACTGATGCTAAATTCAATAAAGTTATCTTGAAACAATTATTCTTATCAAAAGTTAATAGACCACCAGTTGCTGTTTCCAAAATTAACAAAATTGCTTCTCAAAAAGGTGCTGCTGATAAAACTATCGTCGTTGTTGGTACTGTTACTGATGACGTTAGATTCTTATCTATCTCAAAAGTTACCGTTGCTGCTTTAAGATTCACTGCTACTGCCCGTGCTAAAATTTTGAAAGCTGGTGGTGAATGTATCACCTTAGATCAATTAGCTGTCAGAGCTCCAAAAGGTCAAAACACCTTAATTGTTAGAGGTTCCAGAACAGCTAGACAAGCTGTTAGACATTTCGGTTTCGGTCCTCACAAAAACAAAGCTCCAAGAATCTTATCCAAAGGTAGAAAATTCGAAAGAGCTAGAGGTAAAAGAAACTCTAGAGGTTTCAAAGTTTAGGTTAATCACTTGTTTATCTAGACTTTTATATCCTTTAAACTTGGTTATGATTAATGTATATTAGTTTGTGTAATTTTAAAAAACTTTGGTTTAGTTATACATTTAGTCAATTTTCCTTTTAATTGAATCGTAATACAATTATTATATATTGTTGTCTTGTGTATTTAATCCCATATCTTTGATCTCTTTGGTTTTTTAGAAAACTTCAACAAATCATTACCAATGATTTCCTGACTCCAAAATTGAAAATCTGTCTCTTCTTGATTGATATCTTCTCTCAACTCGTATTTTCCATTTGATTGAATGATATCATACTTTGTTAATCTTTTATAAGTTGGTGCAAAATTGCTATCTTTATCAAAAGATAGGATTGAGAACCCATTTTTCTGTTGCATTTCTAATAATTCAGTATCCTCTCTTATATTCCATGCCATTAAAGTGTATAACGATTCTATTTGAACTTTGCAAATTGGGTTTCTTACACCACGCTGAAAATGACGTACGATTTGCTGTAACATAAACACTGCTATTGTTGGTGGTATTTCTGTTTGTAAACCATATACTAATTTCAATGATCTTATGCGATAATTTGAATTTAATACAATAATGAAATGTAATAGTGCTTCATCTTCATCTATCGTGAATGGACCTGCCACCGAAGGTGCTACTAATGTTATTGCCAAATTTGTTTTATTGCCCTTGACAGAAGTCGCAGATTTGGTAATTTTTGATGCAATTGTACATAGTTGGATCAAATGAGACCTTATATAAAGAGTATCAATAATAAAATTGTTCAAATGCAAATTATTAATAGTATTGAAGAAGTCTTCTAGGTTACTTTTTGATGCGAGTGAATATGAATTTCTTAATGAATTGACAGCTGTACCCTTTTTTCTTAATGATAACGATGATAAATTCGTCAATTGTGTAAGTAACTCTGTGAACCTTGGTGCTAACAATAAGGATGAGAATCCCTTGGACGTTATATTCAATTCAAGAAGTTGAGGAGTTGATTGTAGTTCAAGAAAATTTAGTGATGATGATGATTCAACTAATATATCTAGTCTTTCGATGCCGTTAGGTATTTTCACAGCTTCTTGTGCATCAAAATCTAAAGCTAGATGTTCAAGATTTATAAGTTTCGATAAAATCTGGTTCAGTTTTATAGATTTTGAGATCGATCCTAATATTGTTAATGATTTAAGATTATTAGCAAATAAAGACTCATCAAGGGTATCAATTGATATTGAATCAATTTCTAACTGGCGGACAAATGATTCACTCCCCTTTATTGTATGTAAATTGATTTCAGTGAGATGTTGCAATCTCTCCTGATGGATAACGCCTGATTCAGTAATTCTTAAAGTTGAATAATGTTCAACAATCAAAGGTATCAATTTCTGACGAAGTTTATGTGATGTTTGTGATAAGGACCTAATGAAATCTGGAGTTGTTCTGAAAATCCAATTTGGATAGATTTTATGCCATTGTTTATAATCTATGAATGAAAAAATTTCCAGTAGTATTTCGTATGGAAGCCTATCTAACATTATTGGTTATCATTTAATCTTTAATAACATCATTTAATCTATAATCTATTGATTGATGTGATAAATCGAACCATAGCCCTAGTGTGGCATCACGTGGACACTGTAATTCTTGTTCCTAGCCCTAATCCATGTTTCACACCCGCACATTAAAGAGTCACATAAATTATATAAGCGACAAAAACCATACTTACTTTTAATCACGTGACTAACAAATTCCAATTTGTTGGTTTGAGCAGCAGTCGCGCCAAAAATCCAAACAAATTTTTCTCTAAAAGTGAAAAGTATCAAATTGCCTTTATTATTACTATAGAACAACAACAGAATATTGCAAAATGAATAGTGTTACTGTTAAGTACGTGATCAGCGAGACATGGAATTGTAATGGAGTCTAGTGAACAAGAGAAAGCGATGAAAAAATCTATTCAAATCATTGACATTGTATGCAAATTAATTTGATATGTTTGGGTCAATTAATACAGAGTTATATGAATATTATCATTATATAGAAAAGTCATCAAGAAAGATCAACAGAATTATGAACTTCCTGTACTTTTTAATCATCGATCAATTATTAGATTAACTTCATTACGAAGTTATGATGTCAAGTTCTTTTCCTAGTCAATTTAAAACTCCACATCCCAATAATTTAACCAAATCTGTATAAGGATAGTACTCACACAACAATTAATCAAGAATTATGTGAAAGAACCCCACACAGAATCACGCTATTTCAATTAGCTAGTCCATCTCTATCAATTCCTATTCTATTTTTATATATTGGATGATTATACTAACAGTTTTCCCAACAGAGACGTCCCAGCTCAAGACTTCATCAAAGCTTACGCTAAATTTTTACAAAGACAAGGTAAATTGGAAGTCCCAGGTTACGTTGATTTAGTCAAAACTGGTGCTGGTAAAGAATTACCACCACAAGAATCTGAAACTTGGTTCTACACAAGAGCTGCTTCTGCTGCTCGTCACATCTACTTAAGAAAACAAGTTGGTGTTGGTAAATTAAACAAATTATACGGTGACGCTGTCAACAGAGGTGGTAGACCATCTAAACATGCTGACGCTTCTGGTTCAGTCAACAGAAGAGTTTTACAAGCTTTAGAAAAAATTGGTATTCTTGAAATCTCACCAAAGGGTGGTAGAAGAATTTCAGCTAACGGTCAAAGAGATTTAGATCGTATTGCTGCTCAAGCTTTAGAAGATGATGAATAAGTTTAATATTTAATAAAAATATAAATTATCTTATAATGTATTAAATAAATATTTGGGGTGTTAATTACGAGAAATTAAAAAGCATTTTTATCATACATTAGTAGTCTGTTGAATGTACATTGTATCTCTATCTAAAAGTATTTCAAATCTCTAAGTATGTTTATCATTTGGATCAATTTTAAAAACCTTATCTGGGTTCAAAATCCTTTTTGGATCTAAAGAGAGTTTCAATTTTCTCATTAGATCAATAGCTTCTTCGCCAAGTTCTTCTTGTAGATAAGATCTTTTACCAATACCAATGCCATGTTCACCAGTACATGTACCGTCATTTTCCAACGCTCTTTTAACCATATTTTCACTCAACAGTTTGACAGTTTCATACTGATCTGGCTTATATATCAAGATTGAATGGAAATTACCATCACCAACATGACCTAAAATTGTACTAAATACACCACTTGTGTGGACTTCCGTCATTGTTTCTTCAATGACCTTTGATAGTTTAGAAATTGGAACTGCAACGTCAGTGGTCCAAACTTTAACATCTGGTGATATGTTATCTTTACCATATTGGATAGTTGACTAAAATCCGATTTTTCTGGCTTGCCATAATTCTTCACTTTCTATTGAATCTTTTGCAAATTGAAAACTCATTGAATTATTCAAAGAGCTTAGTACTTCAACTTTATTGATTGTGTGTTTCAAAATATCTTCATCGTTATTGCCAATCTTCATGAATAATGTTGGAGTTCTTAACCATTGCCTTTTACATTGACCTGATAAATTAATAACATTGATCATGTTTTCATCTAATAGTTCAACGGCATCAACTTGTATACCATTTTGGATTAATGAAGTTACGGTATTAGTAGCATCAAGAATACTTGGGAAACTAACAACACTGACTCTTTCAAATTTTGGTTTTAAATGTAATTTAACAGTGATTTCAGTGATGATACCTAATGTACCCTCACTACCAATAAATAAATTTGTCAAATTATAGCCAGCACTAGATTTTCTTGGCCTTCTCTTAGTTTTTATGATAGTACCATCAGCTAAAACGACTGTTAAATTAACCACATTTTCCTTCATAGTACCATATCTTGCAGCATTTGTTCCTGAACACGAGGTTGCACACATACCTGCAATTTGAGCACCAGGTCCAGGATCTGGTCCGAATAGATAACCCTGAGGTGAAAGAAATTCATTAAGGTCTTGCCATCCAACACCTGGTTGGACTGTAATATCAAGATCTTCTCTATTGAATTCTAAAATTGAATCCATTCTACTTAACGACAACACTATACCACTTCTTGTTGAAATAAAATTACCTTCGATTGAAGTACCACCAGATTGAGGAACCACTGGAATTGAGTATTCATGAGCTATTTTCAGTATTTCAGAAACTTCTTCCGTTGAATCTGGGAACACAACTAATTTAGGCTTTTGATTCTTTTCTGGTAGATGAGTACTGTAATCATTTGAGGAATATTGTTCTAAATCATGAGATAATTCACTGTATTTGGATTCAGATTTCAAGTATTTTTTAATCTTTCTGAAACCAGTATGTAAATCATCATAGTTTGCATAAGTTGGTGGATTCAAATTGTTCAATTTAGTGGTTGAACTTGATGGGAACTTATAACCAGGAGACTCTAACTTGTAGTAACCAACATAAGTTCCAACAGAAGTACCAATTAGCAACCCAAGAGCTAAGTGCCAGTTCTTACTCAAGGTCAGCTTGTTCTTCTGATGAGGAAAATGATGTTTAAATCGCCTGAAGACGATCGATTTAAATCTATTTTTGAACATTTTCAATATGTTATCTCTTATCGATTTGCATCAGAAAATAGTTTTTCCGAGAAGCAGAAAAAAAAGAGAAACTTTAAGTACACGTTTTCGCGAAGATTTTTCTTAAAAAAATTTTTTATGACTGCAAATGTTATAGAAATTTGCTCTAACTTTCTGTTTGAATTAACTTACCTTATTGTCAAAACCATCAATCTTTTTAGATTCTCTGTTTCACCATTGATGAATACTTTCTACTGTGCCTGTTTTACCATCTCACAAGGGATTAGCTGCTCATCTATTAGACGTTAAACACATTATATTTTGAATCGAAAAAGAATTATAATAACTCTGTACATCAAGTTTCTATTGACTATTCTCAAGTCAATAATCATATTCAATCCATCTTATGAGATAAAAATATTATTCAAAATATTGAAGTTATATATTCACTCATAAAGAAAGAAATCGTATCAATTTTTCAAACAAGAAGCAACCAATAAATCATTAGTTATCAATGTCTGATCAAGAAAGCATCCATGATGTACATCATCATGATCATTTAACTCGTGTTCATTCTCATGAAACTGTTAAAACAAGTGGTTTACATGACCATCGTAACCAAGATTCCTTACCAATTCGTCATGGTTCATTTTCCGTATTACCACCTGCTGCTTTACCAACATCTCCTGCTGCCTCAATCCAACTTCCTTCGGTTTCCATCTCTCATAAAAAATCTGTTGAACACGAAGATGAATCTGCTGTCAGTGATTCACCTGTACTAAGAAATATGAATGATCCTGTATCGATTGGTACTCATCCTGGTAGATCACCAAGATTACAAAATGATGAGCTTTCTCGCACGTCAACTAATAAAAAGGAACACAGAAGAAACCGCTCAAGATCTGTTGGTGAGTTTAGAAAAAGATTGAGTAGAGGTTCAGAGACAATTTCACCTATGATTCACCCTTTGAATAAAACGATTTCAAGAGTTTCATTGAATCCAAATGATACTGAATTAGGTGACTTCATTCGTCGCCGTAGAACTCGTAATTCTTTTGCTGGTGATTCAGATGTTGGTTCTCACGGTTCAAGAGATTCTCAAGAGACCGAAGAAGATGTTTGTTTCCCAATGGTTCCTGAGCATGTTAAAATCAATGGTATTGATTTTGATGAGATTGAAGAATATATTGAAGAATCTCGTTTAGAACATATCAAATTTAACAAAGAGCAGGAGTTTTTGAATTCAAGTTCTGAATCAAGTTCAGCTGCTCTTAAGTATACACCCAAATCGAATGATGACGAAAACCCAGGTGTTTCATTCGGTGTTAATAAAATTGAAGGTCAAGATCAAGCTCCTGATCGTTACAGTTTCTTCTATTCAGATTCTGATGAAACTATTCATGCTCCAGACATTGAGTCATTGGTTCAGCCAGGTGAATCTGTTCAAGATTTATTCAGAAAAGGGGAAGCCACCTGGTGGTTAGATTGTTCTTGTCCAACTGATGCCGAAATGAAAGTTTTGGCAAAAGCTTTTGGAATACATCCTTTGACAGCAGAAGATATTAGAATGCAGGAACCTCGTGAAAAAGTTGAATTATTCAAAAGTTATTACTTTGTTTGTTTCCATACTTTTGAACCTGATCGTGAATCTGAAGAATTTCTGGAACCAATTAATATTTATATTGTTGTTTTCAAAAACGGTGTTTTAACATTCCATTTCAATCCTATTTATCATGCAATAAACGTTAGAAGACGTGTTAGACAACTACGTGATTATGTTGATGTCTCACCAGATTGGATCTGTTATGCTATTATCGATGACATTACAGATAGTTTTGCTCCTGTTATCCATGCTATTGAATATGAAGCTGATGCTATTGAAGATCAAGTTTTTTTAATAAGAGAAATGGATTTATCTCATATGTTACAAAAGATTGGTCAATCAAGAAGAAAAGTTATGACTCTTATGAGATTGTTAGCAGGTAAAGCAGATGTTATTAAAATGTTTGCTAAACGTTGTCAAGATGAAGTTCAAGGAATTGGTCCTGGTTTAACTTCTGTTAATTTAGTTAATTTACAACAACAAGGTGCTACTCATTCTACCCAAGCTTCTAGTTACAATCTAAATCCAAAAGAACAACATCCCCCAATTTTAAATCAAGCTCAACCAAGAGGTGATATTGCTTTATACCTAGGCGATATTCAAGATCATGTTGTTACCATGTATCAAAACTTATCATCATATGAAAAAATTTTTTCACGTTCACACTCAAACTACTTAGCTCAATTACAAGTTGAATCATTCTATTCTAACAATAAAGTAACTGAAATGTTATCTAAAGTTACATTAATTGGTACCATTTTAGTTCCATTGAATTTAATCACTGGTATGTTTGGTATGAATGTGCCTGTTCCAGGTCAAGAAGTTGTTGGTTTAGGACCATTTTTCGGTATCTTTGGGTTTATTATTTTCTTAGTCATATCTTTCTCACTAGGAGCTAATTGGTGGTTGACTAGAAATGCACGACTTGCTGAAGAGGAGAACTTTTCCGCAAGTCGTTCAGTTTTGAATTGGGGTAGAAGAAGACAACAGCGTCAAACAGAAAGAAACAGAGAAACTAGATCAATGTTGAGTTTAGGAAGCCGTTTTAATCGTTACGAATAGGCTCTTTGTTATAAAATCGAAGAAGTTGTTAAATGGGGAGAAAAGGTGGCGTCAGGACTCGGAAGAATACATGTGTTAATTCACTTTCTATGCGGTCGATGTCAGTATCTAGTTGAAGCTATAAAAAAGAATCAAAAAGCTACTTTTTGAATTATTTTTACTGTGCGATTATACATGAATTTTAGTTTCTCAAAAAAGTTTTAAGATTTTTATTTTATTCCATTTACCTTTCACTCGATATTATCTATTTTTATTTATTATACTTTTGATTGTAGTTAAGGTTCATTAATTTGATTCTTTTGATTTTTTCGAATCTTTTTTAAAATTCTTTTTAGTTTCGTCAGAGTCATCCTGTTCACTTTTGCCAAAATCACCTTCTTTTTTCTTAGTTGATCCTTTCTTGTGTTTCATATACTTCTTATTCTTATCAGAACCCAGTTTGATTGTGATCTCATCAGAGTCACCTTGTGGACCATTTTCATTTTTGAAAACTTTCTTTCTCCAATCTTTTAAGTTCCATGATTTAGCAAATTTTCTTCTATCTTTGATCCTGGCCTCTTTTGGTCTATATGGTGCCAATTTCTTTAAACTCACAAACTCATTCAATTGACTGTCATCAGCTAAAAATATCTCCCTCGCTGATAAACCAAAACTTTCTGGAGAAACTTCACGATATTTGAAAGTTGTCTTTCTATCTTTAGCTCTTCCTTCACGCTCTTCTTCAATTTGATCAGCTATAACCAGTTTTTTAGCTTCAATAGCTTTTTCAGCTAATTCTTTAAGCTTTTTCTTGTCAGTTTTTTTTTCTTTCTTTTCTTTCAATAACTCTTTCTTTGATTTTTTAGATTTCTTTCGTGGTGGTTTTTCACTTTCTTCACTTTCTTCATCATTTTCATTATTATCAATGATTTCTTCTCCTATTTCTTCGTCATCGTAATTAGATCCAGCCATGATCTCATCATCTTCATCCCATGTTGGTTTTGTAGCTCCATCATTGTAAAAATCATCATTGAAAATTTCACCCAATACGTTGTCCCAGTTAGAATCATCAAAATCTTTATCCAATAAGTTTTCAGTGATTTTAGCAACGATATCTTCGTTAATTTCTGCACCGTATTCCTTTTTAACTTGTTCTAAAAGATCAGTTAGTTTATTGATTTTTTCAATTTTCTTTTTAGATATAGCTTTTTCCTTTTCTTCTTTGACTTTTTTGAGCTCCTTTCTTTCAGCATCTCTCTTCTTTCTACGGCCAGATAAATCGTCTCTTCTAACAGTTGCTTGATTACGAGCATAACTAATAATTTCAGCAGCATTTGGGTCTTCAAATCTGAAGTTATAAGCACTCTCAAATCTTTCAGCAGCATTATCAAATTCCTCATCATCTTCACCGGTGCCATCTAAATCAATTATTTTATCACCATTTTGTGGAATCCATGCATTTTGCTTAGCAAATTCCAGAAGAAAATTCTCACTATCAGCTTCTGCATCTGGTAAATTTCTAGCTGATTTCATTTTTTTTGATTTGTCTTCTGGTTTAACTTCTTTTTTCTTCAAAAATCCATCATTTTCATCATTATCATCATCATTATCATGACCTTCTTTAAAAGCGTTATTAATTTCAGATAATAGTTCATTACGTTCTTCTTCTCTTTCCTGAGCATAAGTTTTTGGAGCATTAACATCAGCTGCTTCATTATCATCTTCTGCACCAATATCACCAGCTAATAAATTCTGTCTATGATAATCTTTCAAGTAAAGTGGTTTATCTCCTGCTGATTTCAATTTTTGATTAATGGTTGCATTTTCAGGGTTATCAAAAAATCTGACATTTGGATTAGTTAATGACTCATCATTGTTTCGGATGGCATCTAAGACTTTCTTGAAACCATCTTCAACGTCTTCAGTTAATAATTCACCAAAATCATCTTCATCTTCACTAGAACTTTCAGATTCAGATTCGAATTCTTCATTAACCGATATTTTAACCGATTCTTCAGATTTGGCGAGTTGTGCTTCTTTAATGCTAGCTTCTTCAGCTTTTTTGGATGCTGACTTCTTTCTAGGCATGATTAGATCTTTATGATAGAGAGGTAGAATTTTTATATCAAAAAAAAAATAATCTACAAAAAAATTTGAGATGAGCATTACCCGGACAGAAATTGGATCTTTAAAATGCTATATGTGTTGAAATTATTTATTGCAAAGATCCAAGTCAGGTCATCTATTCTTAGTTAGATTTTGACATTCATACTAGATCATTTTCAAGAATCAAAACTAATAAAGAAATTAATATCTATCATTTTGCAGTACCACACTATTAACAATCCTACAACTCAGTAAAAGTCAATAAAGCTCACCTGTAAATTTTTCAAGTAACAACACCTAAACATTGAAAGATAGTACTACACTCTAACATAAAATTCTAGCATAAAACTGATGATCTAGTGTTGGGGTAAGAGAACATTACGCCCCAATGCCCATCATTCTAGACTATTAACGGCTCTTCTTTATGGTTATCTGAAAATGAGTCGTTTTCAACATGTTCAGTTGATGGCTTAGCCTTCAATCTATGGATATCAATTTCATTAACTGATTCTCCAAACACTTCAGCAACTTCCTCCAGCGTTCTTCCTGATGTTTCAACAAAGGATAAATAGACAGCGATTAATTCAACGCATAAAATACCACAGTAAACGATGTAGTATTTCCATTCAATAGCATCCATAGCAATTGGATTAACAAACCCATTATAAATTTGAACAAGCCCTTGAATTAGCAGTGAAATGTTGATACCTTTAGTTCTGATAGTAAATGGTAAGATTTCTGTCATGTATAAAAATGGTAAACCATTCAAGCCAAAGTTATATGAGAGATAATAGAGGAAAATCATTGCCATAACACCTTTACCTAATGCTTTATCTTCAAAATTTCTTTGTTGATTGATAGCTGATAAGATGGTCCAAATAACAAAAGTGAGTAACATTGATGAAATTGAAATGAGAAAGGCTGTTCTTCTCTTAAAATACTGGAATGCAAATAAATTGATAATAATGGAGATACCATAATTATAAATCATTAAACCACCATTGAATACTAATTGTTGCGAAGTTGAAGTGATACCAATAGAGTTCAAGACCTTACTTAAATAATATGAAACTAACCCATTCCCTGATAGTTGCAGACAGATGGCAATAACAACAACAATGTAAAGTCTTAATCTATTGCCTGGAGTTTTGAGGAAAGAAGAATAACTGAAATTATTAGCGTATTTTTCTTGTTCAATAGCTAATTCTATTTCAGACATTTCAAAATCAACTAAGGCACCCCCAATATGTTCATCATTATCACCATGATATTTTAGTAGAATTTCTCTTGCTTCTGTATTTCTGCCTTTTGAAACTAAATATCTTGGAGATTCAGGAACTAAATAAATCAAAAAAAGTTGTAGAATTGGGAATATACCTTGAAGAATGGATGGAATTCTCCAAGCCCAATTACTTTTAATATTTCTTGTACCGAATGTAACCCAAGCAGAAACAATTGCTCCTAAATACCAATTCGAATTATAGAAAGCAGTGGTCGCAATTCTATGAGTTGGATAAGATAATTCTGCTATCAAAGGTGGTGAAGAAACAGTAGCTAAACCAGTACCAAAACCTAAAATGATTCTAGCAACTAAAAACATAGCATAAGCTCTTCGATTTGGATTTTCAGTTTCTTCCTCAACACCAGCCCAAGCACCTGCACATGATTGAATAATTGTACCAATAATCATAGTCACATTACCGATCGATATTGTATGTCTTCTACCAAACTTATCTGATAAGAAAGAAGCAAGACCTAAGGTACTCAAAAAGCCACCAAAAGGAAGACCATTAGCAATAGCACCTAAAACAGCACCGGTTGGGTTACCCATTGCATGCTGCCAATTTGGTAAAGATTGGAATGCGTTTAATAAAGAACCATCATAACCTGAATTTGTTGAAGTTAAACTGATAATTAAGACCAATAAGTTTAAATGAACTAAACTTGGAACTTTATACCATGGCTTATCAAAGTTCGGTAAATATGCCTTCAAATTCTCATCTTCTTCATTTTTCTTTTCATCTAATGGACTTTTCTCATTTTTATTTCTACTAAAAGGCCCATTTTTGGCCTCCTGAGCAATAAATCCAACCATTTTTAAATAATATTGTTCTAACTTCTAATATATAATTTTGATATTTATACTATAGTAAATCTGAGGCAAATCTCATTGTTTAAATATCTCTCTCTTGAGTCATGAGTCATGACTCGACTAGATAAATCGTTGTGATTTGTGGGGCGTTGTAAAGGGCCAGGCTAACGGTACCCCGGGTTTATGCTTGAGAACTTAGAAGTACGTCTGAAGATCTCTAGGAAAGCACAATTGGGGTGAAATCTGCAAGGTTGTACTAATCACAGAAATAAAAATTAACTTCAGTCCAAGAATTACACGCGGAATAAATCGCCTAAACTACTCCAGAAATGACCATTGACCATTATTTCAACTAATTTTACTTTGCGGAGAAATTGGAAATTCCGAATTATTTGTTCCATATAACTAATTTCTCCTTCTAACTTGCAGGTTTAGCAATGGAATTTCGATCTACACTTTACCAATGAGAATGATAGGTGTTTCATTCACTATGTAGTATTGGGTGACCACTGATAATTATTGGAGTGATCTGTTCATGTAAATACGTCAATAAATAATAATTAGACGGTACGGTATATCTTTGATGATAATAATCCGAATTAACAATAAATTCCTGAACCCTCCTCTGTATTTTCACTGTCCCGACTCCCAACAATAAATAACACTCCTTTAATTGACTAACACATAAGTTGTAGCTTATAAGTTCTTATCCTCAACCAGATAAGCAACTTTGAGTCAGAAAATAGAATCTAGAAATGGTGAGTGAATATGGTACATAGTTTAAATAAACAGATATATGATTGTGTTTGAATAAGCGAAATCATAAATGGAAATTTCTAAGCGCCAGGGTGAAAATGAGTACGTAATTTAAGCAATTGACGTAAATTTGTCGTATCATAAGAATCACGCCAAAATTCTAATCAAGAAAAGTGTGTTTATACTGAATATGGGATTATGGGAGAGTTACAATATTCCGTTAAAGATCAATGGTCAGTGCAAGTATCTTATGAAAAAAGGATGATCTATATCAATGAGATTTGTCCGAATTTATGACATGACACATTGATTTTGACAGTGAACGAACATGTCACATGGGTTATAGTAGCTATACTGAATCTCAAGCATCAACAGTGCAGTGTCATTTAGGAAACAGTCACTCCAGTTAAGTGTTATATCATATAGTTGGAGATAAATCCTTGCCTTATCATACCTAAACTTATAGTTGACTACAAGAAATTGAAGAAAGTGCTCAGGAACGCATCAATATTTTAGCTTTACAAATCTCCAATGTTGAATATCAACCCCAAAACATTGACCGTGGAATACAATTAAAATAAAACAAAACAAAACAACACAATACATTGTATATATTAACATAAATCATTATTATATTTTATTCATCCACTTATGGTTTATTTCTTTTCAGAAGTTGAAATTGGAACAACAGTAGCAGTTTCTTTACCACCAAAATAATGATAATTCAACCATCTGTAACCTTGACCCAATTGAGCAGTTTCATTAACGACATGACAACCGAATAATAAGTAGTTTTTTGGGGAAACAGCTAAAGCATATCTCATGAAAACTGCGGAATAAACGATCAAAGCAGAAGTCATTGAGCCTGAGATTAATTCAGGATCCTTTTGTAAATCCATAATAGCAGCGACTGGAATCCCAAAGTTAGAGACAGGGCCCCAGAAATGAGTAGTGAAAAGATATCTATAGTGAGGTGTTAGTATATTGTTTCTTTTGATGTGTCTGGTGATGGGTGGGGGAGAGCCCACTAATCCCAAGGTAATTGGGCCAGAAAGACGATTGGATGGTCAGAGAGCCACATACTTGAAGTTCTCTTTGTTGAAGATCTTTTGAGTGAGTTTTTGGGTGGCTACTCGTTGGGCTGATTGTGACATTTTGGCTTTTGTATGAATAAAAGTGTTAAGTGAAAGTATCCAATCCCACTTTTTTTTGACATTTTCAGAGAAGAAAAAAAAAAAATTACCGGAATTGGGATCAAAAAGAGAGTGGCAGTTGGGTTTATTTGTACACGATGGACTTGATTTACGGAAGGAGCAGCGATAACGAAGAGGAGATGGAGACTAAGGTGGTTGGATTACCTACTCATTTACCAAATAATTCTGATTTGAGTGGATTAGATGTATTACCCTTGATGAAGAATCATGAGGTGATGCACAGTGATGTTGAAGAGGTACAGGAAATAGAACCACGGCAATCGATCGTGGAGTCTAGTGACGACATTGAAGAATGGATCAAACAGAGAAAGCTGAATTGGATGAAGAAAATATCGAATAAAAGACCAATCTTATCAGAATCTTCCAACAAAGTGGCTAAACCAGCGAATAATAAAGAACAAAAGAGCAGGAAACAAGCTCAACAGCAAACCAGACAAAGCAAATTCAATCTGAACAAAGCGATGGTCCAACGAGAGCAGCAAACCAACGAAAATGGCCAGATTATCGACTTTATCAAGCATCTGTTTGACTCTAAAGTATTGGAAGCGTCAAGAAGCCCTGGAATTTTATAATAACACGAGACAAAAAAAAAAAGAAAGTTTCGATTACAAATTTTGTAAACTTGTTCTTTTATTCTTTTCAAGTTGTTGTTGTGACTTATTCACATTATCAATCATTTACAAAAACAACAAATTATGCTCTGGTTTAAATACTTACCGATTTTTGCTTTTAATGTGCTAGCTCAAAATAAAGGATATACACAAAATGACCTGTTCAATATAACTACTGATGAGTTGATAGACGATGAGTGCTGTGATCTAACTTATTCAAACATCAATACTATAAATCAAAGAGTCAGACCAAGAATAGCTGAAATTATTAAGGAAGATTTCTTTAAACATTACCAATTTGATTTAGATTTAAACTGCCCATTTTATGATTGTGAATCAATTTGTTTCAGTCCCGGATGTCAACTAGATTTGGATGTTCACTCTAATGATTATGACTATGATCTCATGAACTCTCATGGTGACAAGCTAGGAAGTATCAATGAAGATTCATTTCTTGATTCTTTATGTCAACCTAATGAAAATGTTCCTAATAACGATAATGATAACGATAATGAATGGTGTGATTTGAATAATGAAAATGGTGTTATAATTGATCTTTCAAGAAATCCAGAAAGATTCACAGGCTATATCCCAACTCCTGAACGTAACATTTGGTCCATGATTTACCAAAACCAAATTGAAGGTGAATGTCAAATTGAACAAAAAGTTTTCTATCAAATTATATCAGGTTTTCATAGTTCAGTTTCAACTCATTTATCAAATGAATGGTATAACAATGAGACTAATAACTGGGAGCCCAACCTAGATCTATTCAATTTTAAAGTTGGTAATCATAAAGACAGAATTGCAAACATTTACTTCAATTACGCATTATTGGTTCGTTCAATTTTGAAAGTTGCACCATATTTAAAAGAACATACGTTCAATCCATTAAATGCAGTTAATGATCAACATATTCATAAGGAATTAAATGCAGTCATCAAGGAACTACCATCCAGTTTATACGTCTTCAACGAGGACTTAATGTTTGAAAATCGCGCAATTAAAGAAGAATTTAAAAATAAATTCAAAAACGTTACAAGATTGATGGATTGTGTCACTTGTGATAGATGTAGATTATGGGGCAAAATTCAATCTACTGGTTATGCAACTGCTTTGAAAATCCTTTTCACTGAGAAAAAAGAGCTTTTCAAAGATTTATCTAAAAATGAAATAGCTGCTCTATTTAATACGTTTGACAGATTAACTAAATCAATTGCTGCTATCAACAATTTTAACTATTTGAATATTTTGAGAACTTCTCAATATGAGTCTGAACAAGAAGATAACCAAAAAGGAATCGAACAATCAAATGTAAATGAAATAAAAGAAGAACCTAAACAGCCAAAATTGAATAAAGACAAAACTTTAGGAGAAAAGTTCAACGATGAATTGAATGCTGTTTTTGGTGCGTTAAGATTTATCTGGTCCAGTTATGTTAATTTGCCACACAATTTGAAAAATATTATATTTTATAAAGCAAACCAATGGTGGAGTGCATTCATTGGTGTTGAAGAAAAAGAAGACAACATTAATTATTTAAAACATATCATCGTTTCATAGAAATTTAATTACATCGATGTTCCCAAAAAAAAAATAAACTACATTAATCATTAAAACTATCAAAGACACAAATGAAACCATGCTAGATAAAAAAATATAAAGTAAACTAATAATATCATATCGGTGTAGAAGTTGCTTGTTGTAATAAAAGATCAGCCTTTTTAACTCTTTTTTTATATGGTTTTCTTTCTTTCCCGCTTTTGGTATACTTTCTTTTCTTTCTTTCAGGTTCTACATCTTTCTTATTCTTCTTTTTACTAGTTTCAATTCTATCACTACTATCTGGATTACCATTAGAATCGCGACTATTATTATCGTTATCGTTGTTATTATTGTTCTTGCTTCTATTTTCATCATAATCTTCGTCATTCAACTCATCATCATCCAAATTACTCAAGTCTTTCATTGAAGATTTCGTTTCTGGATTTTCATATTGTCTTCTGGCTTTCTGAATATCATCTTGTAATCTCAATAAATCATAAACTCTACCGTATTTCACAGGGTCCTTCCTCCAACTGAATGCAAAATCATCAACTTTGATCTTTTGTCTCTTTGTGACTTTTGCGTAATTGACAGCGTCATGGCATGTATCAACTATGAAGTTAACTAATATATCTTCTAGAGCATCTACTGATTCATTCAGTGGTTCTTGGACGTCTCCAAATGCATACATTAATGACTTAACATCTCCTGTGAATATCTTTGTCTTCTTCCTTCTTCTTTCAGTCATGTTTCGCTAACCTGTGCCAATAACTTGAATTGCATCACTCACTCTTGTTACAGTAAATTGGGAAAACACAAAACACAATAAGTATCACGTAAACACTGACTAATCAGTTTTCTCATGAAAACAGAAGTCGTTACCGGTTTTTTTTGCTTGACAAAAAGAATCATCGAATTGGAAAAGAATAACGAAAGTGTCACAAAAATCATGACAAAAGTGCTGAAATCAAATGCTAGTTCAAGCACTCAGGCGTCAAAAACTAAAAAGACAAAGACATTCACAGGCTGTGGAACTTGCCGTTCAAGGAAGATCAAGTGCGATTTGAAAAAACCTTCATGTTTAAGATGTGAAAAATCTGGTTTATTATGCGCTGGTTATCTAATAGTCTTATGTTGGTCAAAGCCTGTAAGATTCGACAAGTATGGTACTCAAATAAAAAATGATGGAGATGCTAATGATGGTGAAAATGATAACTATATTGAGGATAATAAAACTGGGTTTCAAAGAAGAAATATTGATTTTGTTAAATATGATAAAGAATATGAAACTTATGAAGAAATGGATAGAGATTTAGGGATGTTACATACTCCAAACTATTCATTAATTGAAAACAATCAAACTTGGATTCAAGGTCAATTTGGTGTATTTGAAGGCTTAAAATCAGTACCTGATCATTTGATGAGAAAAAGAAGAAAATTGGCAAAATCAAAATATGCTGCTGAGGCAAGAGCCATTGCTGCCACCAACAAATCAAGTATCAATGATGATAGCAACACAACATCTATAAGTTCAAGAGCTGGATCTATGCAAGTAGATAATAGTAACACAAATAATTCAAATAACTGGTCAATTCACAATAACAATAATGATAAGAATAAGAGCAATAACAATATCTTTGAAAATCAACAGAAATTGAATCAAGAGTGGCTATCTGATGAACTAAGATTCGATGCGTTGTTAAGTGCAACTGCTGCTACTTCTACAGATCAACAAAGTGTTTTCTTCGATTTTTTATATCCATATAATTCACATCAGCATGATCACAATTTTGCAGGTCATCCTCAAATGGCCACAACAGAAGTAAATAAAGCACATTCACAACACAGTGAAGAACTTACAAGAGCCTTTGTTGATCAAGGGAACTCTTCTTTGGAGTTGTTTCCTTATGATCGTGATGTTTTCAACGCATTAAGACCACATAATTTCAATCTTGATTTAGGTCTAGCAAATACAGAGTATGAATCATCCATAGGTAACAACCAATTCGATAACAGTGATAACACTGATAGTAAAACTGGAGATATAAATATTGAATTCAGCTCAAAAGATGAAATAATAATCTCAACAACTGAAAGTAACATGCCTGAAAATGTAATGAAAGTTATAAACACTCCAGTTTTTCCAAATTTATCACCACAATTAAGCATTCCAACTAAAGGGCTACAAATATCATCACTAACAAGATTTCTATTAGATCATTATTATCAAAAAGTTGCAGATATGATGACAGTTATACCTTTTGTTCAAAATCCATGGAAAACTATATATTTTCCAAGAGCAGTTAAAGCATTAGGAGATTTGTGTGCATTAGGTAAAACTTCAAACTCTAGATTGGCGTTATTGAATGCATTATTAGCAGTTGCATGTTTCAGTTTACAATCAAAATTTCAAAAAGGTTCGACAGAAATGAAATTTTTTTTGAACTTAGGCATTGAATTTAGATTACAAGCATCATCATTTCTAAAGAAAATATTTGCTAATGGAGACTTAATTGCACAATTCAAAAATAAAGCTGAAAAATATAAAGATGTTCTAGTGGCTAATTTATCAATGAATACAATTGATGTTGTTTGGGGTACAATGGCAGATTGTCAATATTATTTATCTATTTGTGAAGATATTATCTCCAAAAGAATGAAAGAAAGACCACACTTAAGTAATAAAGCAAAAGTTTTGCATAGAGTGTTTTCATTTTTGAAATTAATTCAGGATTCGACCTCATATAAAATTTTAAATTCTATTGATGTTGATATGAAATCTAAGTTTTTCAATAGACTGTTAGAATCTCGAAATAATGGTAAAACAACTGAATTCTATGAAAATGTTGATCAAGATGGTGTTATTGAAATTGGATTCATTAATAAAGCATCATTTAATGAAGAGTATTCACCTGAATTTATTGATGAAGATACTTGGACAACTAAAACTAATAAAGATGTTTTGTTAACAGATGCATTATATGGGTTACCAAATTCATTAATTTTACTATTTAGTGAAACTGTCAAATTAGTTAAATTAAAATATTTTTTTAGTAAATCTGAAAAGACAGACAGTATTAAAAGTGATTTAATTAAATTCGAAAATTTAATAAATTCTTTTGAAAAAAAATTATTAGATTGGAAAACTGAATGGAAATTAACCAAATTCAATAAAAAAATTTTCATAAGTGATCTTCATGAAGCTATTCATCATCATTCAAAGGGGTTCTATAATTCTTTAATAATTTATTACTTCACAATGATGAAAGAAATGAAAGTTGAGTTCTTACAAACTTATTCAATTAATTGTATAAACCATTTGGAAGATCTTCATAATCTCGTTAACTCTAAAAAGGATGTCAATGTCATTCCATTCATGTGGCAAGGATTCATAGGTGGTTGTATTGCAATTGATTCGAAATTACAAGATAGATACAGAAAATGGGCAAGTTGTTTAGCAAATCAAGGTGTAGGTTCTTATTGGGGTGCAAGACAAATGATGTTTGAAGTCTGGAGAAGACGTAAAAATAATGAAATTAATGATGATTGGCTAAGTGTTCAAAAAGACTGGCAAATGAATATAATGTTGTCGTAAATCAACTTCAACAAATAGATACTAGAGTTTATTTGCATTTTTTATTTTCAATATCTGTAGAGAATCGAGATCTAAATATATGAATGTTGGCTCGTTTAAAACTGAATATAAGTGAAGAGTCACAAATATCAACAATTTACCACCTTGAACCCCCAACATTCTCAATTATTGTCGAATGACTATCTAATGATAAAAATTACGTGCAGGATTCATATTTGACTCTTGACTTTTGAGTCAAGATGATTCAAGTGACTCTTAATAATTTCCGTATCAGGAAATATTACTGAGTCAGAAATTAGAATACACTTTTTACTCAACAATTGCAGAAGATGATTTGATTTTATGATAAATTCCCACATTTTCTACCCTCTTCTTGTGATTCATCATTTTCTATATAAAATAAATCATTTTCTTTCATATCTTGAATTTTACTCATATTCATCTTTCAGATTTTAAGGAATATGACCAAAGAATCAATCGACAATCAATCACAAGATTCAGAAAAACAATTAAGCCTCAAAGAACAATACAATGACTTAACTTCTGAGGTGGTTAGTCCTTTCACTGAGGAAGAGCTTGCAAGACTAGAGAAAATCTACATCAAACTGGATATTCGTATCATTCCTGCTCTTTGGTGTTTATATTTTTTAACTTCTTTTGGTAGTTCAGCATATGGTAATTCATTAACAATGAATTCTGAAACTAAAAATTCATTAATTGGCTCTTTAGGATTAACTCCACATGATACCTCCACTGCTTCAGCTTTATATTACGTTGGTTATATCATATTTGATGTTCCTATGAACATAGCAATGACAAGATTGGCACCACAAGCATGGTTAGCAAGAATTATGTTTTCAGTTGGTGTAGTTTATATCTGTTATGCAGCTTTGCAAACACCATCTGGTATCATTGCGATTAGATTATTTTCAGGTATCTGTGGTGCTGGGACTTGGCCTGGTTTAAGTTATTATGTTTCATTATGGTATCCTCCACATAGAATGACAAGAAGAATTGGTTATTATTTCACAGCTGCTCAACTAAGTGCATCTGCTGCAGGTTTGGTTGCTGCAGGTTTCCAAAAAATGAATATGGTTAGAGGCTTGGAAGGCTGGAGATGGTTATACATCATTTATGGTTCAGTTACTATTTTTGTTTCAATTTGTATGTTAATTTGGTTACCTGATAATGATAGAACTAGAGTTTCAAGATTTACATTATTTAATAAACTACGAAAATTCAACGTTTATCCATTGAATGAACATGATGCTGATTTACATGCGAAAGATATGGAATTATACAGATATAAAAAGATTAAATGGGGTTGGAAAGACGTTGGTAAAATTATTATTGATCCAAGAATTTGGCCATTAATTATGATGTACTTTGGAGTTGTCGGTACTGGATTTGGTTTAGCTGTTTTTGGTACAACTTTAATCAAAGCAGTTTTAAACGTTTCTTCAATTTCAGTTTCCTTATTATACGCACCAATTTGGTTATTTGATTTAAGTGCAATTTTATTAATCACTCCATTATCTGATATTTTTAAGAAATATAGACCTTTGATATTTTCATGTTCTTGTATTATTATTATGGTTGGGTTAGCTGTTTGCACATTTGCCAAACCAAAATGGTCCAGATATGGTGGGTTATTAATCGCTGGGTTTGGATTAGGTCCAACTGTTCCAACTTGTATGTCAATGACTGCTGAGATTTTCAATAAAAGGCATGGTAACATTGGTGTTGCTGTTTCAAGTGCTTTGGTCTCAGGGTTGGGTAATTTAGGTTCCGTTGTTTGTACTTATGCGTTGTATTCAGGTTGGGTTGAAGATAAAGCGAGAACCTTCAAATATTCGAATATGATGATGTTTATGATTTGTGGTGTATCAATTATTGCCGCTTCTTGTTCAGTTGTGTTAGGGAGAGTCTTAAAAGATTAATAATAGATTGATGGATTAAGATATTAGTTTTACAATATGTAGCGTGACATTCGAATTCACAGTTAATTAGAAGAAACTTTATAATTGTAGACAACAAAAAAAATAAAAAAACACCATCATGGTTTTTCAACTTTGATGTGATCACCGTTTTTAGCAGATGATTTCAAAGCAGCATCAACGATAGCCAAATGATGAAATGATTTTTCAGGAGTTCCTAAAATCAAAGACTTATCATTTTTAATAACAGATTGATAGAAGTTTTCGAATTCTGCCTTGATAGCATTGACTTCTTTGAATTCGATATAATCATTATTCAGGATTTCATTGGCATTGGAACCAACCAAAGTTGTGATTGATCTTGGTTTTGATGGAGAAAATTCAAAAGTAACGGAACCATTGGTACCATAGATAATAAAAGAGCTATGCTTTTCAATAGCACCAAAACTAGAGCCATAAGTGAAAGTACCAATTGCACCTGATTCTAATTTAACAGTTGAAAATAGAACGTCAACATCACCACTTTCTTGACGAACTTGTTTAGTTAAAGCAGAGATTGAATCCACTGGGCCTAACACTTCAGTTAATAAAGCTAGCTGATGGACACCACCATCCGATAAAAACCCACCAATATGTTGTGGATTTTGTCTCCATGATGTTGTTAAATATTTGTTCGTGTTATTAAATGCACCAGTTGATCTATAAGTAAATGAAACAATTTCACCAATTTTTTCCAGTTGAACTTTGAGTAATTTAACAGCATCAAAATAAACCCATTGTTCAGCAATGGCAATTGGAATATCTGTTGATCTATCCAATAAAACAATTTTTCTAGCATCTTCCAAATTATGTGCGATTGGTTTTTCCACAATAATTGGTTTCTTATTATCTACCGCTTTCTGAATAGTAACATAGTTGTATTGAGCAGGTAGTAGGGCATCTAAGAAGTCAACTTCCTTATCTTGAATGATATTGTCAATTGAATCATGGACGTGATCTGGTGAAATGTTGGCCTTTTTGGCGAATTCTTCAGCTTTAGATTTTGTTCTATTGAAAGCAGCAATTGCTTTCAAATTCTCAATCGCTTCAATATTGGGTAAGTGAGCGTCTGTGGCAAAGATACCAGTACCGATAATACCAACTCTTAATGGGTTATTCATGGTTCTGGTTGAGTTACGAAAAGGAAACTGCAAAAGAGATTATAACTATTTTTAAATCGGAAAAACCAACTCCGGATTAATAGTAAGGTATAAACGATATTAAATGCGCAACTCTATTAAAGTTGGGGAACTGACATCATAAAGTCAGAAGATAAAAATGTGGTCCTTTTTGAGTGGCTTTTGGAGTCTAGAACTAGCTCAGAGCTCTAATCTGTACTGATAAGCACAACAAATCTTATCAGTTATGATGTAATTCTTGTAGTTAATTTATAAATGGTTGAGATAAAATCATGAGATCAATTGCTATAAAAACAATAATTTTTCTTTCAAACGCCCCCCGTTCTTTATATTTCACTGCAATGCTCTATATATATATATTTATATAAACAATAATCTCTCCTGTGTATATCCATCTTATTGCCCATATTGAAGGAGTCATCATCAGCTCTTCAAAAATGTCCAAATACTTCCAACTGTCATACCAGTTTAACAAAAAATGTAACAACAATCAATATAATAAACCTTTAAATGCCAAATTGAAACAATATTCATCAAGGACCCCTAGTTCAGACTCCAATTTTGATAATTCCTCTTTGTCAAATGAAGACTTTGAACAATTTGAAGACGATATCACACCAAGAAGATCAAATTCATTACCAAACATCAAGAAATCAAACTCATATTTTTTTTGTGAGTGTGTACACAATCAGGATAAAACACCATTCGTTCATTGCAGAAACAGTGTTGTCACTTTGAGTGATCTAGACTCGGAAGCTTACTCTACAGGTAATAATAATAATGACTGCAAAAGACATCATCATAGACGCGGTTCAGTTGCTATAAAATTCAATAAACCAGAATTATTAGATGAAGAGATTAAAAATGATACAACTCAATTACAGAAACTACAAAATTACCAAATAAAGTAACATAATCTCATAATATATATATAATATTGCTTCATTTATAAATCTTTCATAGCATGGTCATACAGTCGCTATTTAGCGTGATTTTTTTTTTTTTTTTTGCATTAAAATTTCTGCTAATGCTAATAATACATTCATTCTACTCATCAAAAATTAAACTCGTAGTATATAGAGCATTTTTTACCTTTTAGAACCTTCAGTTATTCTATCAATGACTTTAATAACACCATCTTTGGCATTTTGTTCCAGTATAATAACTTTTGGAGAATCGGGTGCGGGTGTTTCAATCACAGTATTTGGGACTATTGTTGGAAATTGTCTACCTGTTGTAGTTTGCGTCGTTGTAATGATGGTATGTCTGTTGATGTTATCAACTTGACCATCCTTATGATGGAATTGTGCTTGATTTCCATTTGGATAAGTCTTTTTGGATATTGAGCTTATGACTTTAGAATCCATTGATGTGTCAATATGCTCCGATACCCCATTGTTTGCAATTTCTTCAACTATAGCTTGATGACATGGATGATAGAGTTGATATCTGGTAACAGTGTGTAGTATAACAATCACAACTAATATCAAAATCGAAACAACTCTGATTTTGTAGTTTTTAATGAACTTCTTGCTGATATTTTCTTGTTTACCTTTGTGCATGATTGAATCAGTTTCACCAAATAGATATAGTTTTAAAGGAGAGTAACTGGTGAGCAGTATAATAAACGGAGATACGTAATCTAACACACTCGATCTGAAATTAAAACAAAAATCGAAAGAATAACAATAACACAATAAAAAAATAAAAATGATTGAAAATGACCCATTAATAAAAGGTGTACATGATGAACTCTCTAGACTTCCTAATTCAGTAATTAAGCATTTTTCTTAAACATACCGAGACTTCGCGGACAATTCTGGACACAAAAAAAATTGAAAAGAAGTTGACTAAATTTGAAAAGATCATACAGATTTGCTATTATTACTGTTAAAGATGGGGCTCAAGTTCTTCAGTTATGAGATCGACTACCCGATCTACGCTGCTAAGTTCCTTAACAACAACACTTTGTTAGTAACAGGTGGTGATATTAATTCAACTAATAGATTAACTGCATTGACTATAAATCTAGATAAGAAGAAAAAACCAATTAAAAAATTCAGAGAATTGAAATTAAATGAAACTAATACCACTCCAACTGCACTAGATGCTAATAATAACGTTATTTTATTAGGTTGTAATGAAGGTAAAGAATCTATAAGTCAAGGTCATAATCATAATTTACAAAAATTTTTATATCATAACGAACATTTAAAATATATCACTTCAACTTCATTAGAAGAACCCGTTTTCAAGAATTTGCAATATCAAAAATTCATCAAATTAAGTAAAGATTCATCAATTGCTGTAATTGCATCTTCAAAATTACCAACAATTATTCATATTTTAGATCCAATAAATCTGATAGTCAAATACGAAATTGAAACCAATAATCAAGTTATGGATCTACAAATATCTCCAGATGGTAAATCTTTGGTTTATATAACTAATCAAACTTTAGAAGTCATCTCAATTGTCACTGGAAGATCATTACAACGTCGTACAGATTTTAAAGAATCAAATCTATTGAAAATCAAATTCATCGATAATAATAATGTGATTTTAGTAGAACAAACTTCAGCTGGTATTCAATTGAATAAAATTTCATTAAATAAAAAATTAAAGACTTTATCTTCAAAAATTATTGATAAAAAATCAAAATCAATCAATTCAATTGATTTAAATCATAGAAATGGTCTCATCGTTCTATCCACATCTGAAGACTCAGTTTTGTTTATAAGTATTGAATCTCTTAAAATTTTGAAAACTTTAAACAATTTACACAGATCTTCAATCACATCTACCGTCTTATCTGATGATGGAACGCTATTAGCAACAGTTAGCACTGCAATGACCATCAACATTATCAAAATTCCCGATTTTTATGGAATTGAAACTCACAAGATCTATAACTTCTTCATGTTTATTTTCAAATTGATCATAATCCTTATTTTATCATTCATTGGGTATCTAGTTTATAAATATCATGGTGGTCATAAGTCCACAACCAGTGATGATGATTTGTTTACAAGAAATCAAAAGACCTTAAGTCCAGAAATCTTATCATCACAGTCAATCATCAAAACTTCTACAAATGAAAATTATTTAGACCTTATTGAATCTAAAATTTTCAGTCTTTACGAGTTCCAAATAAAGGAAAATATCAACGAGTTATTGAAGCAAAATGATGTTATCACTGATTATTTGAAAAATAACGTTCATGATTATTTTAAGACCGTTGAGCATACTCCAGAGCTTAGTAGTTACTCTCAGACAATTGAAACAGGTACTGATAAAAGCATCACTGAAGAAAATCTTTCAACCAAATCCTATGAATCTTTATCAACCAAATTATCTTTGGTCACTGAGGCTCAACATACTTCAAGTGTCACTGAGGTTTCTTCAGTTATTGAAACTCCTGAAACTCAAGAATATCAAGAACCTGATCATGAAACTGAAATTCCAATAAAAGAAGTTGAAAAGCAGATCCCAGACGAAATTGAACTAGAAAGCACTGAATCATCTTCAACAACAATTTTAAAACCAACAATCACAACTAAAACTCCTGAAAACTCTGAAACTGAATCAAGTTCATCTCATTCGTCTTCATCATCCTCCAAAAAGTCAAAGAAAAAGAAATCAAAGAAAATTAAAAGAAAGTCATCAAAGAAACCAAAAAGTACAAGTGGATTTATTTCTTCTAAAAGTGTTGAAAGTTCTGTTGAAACTACACAATACAGTCGTAATTACGTTGAGACCCCAATTATTAATCAATCCACTATTGAGTCTTCCCAAGTTGAAAGTTTCGAATCACCAATCATTGAACCATTAGAAAATCCAATTGTTGTTTCAACTGAAGCCGTGACCATAGAATTTAATGGGGTTGTGAATGAAAAGATACAAACCTTCAGTGAAGCTAAAATCGTTGGAGGACCTGTAGCTCTTGAATTCCAAGAAAGTAAAACAGTCGAAATTGAACAAACTCATAATTATGAAAAAGATTTAAGTCTACAATTTGTTTCTGAAACAACAGAAGAAGAATATACTGGATCCACTGGAGTGCCATCTCTTGAAACCAATGAAATTCCTGAACCGGATTCACTCACCTCTGAAGAAAGTACGAAAGTTTATGAAAAATTAACCCAACATCCTGAAGAAGTCAATCAAAACGATGCTAATGATAACGAAATGATAACGAATCAAGATGACTATGTTGACTATCAAGCTGCAATCAATATCAATTCAAAGATAAAGGAAAAAACTCAAGAAAGTCAAGAGCAGCTTGTTGAACTTGAACAAGAAGTCAATGAAGTTCACCAACAGATTACTAAAGAGGTTATATCAGATAGCTTCTCTGAAGAGAATATCGGAAAAAACACACAAGCTGAAAAAGATGAATCAAGTGAAGAGTCAACTGGTGAACTCGAAGAAGAATCATCTCAAGAATCTGAAACTGAATCTGAATCTATATCCGAATCTGAATCTTTGATAACTGAAGGGGAGGACGTAATGTCATCTGATTATCAAGATTCTACTCTCACTTCCAAGCCATCAGAAACTTCCATCAATGAAGTAACTCAAACAGAAGTTGCTGGAGAAGTTGATGTTGAAGAAAGAGCTATTTCTGAATCACTCCAAGATGAAATCAGATCAGAGGATGTAACTCAATACAGTTCACATGATGTTGTTGAAGAAATCAAAGCTATGGTTGATGATCATAAAACTCAATTAGATGACTTAGTTGATAATGTTGTTGTTGATATTACTGAAGATATAAAACCAATTGAAGAAGTCCCTAAATTTTTTGAAAATACTAAAACAGATCATAATGAACAATTGAATGAAGAAGCCCAACACAGATCCTTTGATGTTGGGCTTGAAAATGAAGAGGAAAATGAATTTCAAGTTGAAAATATTATTCAAGTTGATGTTGATGATGTATCAACATCATCATCAGAAGATCAATCGTCAGATGAAGAAACGATCAACTATATTGAAAAAATTGAGTTTCAATTAGGCACTAAGGAATTCACTGGACCGGAATATGTACAGCAACTTGAATTAGATGATGGTGAATTAGCTGATGATGAATCGGAAGAAGACTCAAACTCGGTTTATGAAGAATTAATCACAGAAATCTCTCAAGAAAGTTTTGTTTCTGATGTTGCTACTTCTATTGAGTCAGTTGATGTTCCATTGGAAACTGTCTTAGATCTTGAAACTGAGGAAGAATTTGGAGACTCAGAAGAGATATCCCACCAAAAAGAAGACGAAGTTTCTGAACAAGAATCTGAACAAGAATCTGAACAAGAATCTGAACAAGAATCTGAACAAGAATCTGGAGAGGCTTCTGAAGAAGAATCAGAAGTACCACAATCAGAGGGCGATGAAGAATCTATAGAAAATGAAACTGTTAAAGAGGAACTTCCACAAGAATCAAGTGAAAAAGCAATCTTTGAACAAAACCACGATGAACTCTGATCAAAATTAACAGACAGAAAAATAATTGAAAAAACCTGTATAAACTTTTAATAAATTCGCATTCTAATGATATTAAGTTCGTAACACTACTCATTACAAGATTGGTGATTTTTATCATATTCGAAGTATAATATAAAAAAGGATATCTGAATATAGTCCATAGTCCAACTGAAACACAATAGTACAAACATAGTTCGACATAATCACCAAAAGTTAGCCATTAAATCCAACTAAGAGATTTACTATCAAATAAAGAAAACTAATCAAACGTATCAGTTTTGATAGTGTCTCTAATATCATTTAATAATCTATCAAGTTCAGTTTTTGAAGCACTGATTGGTCCTAAATCGTGTGGAGCTTTAGTCTCATCGGTAGTCATTGAAGTTTTGTTGTTTTTATTGAATGAATCCGCAGTTGAAAGGTTATCTTGTAAATTATCATTATAACTATTTTTCAGATTATATTCAAACTTCTTGTTTGACGATGAAGTTGGGGAATTTAAAATAAAGTTTTCTCTATTCAGTGAAATCATTTCATTTATATCTGATTTTTCAAAAGAAGCGCTATCTTGAGATTGTGAAAGTTTTGATGATGGTGAATTTAAAAAAGATTCTTTACTAATTTTTTTTACTTCTTTAGGAGTGTATAAAATTTCAGGAATATGATCAGAATTAGTAATACCAATAGTGGAGATTTTTAATTGATTTTCAACTTTTAATTCTGGTTGTGGTAATTCGAGCATTGGATCGGATCCATCATTTATAAATGAGAGTGAGTTATTTGACTCTGATGGTGAAACTTTCTTTTCTTTCTTTGTTGATAAGAATGTGAATTTTGTGAAGTTGCTTATAGGTGAAGTTGCAGAATGAACAGTAGTTTTAATGATTGAGGTACTTGATCCATTATTAGTTAGTCTATGTTTCATTGATGGAAATCTATCAACTGATGTGTTAGCTGGTGGTGTTTGAAAATGAGAAGTTGATTTAGTTCTTAATGGTGAAGGTAAAACAGTTTTATGAAGAAAATCTGGTGAACAATTATTTTGGAAACGTTCTGGAGTATATTCTTGAACGAGTGGTACATTTTCTGTTAATGAGGTAATTGTTGAAGGTGAATCAGTTTTCAAAACATGTTCTTCAAGTTCAGGTTCTTCATTTATTATGGAGACAACTTCATTTCTTTTTGGAGTTTGTCTCAATTGTTGATATGGATGATTTGAGGATTTATTTTCTTGTACAGGTGTTGTTGATGGTTTCAATATAGCAGACTCCAAGTCTGTTGGTGACAATGGTGAAGAATCTAGATTTTGAACGATTGCTTGTAATTCAGAATGTTCAGTGTTTAGATTTAGTCGGTTTTCAAAATCAGCTGAAACTAAAGAATTATCATGAAGTGAATTCTTGACTAAAGGAGGTGGTAAAAAGGTACCTTTGTGAGAATTTGATGGTGTATCATAATCTGAAAACCCTTCAACGACTTGAGATTGTGGAGTTGTGATTCTTTGATTTGGAATCATTGGTGGTGGTAATGGTTTTTGCATGTTCGCATTGCTATTAGTTGAGCTCAGTTTAATTTTTAGATTCTTACCTTGGTTTGATGATAAGCTTTTAGATGCTGTAATATCAAATCCTTCAACCTGAGAATGAAAATCTTTCTCAAAGTTTTCCAAATTATTGGGTTTTGATGGTAATGAAATTCTCTTCAAAGATTTTGAATTTGGTGATTTTCTTTTTGGTTTTGGTGATGTTTTAGTACTTAATGGAGTTGATATAATAGACGACTTCTTTTTTTGTTTAATGTCATTATCTAATGAACCACCTAATTCCTTTTTTTTAGCAAAATCAATATTTGTGTCTGGAGTTAAATATCTATTCTTTGTTGAAATTTTATCATTTGAAGAAATGATTAACCAATCACAGTCACCAATAGTTTTAGTTAGTTTAACAACAATAGTATTAGTTAAAAATCCTAAAAAGGTTTCATATTTCCATGAGTTAATAAACCATTCAGTGACTTCTAACTTAGAGACTCTAACTGGTAATTTATTAATTGTTTCAAAGCTTGAACTGAAATTGAAATTGATGGTATCATTTAGAAAAGTATCTGAATTACTATTACTTTTCCCAGAAGAAGAAGAATCAAATCCGTAACGATTAAATTCATTGATGAAAGTTGAAACAAATTCTTTGTTTTCAAATAATGTTGGATTCTTCTTCAGATCTGATCTCATTTTACAAACATCTTCATTTATCTTAAAATCATTGAAATTCAAAGATTTATCAAATTTTAGTAAATAATTTTTAGAAGATTTTGAGAAAAAATTATCAATTATCTTGAATGGGTTGGCTTCGAATTTATCCAAGAAAATGTTTTCAAATTTAGTAAAAGAATGATTTGATGAATAAATTCTTGAAGTTGAATTTGATGCATTTGATAATAATTTGAAATAGTTAACTTCATCAAGATCTGAAGAATCAATACCTTCAATAGTTGATGGGATTGTTAAAGTTAACGCCTTTTGACTTTGTGGTTTATGATCTAATGGAGGGTATTGATCGATTTTGAAAAATTCAAACAAATTTTCAAAATCAACTGGTGATGAAGAATTAACTTCTTTTGACAATGATCTTAAATACGCAATGAAAATAATATGAAAAGAAGAACCTCTTTTGTAATAAAATTCATGTAATTCCGGCAGATCATCACAATGGTGATTTTGCGATTTGTATTCATCTCTATTAAAGCAAATTTGGCCAGCTGTGTAAATTAAATCAATTGAATTATTTATATCCAGGAAATAATCATCTTTGAAAATGGTCAAAAATATTTCTAAAAACTCAAATAAAATACATGAATAGTTATAAGATGGTAAGAATTTTGGTAACTCATCATAAAAGCTTTGATAATTTTTGAAACCATTAATCATTTGATCATTCTTATAAAACTCTTTAAAAGAATTCCATGGAATGATTGCACCTGGTAATAAACTCCAAATAATTCTTAAGGATAAAACCAAAGTTAAAAACCTAGCTGGAGTAATGAGTTCTTCCAGTTTAGTGCCAGTATAAGAGCAACCTTCATATGGAAACATCTGTTTAATTAAATCATTAGCAACTGTGATATCAGAGTCATTGAATTGATTCAAACTTGGTCTGAAAATTTCTGTTAAACAATGTTTTGATGGAGATTCTCTTTTCTTTGACAGCTCAAATCTATATTTTAGCTCTTTTGTTAGATAATGAACAACAATTCTTGAAGAACTATGATTGATACCATTTTCAACTCTAAAGATATCAAAATTCTGTTTTAATAAAGAGCAATTGTTGAATTTATCATAATCATATATGTAAAAGAATTCTGACTTCAGCCTATTGTTCTTAGCTTCAATGACAAGATCTAAATGATTAAAATCTTTGGTATTGACAAGATTGATCTCCTTGCCCAATGATATCTCAGCTGTGGTTTCCAACTTGATATTGTAATCTTGATCTCTCATATTTTATGATGTATTTGATTTGGAGCAAGTGAAACAAGAAAGAGGATTTGTCAACTAATTTAAATTAAAATAGTCTGCCAATCTTGACCAAATAATGTACAGTTCTCTGATTCTAGTTTTACATTTGTTTTATACTCGATTTTCGAAGTCAGGTCAATTATGCATATTCTGATACAAGAAAACATTTCGAGTTTGTTTCATCTTTGAATTGTGAAACGTAAACAATCATTTGACATGATAAAATAGCAAAGTAAAAACAACAGGTGAAGGGAGTGGGCCAGAAAGACAATTATGGTTTTGTGTGTAATAATTTATTATCAAATTAAGTCGCTACAATACCCATCAAAGTGAAAGTGATCATGTCGACTTTCAATGAAAACGCGGTTTGACTAAAAAATTATCATGTAAAAGTATGCAAGGTCCTTAAATCAAGGTTTTTTGATCCAGTTCAGTCACATGACAAAATGGCCGAATTCCGTCTCATCGAGAAAAAAAATACTTCTAATCTTTCTTTGATTTTGTAGTGTAAACCACAGAAATATGGTGGAATACATTGGGAAGCTAGTATTGGCTCCTATGGTCCGAGCTGGTGAACTACCAACTAGACTCTTAGCGCTAAAATATGGTGCAGATCTTGTGTGGGGCCCAGAAATCATCGATAAGAAGATTTTAACCTGTGAAAGAGTTGAGAATAAAAAATTAGGTACAATTGATTTTTTATCAAAAGGTCAAACAAAAATCCCAGGTGTTACAAATCTTGTATTTCGAACAGATAGAGAATTGGAACAAAACAAATTGATTTTTCAAATGGGGACAGCAAACTCTGAAATTGCCGTTGAAGCTGCCAAATTAATTATCAAAGACGTTGATGGAATTGACATCAACGCTGGTTGTCCAAAACATTTTTCTATTCACGCGGGTATGGGTGCTGCATTATTGAAGACTCCTGACTTATTAGTTGATATCCTAACAAATCTAGTTGACAAAGTTGGTAAACCGAATAATAAACCAATTAGTGTTAAAATAAGATTATTCCCAGAAGAGAAAGATTCATTAGAATTGATTACAAGATTAGTTCAGACAGGAATCTCAAATTTAACAGTTCATTGCAGAACACAGCTCATGAGAAACAGAGAAGATCCAATCAGGATTTATTTTCATAAAATAAAAAAGATTTGTGACGAGCATAATGTTTCATTAATTATAAATGGTAAAATTGAAAGTAAATTAGATTTTGAGAATTTGAAACAGAAATGGATTGAATCTAGTGAATTTGATGAATTGATCAATAAAGGTGATCTTAATGATGAAGAATTTTTAAAGTTGAAAAAGTCTAAAGTTAATGAAATTGGTGCAATGATTGCAACTGAGGCAGAAGTAAATCCAACTTGTTTTCATGAAACTCCATTATTTTGGGTCGATACAATTAAAGAATACATTTCCATTGCCCAAAAATATGAAAACTTTGTTGGGAACTCAAAATATATGTTATCTAGAATGATTCCTGGTAAAAGTTTTTTTTATCAAATCATCGTTAAAAAGAAAACATATGAAGAATTTGAAGAAAGTCTTAAATTGTTAAACAATGATGGTACTAGAAAGGAAACTAATGATAATAATGAAATTAATGATAAAGGTAAGAAGCGTAAATTAGTTAATGTTGAGGGAAAAAACGTTAAGAAACAACAATTTGATAGAAGTGAACCAGTTGCAACATAAAAAAAAAAAAAACTGTTATATAATTTATAAAAGTAACCCAATATTTATACATGATGTAATTTTCAGTATATAGGATTCATATATAGATTCATTCATTATATATTATGCAGATTTTGAAACATGGATAAATCAAAAAATAATATTTACAGATAGGATTAACATAACCTAATTAGCAAAGAAATAAAAAAAAAAAGAAAAGACAGGATGTATCTTCTTCTATATACCTCTTTTTTTTTCTCTTTCTCATCTTCTCTCAAAAAAACTAAACCAAAGAGTATAGTAAGTAAAAAATAGAATAACAGAAGTTCATTAAAAACATTAAAATTATTAAACTAATAACTCTTTGATGGCACACCAAGCAGCAGCAGCACTGGCAACAACAGCAGAAGAATAACCCATAGCTTTGAACCCTTTAGTTGATTTGAATAAAGCACCTGCCAAGGCACCTGCAACAACAGAGTTAGCATGATCATGTTTTCCTCTTATACCATCTAAGGTACTATCAAATAGATTATAACATAATGCTAAAACACCTGCAGAGTTACCCAAGAATGGACCCCTTCTGGTAACATGATTTAAAATGGTATTTAATCTTAATTTTCCTGAAGAGTTCGCAGTAATGTTGTTTAAACCTTCAAAGAAACCATAAGTACCACCAGTGGTTAAACCTAATAGATAAACAGCACCGGTACCATAACATAAATCGTCAGTCCAACCTCTTGAAGGAAGTAGCCCTTGGGCACCTTCAATATTGGTTAGTGATTCTTCTTCTAAGTCTAAATATTCAACACCTTTTTCTAAACCTGCTAAAGGATGTAATCTTTGAGTATCTAAACCACCTGGAGCCGATATAATTGAGGAGACATCACCAATAGAAGCTGGATCAAACCCCAAATTAGTGTCTATTGACGTAGTTTCTTCTTTCTTTTGAGGACTTCCAAACAACCAAGACATTGCTCTAACTATTAAATTAATAAAAACTAGAATAACCGAACTTACATCTATCGTCTTCACAACTTTTCACTTTTTTTTTTTTTCATCGAAACTCAAAAGTGACCCGGAACACGCTGATTATGTCATCGGGACTAGCTGATCCGATGAATGTACTTTTCATCAAGTTAAATGAGTATTAAATATAAAAGTAATTGAAGAGTGGTTGGTGTTCACAAGATGGATTCAGTACCTCAACTGGATGAGCTGCTCATGTTACAGAAACAACTACTATCAAATTACTACCAATTTAACAATATACTCAAAGATCAGCATATAAAGACAACAATTATAGATTTGATTGATGATTATAGGCAACTGTTAGAATTCATTAAAAATGAAATTCAATTCAGATATGATATTGAACTGGGCTCATATAAGTTAGTATCCAATCATAATAATGAACTACTTCTTTTGTTATCATCTTACGATAAATCTAATGAGTTTTTGACAAATTTTAAACTAAATCTAATCAAAAAACAACATGAGCTAAAACAGTCCTATAAAGAGAATTTCCAAATTGACAAATTGAAAAAATACTCAATTTCTGAGGACCCAGTCGTTGAAGAGGATCCAACTGACACGAAACAAGATACAGAAGTGTCACAAGACGTTAAAATTATGTCAACAACCAAAAAAATAACATCAAAATTAATTCAATCTAGTCAAATACTACAATCTTCACTAATGCAGTCACAATTGAATTTTGAAGAATTAACTATCCAAAATGATTCTTTATCTGAGTTAAGTGATAAATATACTTTCTTAAAAGGTATTTTAGAAACTTCTGATGGATTTATTAATGATATTAAATTATCTTCAGAGAGAGATAAAAGAAAAATGTATTACGCCTTAGGATTCTTTGGTTTATGTGTGCTATATATATTATACAGAAGAGTGTTCAAATTATTCTTCAGTATATTTTTCTATACAGTTAAACTAGTTTTGGGTGTTCTTGGTTTAGTTTCAAGAAAAGGGAATGAGCCTATTATAATTGATGGCATGAAATCTGAGTATATAAGTTCAATCTCAAATGATGTCTCAGTCGACTCTATATATGGAACAAAATCTCAAGAAGCTGAAACACTCAATAATGCAAATACTGATATCGAAAGTTCAATTTTTGATGAGGAAGAGAAGATCGCAGAAGCTCATGTTGAGAGAATCTTTGATGAATTATAAGTAAAAGAAAAAAAAATCATTACATGCATTATCTACTTAATCAAATATACTTGTAGCTTTTGAAATGTTTTGAGTAGGCCCAATTTCATAA
Source organism: Phaffomyces thermotolerans (assembly GCA_003707215.2). Lineage (NCBI taxonomy): Eukaryota > Fungi > Ascomycota > Saccharomycetes > Phaffomycetales > Phaffomycetaceae > Phaffomyces > Phaffomyces thermotolerans. The sequence goes on along the minus strand of PPNJ02000008.1, from coordinate 272,737 downwards.
TCATTATTATCGTTAACATCAACTTTTTGTCTTTTATTCATTTGTTGTAAATATTCTTTCTTCATCTGATTAATTAACTGTTTTGAGTTATTTACAACTTTAATATTTTCATTGTTATTCCATCGAACAATGGGACCTTCATCCTCTTCCTGATCATCATCATTTTGATAAGAATTAGGTGTTTCAGCAGGTCTTGTCAGAGGATCTTCAATACCATCAGTTTCTTGACCATTTTGATCACCTTCAACAAATAATGGTTCAATTTGAGTTTGTTTAGCTTTATTAAGTTTCATTGAACGTTTTAAACTTATATCATTCTTCATCAATTTGGTCACTTTTGTTGATTTGTAATTATGATCATTTTCATCTAAATCTGTTACTTGAACAAATTGAATTTTACAATTGTTTTTATTCAGTTCGAATAGTACAGGATCACCAGCTTGTTTGAACCAAATCTCAATGATCTCATTATTTAGACCTAAATTTAACAAATTTTTGAAATCTTTCAACCTGAACGTGATTTTCTTATCTGAATTATTACAATTATTGAATAATTTAAAATCAATCAACTCATCAGTTTTAAAACTAATATTTACAGCCATTGATTGTTTAAGGAAATTCTCTTCTTTATTGTTCATTTTTTTAGTATATCCAGTCATACTAAATTTCTTCAAATTGATTTCAATTTGAAAATCTTCTGTATTTGCACTAATATTATCTAAGAATCCCTTTAAAATATCATTACTTATCATTATATAATTGATCTCCTCTTCCTCATTTTCTTCGGTGTCTTCACCATTTGAAGCGTTATATTGTTTCTGTATTAGATTTTTTAGTAAAGTTTTGTATTGCTTAGGGATCTTTAACTTTTCATCTTTGACAGGAATATAGAATGGATTATATTCTTTTCTTATTAAGTTTGTGTTTTTGATCTCAACTTTCAATTCGTTAGGATTTTGAATATTTATACTTAACTTAAAACTATCAACGCCTGAATCTTGTTTGAATAACATTCCTAGTATCTTTGATCTTACTAGAAATGAGTAACTGATTTCATCATCATCTTCCCCTTCTGCAAGATCATTTCCATCATCGTCTTCAGAGCCTAAATTTAAACCATTATCAAAGAAACCATCACTTTGGAAATCATAAGTACCGAAGAAATCTCTATTTAGTACGATTTCACCATATGAAGTTCGTAATCTGTTGAATACAGTTAATTTTAGGTATTTTGTGGTTATTATGAATTTGATTTCTTCTGAGTTATTAAACTGATTCAAGCAGTTGATGATTTTGGAGAAAAGTGATTTATTGTCTGACTCATCGATCGTTGCGATGAACGACATATTCCTTCACACATAGTAGAAATGAGATACGGATTATTTATTTTGAATTTTTTATTTAACTACGCGCGAACTGCGAAGTATAGAGTACACAGAACTATTGACAAAAGATATCACAAATTTTAGTTTGTAGGTAAATCAGGAAAGACAAAATCTGCATCAAACATCTCTCGCATCTCTTGACCAAGCACGTATTAACGTATCACTTCCATATATCAATTATCTTCGGTCTCCTTCTTCTTCTTCTTCTTCTTCTTCTTTTTCTTCTCAATAACATTACCATTTTCATCTTTCTTAACCGTTTTGCTAGTCTTCTTTTTTCTTACAACAACAACATCCTCATCGTCTTCATTATTTGGTTTACTATGAGAATCAGCAATCGATGTTTTGGTGAGTTCTTCTCTCAATTTAGCAACTTCATAAGCACCAACATCCTCATTTTCAATTGGTTTATAGAGATCAAAGTTATCTAATTTTGATGAATCTATTGTTAAATTGTTTTTCTTCTTCTTAGGTATAGTAGTAGAAATAGGTGATGGAGTTGATTCGAATCCAGTATCAAGGATTTCATCTGTTAAAATCAGCACTTTTTCTTTCTTCTTTTTCTTTGTTTGACTATTTTTTTTGGTATTTGATCTTATAGTTTCATCAATCTGAATAGTTGGTGTAATTGATCTTGGGGTAAATGAGTTTGAGTTTTTACTTTCTGAGCTTTTACCTCTTGCTGCATTTGTCAATAACTGAGAACTCGAATCATTTGATAAATAATATGGGTCATCCTTTAGTTTCTCTTGTCTTTCCTTTTTACGTTCCAATGCTGCTTTTTCTTTGCTGCTTTCAGATTCATCATCAAAGTTGCTTTCACCACCATTAACATAATCATCGTTAAAATTTCCATGATCTTCATATAATTTTTCTTCAAACTCTTCAAGATCCTCCTCAATTTCTGAATCATCAAGTTCATTGAATATACCTTCATTGATCACTTGTTCTAAATCCAACCCAGCTGGAACTGGCACTCTTCGTTGAGATCCTGCTGAAATTGGATTTAATTCCCATGAATTGAATAATGATGGTAATGCAGTAGTTAAAAATAACGGAGGTTCGATTGAGTTAATATCGTGCTCTTCAATTGATTGGATGATTAATTTCAAAAATTCAATGAATTCAATTGATCTTTCTTGAATTTCAAAATTTTTGGAATTTGATAACTTATTCAAAAAATTTAAAATTAAACTTGTTAATTCGATTAACTCATCTCGTTTAAATGAATCCCAGTTTGGTTCTTTGTTTACATAATTGTTATAAATTTTGATTATCGATGGAATCAAAATAATTAGAATCTTATCATTTAATTTCAATAATTTCAGTTCATTATCTTTAAGTAATGACTTTATTAGAGCATTTCCATTTTTAATATAGTTTGAGTATTCACCAATGATCCAAAATATTTCAATGAATAAATTAGATAATTTTTCATAAATTTTATCATTATTCAAAAATTTAATGGAGTTTAGTATGATTTCTTGTCTTATGCTCGGAACCCTTATACAAATATCTTTCAATTGTTGACCTAGTAGGTTTGCTAATACAGGTTTTTGAATATTATTATAAATGATCAATTCGATTATATCTGAGATCAAACTAACGTACCACTCAAAAGATGGAATATTTGAATAATTATTGAATGAACAAACTTCTAAGATTTTTTTTATTATATTTGATTTATACTCATCTGATAGAATAACCTCAGCTTTGGCTTTTCTAAATAGTCTTTCATGTTGTTGTTGGTGTTGTTGTTTTTGTTCTTCTTCTTCTTCTTCGTCTCCGTTACTAGGTATCAACTGAACCATTAATTGTTTAACAACTATGAACAAATTATCTTCATCCACAATTCCATGAACTAAGTATAACGCTTTTTCTCTTATTGAAACGTCATCATCTCCTAAAAATTCTAAAACCAGTTCACTGTATTTTTTAATGAACTCAGAATTAATTTTACCAATTTTATAAAATGCTAATAAACCCACATATTTTAAATTTGAATCATCATTTTTGAAAAATTCAACCAGTTCATCTAAACAAACTTTAGCAACCTCATAATCACCTTGATCGATCATATCACCTGATACCAAACAATTAACACATTCATATACTAGTGAAGAGGCTTTTGTATTTGACATGAATTCTAAAATTGGGTTCAATAACTTTCCTTTCAATCTTGGTTCAACTTTTGTTAAAGATGCAAATAATTTTAATAATCTGATTAACATCCAATTATTGCTTGATGTGTTCAACAAATGGTATAATTGCGGTACCAAATTTACTAGTAAAGTTGGTGTCTTTTTAGATAACTCACAGATAACTGTAACAGTGGCAGTTACAACAGTATCATCATCATCATCTAATTTCGAACCCAACCTATCCAAATGTACCCTTAAGGCATCTGGATACTTTAAAAATATCTTGTACATTGCTAAGACTGCTTTCTTTCTGATGTATGGTTTTGAATGGTTCAACATTTTAATGATATCGTCAGTAATATCAGAAGCTAAATTTGTTGAGACCACAGTTGAAATCCCACTTAAAGCAACACCAGTTTCTATTGTTTTAGAAGAGTTCAAATCTTTCTTGAAAAGATTCGTCGTTAACATCAATACGTCATTGTCATTTCTAAAGCTTTGAATAGCAGCTAAATAACCTACTCTCTTCTGTTGAAATCTTGAACTGCTCATAACCTCCAAAACATGGAAGTTTGCCCATGACATATCAAACCCATACATTTCCAAATATGCTAACTTCAATATGGCCATAGTTTTCAAATCCATATCAGAAGATCTGACTTCTTTTCTACAATTTTCAATTGCATTACTTAGAAATTTCGTTTGTTGTTCTGGATCTTTATTTGCTCGTATTCCACGTATCAAATCAGTCAATGATTGCTCAAACGCAATTCCAAATGGTCTGAGTCTTGCTCTAATCTCAGCTGACTTTGAATTGTTCATTTTTAATTCTTTAGATCAGCTTGAGGCCGCTTTTAACCATGTTCTAGTTGTTTTTGAAACAAAATCATAAAAAAAAATATTAACCCTCTTCACCATGGTTCAAAACCGGTCTAATATATAATAATATCATAGACACCATTAACTACTGATTTAAGCCCTATTCTGAATCCTCAGAAGTTATAATGTCATCTAAGGGTCCTCATAGTCGGAAATCGTCCATCAATTCTAGTGATTTTGCAGTTCCCATTGATTTTAGTAGGGATTCAGAGGATAATATAAGTGACCAAATATCAACAGATTCCTATCAGGATTCCGTTATAGAGGATGAGGAGATCACAAACTCTTTTGATACGTTAAATTATCTCAACGATACACTCTCCAATGCCTTGAGTGGCGAGGAGTTTCATAGAAGTATCGCAATTCAGGCTCAATTATCAGGAAATCTAAAGAATAAAGAATTAGAACTAATTCAGCAACAAAATGACTCCGAAGTGCAATTGAAAGAATATAAGAGTAGATTTAAGCATGGAATGAACTTGTTGGCACAAATCTCCAAGGATTTGAAATGGGCTCAAAATAAAGCAAATCATTTAGAGAAATACGTCTCATCAAAACATCCAATTGAATATTCTCAGTCTAAAGAAAAAGTGTTGTCAAGAAGTGCTGAATTACAAGAAATAATACGAAATTCAGCAGCAAAAGATTATGATGATTCCGATGGAGATTACGATATATTTTTTTGAGACGAAGAGAGTGATATGTATGACATCTTTCTGTTTTGTAAAAGATATAAATTTATATTTATTACCTTCTCATATACCCTAACCAACCCTCCAGACCTCAACCCCTAAAATGCTGAATTTAACACCTTCTGCACTCAATTCATCATTACCAAACGTTAATGACCGATCACTTACACCTTTAATTAAATCACGATCAATCCAGAGTCCATAATGGCCATTACCTCCACCTAAAGATAAAAAATCACTTGTACAATAAATAATATAATCATTCAATCCAGTGTATGGGAAACCCTGGAATTGTAAAACTTCTTCATCATTTTTATTGGTAACTGACCTAGATTTCCATAAAAAACATTGACCATTACCATAATATCTATGAGAATCCGTTGGGTGAAGATACTCGTTAACAAAAGCCCCAAAAATACCACCTTTTCTATCTTTTATCACTATCACATAACCATTTCTATCATATTTCGAACTTTCTGGTTTCATCAATCTGTATAGAGTGCTTAATGAAGCACCATGTTGTTCCATGTTATATAATAATTGCCAGTCAGCAGTGATCTGTAATCTTGCCGGTAATAAACCTCGTATTTCTTCCCCCAATTCAACGGAAAGTAATTTGTTTTTGGTTGAAGATGAATAACCATTCAAGCTCAATGGTGTCAGTGGAGGATCTGATAAATCCAACAATTTGTTCTTACTTGAATTGGTATTATCAATATCAGTTGATTCCTTCGGGACTTCTTTACTGGAAAATAGTCTAGGAATTTTAATATGTGTCATATTGTGGTATTATTTAGAAAGTATGAACAAGATATTGAACCTGTTTTATATTATCAACTTAACTGTTATTCTGTCTAATTTACAAATACAGCTATTATTATCACGATTTCCGAGGTCTCGGAAGTGGAACTACAACTAAATAAATTGTGTCTAACTTCTATATTCTTTAATGCATATCCGGGAAAATTTTGCCTTCTCTGACTGCTTCATTCTTTAAACTTATCGTACATGCCTTTAATATTTTAGCTTGTTCAGCAATTTCAGCTAATCTGTTAATCACATGTTGATTTCCCTTAACAAATCCATAAATTGAATATTTCAGTCCAACTCTCTCACAAAATCCAATGACTAATGGTTGTAAAGACCTTAGGTTATGTCTTGGAATCCTTGGAAACAAATGGTGGATTGTTTGAAATTGTAAACCACCATGAAAATAATCAAACCACTCTGGACAATCAACATCCATTGTAGTTCTAATTTGTCTTGATGTGAAAGATTCTGATGTGCCTAAATCAGAGGTGGACATTGCAAAATGAGATAAAGTGATTTGAACATGAACAATCATGGTAACGACATGGCTTACCATAACGTAAACGAATCTATTGTAGTTCGTATCGATTGTTTTATAAACAACCAAGTAAAAAAACCAATAATTGAAAAATGCCAATCCAACAAGTTCATAATATCTAAACCACGCAGCTTTACCATGTCTCGGACCTTCTGCTAGTAGCACATGTTGCCATGCTAATCTATAAAGATTGAATCTACCAAAAGCTAATAAAATGTAATACATTTTATCTTGAAATGGAATCAAGAATTGGGCAAATTTATCAAACCATAAGAATTTTTCATAATAAGTTGAATAGACATTACCAAACAATCTTGTTGAAACTGCAAAAAACGGTAAATGTTGGATATCTGGATCATGCACTGGATCATTGGTGATTAAATGATGGACATTATGGTTTCTTTTCCACCAACCAACAGAAAGACCACCGATATGAGAGGCACATGTCATTCCGATAATGTTATCAATTTGATAATTATGCGTTATTGCAATATGGCCAGCATCATGGACAACAAAGACTAACTGTTGCCAACCAAATCCAAGTGAAATTGCACTTAGAACATAATATTTGAAATGAAGTGCTATGAATGAAAAAATAAATAAGGTTAAAATTCTAACAAACTCTATTAGGTATTTATAGTAGTTACAATTATAGTAACCTCCTTCGATGATTATCCTGTGTAGTTCATTGTACTCTTTGGATAGATATTCTTGTGTTTCGTAATCTAGTGAGGGTAAAGATCTAATATCTTTTTCAACTAGTCCGTTATCATAATTTTCACTAACGTCACTTGGATCTGATATCACCTTCTTAGCATAAGCTTCTTTCGTTGACAAAGATGCAATCATTCCTTGGGGTATCTTTGGTTTAATTTTCGTTGCAGTTATTTCACCACACATCACATGTTTCTCAACTTTTTCATCAACAAGGGTAGAACCATCTGAAGAACAACTTGAGTCTGTTCCTTTTTCGTCTGATTTCTGTTCTTCTAGCGTCCTATATATACCTCCTTGAATAGGAGGTAGCATATTTTCCCATCTGCCTTCAATTTTCCCAATCCTGAATCTTAAAAATGTATTTTGAGTTTCATCAGAATGATAAGCAGCCATCTCATCAGTAGCATCTCGACCAACTAGATGATGAACAGCTTTATCACCACCAGGATGGTACTTCAACCATCTATCTAATCTTAAAACATTATCTTTATATATCACAATGGCATCACCTTTTGCAATTCTATTTTCAATTTCACTTCTACTAAGGATTTTGACGTTGGACATTTGTAACTTAGATAAATAAATTTTGGAAATGAAACCAAAACCTTAAGTAGCCTTCCTTATTATTGGATTACTAGTATCAAGTTTACAAAGAATTTAAAATTAAAATCACATCATCTTTATATGAAAGATCTTCGCGAAAGCTACTTTCTTGGTGTTTTTGTTACACTCTTATGGTTTATCTAAATAACAATATCCATAAAGGATCACTCCTCAACCTCAATCAAAGGTAATCTTTTTTGGTTTTTTACTCATGTCAACGTCCTTGAAGAAAGCACCGTAAGCACCGTGTTCTTTTTTTTTGGTGTGAGAACCGAATTTCAATAAATCATCTGGAACTGGTTGATTAGCACCTTTTAAAACGTTGATTAAAGCACCACTTAAATGTTTTTCTTGTTCCGTAAATAGAGTGTGGGCAGTACCAGTTTGACCAGCTCTACCAGTTCTACCAATTCTATGGACATAATCTTCAACGGTTAGTGGAAAGGTTAAGTTGATAACAGTTTTGACATTTGGAATATCTAAACCTCTAGCAGCAACATCAGTAGCTAACAATAAACAAGTTTTACCATTTTTGAAGTTTTCTAAAGATTGAGTTCTCTGTTGTTGGGATAAATCACCATGGATCGCAGAAACATGATATCCATTGTTCTCTAGAAGTCTTTCAATTCTAGTAGCTTCTTTCTTATATAAAGCAAATATTAAAACTTTTTCATTACTTTTAGCACCTGATTGATATTTTTTCAACAAACTTAATAATTTTTTCTCTTTTGAGAATGGTTCTACAACTTCAACAATTTGAGTGATTCTTTTATTTGCACTTAATTCATCAGTATCACCAATACTAACTTTAACAGGATTGTTCATGAAACCAGAAGCTAATTCACGAACTTCCTTTGGCCAAGTAGCAGTGAACATTAAAGTTTGTCTTCCTTTAGCTGTTGAAGATCTCATAACATTTTTAATATCTTCCTCAAACCCCTTTTCTAACATTCTGTCGGCTTCATCTAAAACTAAATAAGATACTTTTGACAAATCAACAGCGCCTTCGTTCATTAAATCAATTAATCTTCCTGGAGTGGCAATAACAATGTTTGCTTTTTTCAAGTCTTTTCTTTGCTGATCTTTTGGAACACCACCATATAAACAAACAATATCTAACCCGACTTTATCTGCTAATTTTTTCAGGTTGTCAAAAATTTGAGATGCTAACTCTCTGGTTGGAGAAATAACAAGAACTTTGATCCCTTTGTTGTTACCGGAAGTAACCAGGTTGTTAATAGCTGGAACACCAAATGCTAAAGTTTTACCAGAACCAGTTTCTGCAACACCAATAACATCTCTACCAGACAACAAGTAAGGCCAAGAGACCGCTTGAATTGGAGTTGGTTTGGCAAATTTGGAGATTTCTGGCTGAACTTTAGAATCGAAGGAAACATGAGTGAATGATAACAATGGTCTTAAATTTGATGATGATTTATCTTCAACAGTAACTTCATTCTCTTTGTAAAATAGATCAATATCGGTTTGGGATAAGCTAGAAAGTTCAGAGTTTTCAACATAACCAGCATTGGAAATAGTATCGATTGATTTTAATCCAATTTTTTCTTCTTTCTTATCTGTCTTTTCAATCGTCTCTTTCTTTTCCTTCTTTTCCTTCTTTTCCTTCTTTTCCTTCTTTTCCTTCTTTAATCTTTTCTTTTCAGCTCTTTCTTCTTTACTGGAAGACTTTCTTTTCTTATCTTTGAGCTCTTCAGACATTTTCGGTTCTGTTTCAAAAAGAATATATGATTAATTGAAGTATATTAAGCTCATCGCATGAAATTTTTACACAAAAAAAAAATATGGGTAATATCTCAAAGAGGAAAGGTTACGAATCGTGAGATATCAACTATCAAAGAAATCGGTTCAACGTATAGATAGATCTATATAATGGTATATTGTTGTCGTTAGATAATAGAGTAATTATTAAATGACAATTGGTTATACATTTATACGAGACTCGAGTTTTTCCCTTTTTGTACAGTTTATCAAATTCCAATGTTTGGCCATGGTATAAAGACATGATTTCTTTCCATAACTTTTGGTGATCGAGACTAAACACTTTAGTGATAGACGTAGCGCATATCAGGTCATGAGCTGTTACAGGTTGTCTTCACTTTCAAATGAATATGTCTGTGTTATAGGCTATAGCGGCTAGGCCATTGACCTGGGGAATGAAATGTATAAGTAATAAAGCTTCAAAGATCAGATCTTTAATATTAATAGAGTATGTTGCACCTAGATGGAGATCCGCGATGTAAATTTTTTGTGTTATATTCATACTTATATAATATAGTCAATATTACTCAAAATAATAAACAGGTTATACCTTCGTAAATGGTTTAGGACTCACTGGTACACTAGAGTATTTTTATTCTCAATTTTCTTGCTTAGCTTCTTCCGAATCCGGACAGATTTTTTGCCCGTACCAAAAAATTCCCGATTGGGCTAAGCAAAAAGCCAATTTTTCAGCTAGCTAAGCGGATTTTTTTTTACAAATTTTCTTACCTAATCGGGAAGATATTACAATTATTACTTAAGCAAACCATTCTATGACGTAATAGAAGATATATAGTACTAGTTTTAAAGACTCAAAATTGTGTTTAATTCTAAGATAATGTCCAGCTAAATATACAATTTTATCTCCTGAATCATCTCATGTGATTTACTTTATAGTCTACTCTTCTTTTCCTACAAAATCACTCAATTTTTGATCAAGTAAAGGATCTGAAAATTTTGGAACGCTTCAACTGTCAGAAAAATTGGAACCTATGAATAAATAATACAAGCATGTTGTAGAGCGTTCGATGAACATATTGATCCAGTTTAAAGTGATCGCTTTAAATTGTATGGTGAAATATTTGTCCTAATTAAATTAGAAATCAAAAATAAAAATCGTTTTCTGGTTAGCTTATGATTATCATATTAGTATTTACAAGTGCCTCTACGATTATACGTCAACATCGATGTAGTATAGTAGTTATAATAATGCGTTCAAGATCGTAATAATATGATGTATTAGATTTCAAATATAACAATATTAATAATATTAATAATAATAATAATATCAAACACTACTAGTACTAGTAGTACTACTACTAGCTACGTTGGGATGCCGTCTGGATTTATGTGTGAAGTTGCATGAATTAATTTCAAAATTTATACGACATATAATATATAACACAATTAAATGAATGGTAACGGGAAAAATTAACTATGGGCCCCTTATGAAACGTATATATATTTTATATTTTAACTTTTAAATAAATATTAATAAAATTGAAATGATTTGAATTAAGAATATGCATATATGTGTATTTTACGTACCTAAAAAATAATTATATAATTAATCACATATTAATATTTAGGTCAAAGTTGGTCAGTCATTGTCTCTAGTGCTAATTCTAGCTGTTATAAGATCTCAGTAAGGTTTGTGGATTTTAGAGTTAGATAATAGATTAATGGAGTAGGATGCTTATATAGCTTTCAGATATGTGCATTGTGTACGCCAAACTGATCTTTTTTCGCGATTTGGATTTACCCTCACAGTTTTTGTGACAAAATTGGTCAAGTAATAATTGAAATAAATTGGTGGAATTGTCATATAACTGAATTGTCAGTTATATACTACGATAAAATGTACATCTCGATTCTCTAGTACTAAGAAAGAGTCTAGAGAACAGAATTATAATCAGTAGAACAATCTATTGCAATTTGCTCAAGAGTTTTTGAAAAATTAGTTCATAGAGTGGTTCTGGAGGCTTTTAATCAAAAAAAGGATCACTTCACCTAATGTCTCTGTAATTAAGTTCAGTTAGTGATATTAATAATTATCGTTTTGTTTCTTATTTCGTGTATTGTATGAATGATCTTTTGCCCAGATTTACTTCTAATTCAAGTTTTGGAGTCTAGATATAACTTATTATAGGGCGCCTGTTGCATGAATTACTACAGATCAACGAATTACTCTGAAGTCTGTACATAGGTTAGTGTGATTCCTCAATAGAAGTAATGTTCCATCGTTTAGGTATAAAATTTTACGATAATGAAGAACTTGAAAATCTAAAGATACCAATCTTCCAATGGTCTCGACTCTCGAGAGTAGACTCTCAAGTCTCGATTCTTGATGTGGTTGAAGATATACAGCAAGTACTACATATACAACACAATTCTTAAAGTCACTATTAAAAATGTGTGAAGGTTCAATCTGTGACAACATTGTGAAAATCCTAGAAAGAAGGTGGTTTGTATGAATCATTTGAACGCTATAGACCATGTTCTTTTCTACAGTTGTATCTATTTTTGTTTAGAATAGACACCGTTGTAAGAACGATTATAAATTGTTAGGCATAACAGTGTTATATTGTTATCCACAAGTACCAATTTACACTGAATTATATGGCTCTAGTTTTAGTTTTCTAAAAACAGTCACAAAGATTTTTGTGGTGTTAAGATGATAAACATTACATGGGTGCTCAGTCCTTACTATCGAATTGTTTTGCGCAACATGTATTCCCCAACTAGTGAAAAAAAAAAAACATCGAAAAATTGAAACACTAGTGAAAGGAAGAGCTTAAGTTGAAAGACAATCAAAATGGCTGTTGGTAAAAATAAAAGATTATCAAAAGGTAAAAAAGGTTTAAAGAAGAGAACCGTTGATCCATTTTCCAGAAAAGAATGGTTCGATATCAAAGCTCCATCAACCTTCGAAAACAGAAATGTTGGTAAAACATTAATTAACAAATCAACGGGTTTGAAAAACGCTGCTGATGGTTTAAAAGGTCGTATCGTTGAAGTTTCATTAGCTGATCTACAAGGTTCTGAGGATTACGCTTTCAGAAACGTTAAATTAAGAGTTGATGAAGTTCAAGGTAAAAACTTATTAACCAATTTCCATGGTTTAGATTTTACTTCAGATAAATTAAGATCACTTGTTAGAAAATGGCAAACTTTGATCGAAGCTAACGTTACTGTCAAAACTTCAGATGATTATATTGTCAGAGTCTTTGGTATTGCTTTCACTAAACGTCAAGCTACTCAAATTAAAAAAACAGCTTACGCTCAAGCTTCCCATGTTAGAGCCATCAGAAAGAAAATCACCGAAATCATCACCAGAGAAGTTCAAAACTCAACTTTAGCTCAATTAACCTCTAAACTGATTCCAGAAGTTATTGGACGTGAAATTGAAAAAGCTACTAAAAATATCTTCCCATTACAAAACGTTCACATCAGAAAAGTTAAATTATTGAAACAACCAAAATTCGAATTAGGTTCATTATTAGCTTTACATGGTGAAGCTGTTGATGACAAAGGTAAAAAAGTTGCTTCTGGTTTCGCTGATGAAGTTTTAGAAACCGTTTAAGTTGGGTAAATTGGATTCAATAATTTGTTACGATTTTAAAAATAAAAAGGGAAAAACGACGTACTCTTATAAATTTCAGAGCATAAATGTGATTACATGTTTTATATATAGATTTGGTTAATGACTTTGTTTTACCAATAATGGACCTGTTGAATTTCAACCTTTAAGAGTTTTGTTGAATTTCAACCTTTAAGAGTTTTGTTGAAATTTTTCACAGAGGTTTGTTTTGTATTTATAGTTGTTTATAATGAACATAAGGAAAAAAGAAATACTTGTAAAAAATAGTTGCTAACTAGCTTTACAATTTCATCAAGAGCTGATATTTCATTTATTTTAATACCACTAGCCACTAGAAATTAACTTCCTATCTTATGATTTGACTGACACCTGACAAACAAATTGTGGCAAGTGTAAATTCGTGGTACTCTAACTATTTTTGCGGCCTTTGCTTTGTGGCTAATGCCAAATCACGTGAAATTTGTTATTATTCTGATGAGATGTCGAGCCATGATGGTATAAATTCAAAGGTTTTCAGCGTTTTTCCCTCCCTTTTGTTATTTTAGAGCTATTAACCAACAACCTTCACTAATGTCTATTCCAAAACCAACCGGTACCACCTTAAGATTAGGATCCAAAGCTCCAAACTTCACAGCAGATACCTCAAATGGTCCAATTGACTTTTATGATTACGCTGGTGACAACTGGGTTGTCTTCTTCTCTCATCCAGATGATTTCACTCCAGTTTGTACTACAGAATTAGGTGCTTTTGCCAAACTACAACCAGAATTCGAAAAAAGAGGAGCCAAATTAATTGGTTTATCTGCCAACACCCCAGACTCTCACAAAGAATGGATTAAAGATATTGATGAAATTACAGGTTCTAAATTGACTTTCCCAATTGTTGCTGACCCAACTAGAGAAATCTCAGTTCAGTACGATATGATTGATTATCAAGATGCTACCAATGTTGATGACAAAGGTGTTCAATTCACTATCAGATCTGTTTTCATCATTGACCCAAAAAAAACCATCCGTTTAATCTTGTCTTACCCAGCCTCTACTGGTAGAAACACGGCTGAAGTTTTGAGAGTTTTAGATTCGTTACAAACTGGTGACAAAAACAGAATCACTACACCAATCAACTGGGTTCCAGGTGATGATGTGATTGTTCATCCATCAGTTTCTAACGATGAAGCTAAAACTTTATTCCCAAAATTCAGAATTGTTAAACCATACCTACGTTTAACTCCATTAGATATTCAAAATTAAACTCTTGAATATCGGTTTTTCTAATGAATCAATAAACATAAAATCAACGTTGTAATTTTTGTAGAGATATGAGCTATATCATATTACTACCTTACTTTTGATTGTTATTCTAAATAATCATTCATTTATGCCAGTTTTTTTTGCTCACAAACTACTTAATCTAATTCATATCTACCTGTAGTGTGTGAACTGAATTGAAGGTGTATAACCTATTTATCTCAGTGTTGCTCTAATTCTAATATAAGTTAATGAAGTTTTAATGATCCGAAATTATATAGTACCTTGTTTTAAATTTGCTTTAAGTAGTACTACTTGGTGATCTGTATAGTGGTATCCACTGTCCAGTGTCTGGTCAATTAAATGTAGGCCTACAGCTTTACGTGAGGGTTTTATGAGACACAAGCTCAAACGCAGTATTTCTGTATTCTATATTCTTAAGTAGTCGTGTTTAGATTAGAAAAATGTAAGTTTTGCGTAAAAATATTGAGGACAAATTCAAGTGAGCTGAACGTTCTAATGTTTAGATTTAAGTATACTCAGATACTTTAGGTTCAGTATGTATCATTTATAACTGAATCAATATTTACACTACAGTTTGAAGAAACTGATAAACTACTATTAAGGAAGACACAGAGGGTTCAAGTCATTTACAATCAAGTGTTGATTTAGGAAACACTACAGTCTACTCAATGCTCATAATTAAAATATGAGGACAAGAATGAAAGCTAAGTTTTCTAAACATAATTGGAACTTTTTTTCTGAGTTAATCACCCAGCTTGTCTTTAAAGGTTGACGACACACCTCCACCTGTAACCACATTTTATTATTATGAGTTCCATATGAGTCGTGCAATTGATGTATTGCTCTATTGTATACCTTTGGCAGTGCTAAATAATAGCGACCTCGACTTTATAAAAGTTGATGAAGATTTGTAACTTCCTAAACGGTGTAGTAATTTGTAAATAGGCACAAATCTACATTTCACAAATGATGCAGGGCCAGGCCATATATATCCTGCAGGCCATATATATATCTAAAGTTTAATGATCAATATCCTCCAGAACTATAATCTCATAATTTATAAATAATCCATAAATTTCAACATTCATAGATCAGTTACGGATCTACGATCCTGTTACGGTCTATATAGTATGTAATATGTACTGAATGTACATCAACATTCAGAATGTTGAATTATATGCATCTACGGTAAGATTGATATAATTTTGTCACATGTACTAGATCAAATTCCAGAAGCTGGCATTAGTATGTAGTAGTATGTAGTATGTATTAGTCATATAAATCTTTAATCTTTAATTGTAACTTGTGACCAAACTTGTTATTGTTGAGAATTTGATTTTTAGCAAACTTCTATAAACTTATATATAAGCAATTCGGTTATCAGATTCTGCATGTAGAATTAAATCATGTATACAAAGTTACAATATTGGCCAGTTTCGGCTAAATGGACAAAAACATGTCTGTATAATCTGTGCAATAGCTTGCGAACAAGTAAATAGAATTGGTGGGAATATATATCTTGTAATTTCCTCGACGACAATTATTGTTGACTTGGGGATAAGTCACAAAAATAGACGGTTAGTATTGACCCCATATCAATCAAATTTTGATTTAGACAGAAAAAATAATTAGTTAATTAGTTTTCCAAAATTAAGACACAAACTGTGCATAAAATTACTTATTTACGAATTAGCTACCTTTCAAAAAAACCGTCGATCGTTGACCAACAATACTTAAAAGTTAACTGTCAAATTACCTATATATAAAACAACGTGTTACGATGTACTTAGGTATGTCAAATTTTCTTTTTTTTTAATCAGATATATGTCAAACCCATGACATGAAGCTCTTAAAAGTTAAAAATAGTGCAAGAAAATGCGATCAAGCTAGATCAGGATTCAGGATTCACTAGGTGTCAAGTAGGCAATCTTGAAATTCATAAATGCGGGTATCTGTAGACTAAACAGCATGATACTACATTGATAATCTATATAAGTTTTAGTGCTAAATTTATATAAGACTTAATTTCCTGTCAATATTTATTATAAGTTTCATAATGTGTTCCAATATCTCTCTATTAGTGAAAGAGTGGCCGGTGCTCACATGGAAAAAGTCCAGCTACAAACCATTAACCGTTCAATTTAACATGACTGACAATTGCTTCCAACATGCTTCATCATTTGCAGAATTACTTGATAAGTCAATGATGATATATGATGATTACAAACCAAGAAGTGAATCTTTACATTGTGATCAACCAGAAGAAACGAATTTTCAATCTAAGGTGAAGAATATAACATGCTGTGATGTACTTCGCGTCTCAGGAAACTACTCAAATCAAGCAAGTCTCTACGATTTTCATGACACTAGTCCCTCTACCAACTCTATTATTTTTAGCTCCTATCCATCCCTAATTCGTGATTACAATCATTACAGAGAACTTTCAAATCAACGCGCTAACGAAGAATTGAGTGTTTCTGTTACTCCATCTTTCGGGACATTAGATTTATATTATTCTCAAATGAACTCTGCTACCTTATTTTCACCAGATGAAGAATCAAGATTCATTTCAACTATTTTCAAGGAAGACCACGAAACTGCTTTTATGTTATGGAATAATATTTATCGATCAAATCTAGAGATTCCTGTCTCATCTTCCTCGACGCTTAATGAATCTGAAAGTTCATCAATTTCTGAAAAATCTGATTTAAACTTTACAACAACCAGAAGTCCTACAGAAAGAATAATTAAGAACAAGGTAAGAAAGTTGAAAACAGATACTGAAAGAACACCGAATGTAAAAGTTGAGTATGCGTTTATACCAGTGATGGAAAGACTCATAAATAATACGCAACTTTGGGAGAAAATAACAAACATAAAGAAAAAAGGCGTCTATAAATGCTCGCATTGCGATGAATTCTTTCCTGAATTAATCAAACTAGCTGAACACATAGATAGATACAAAATTTTAAGACCTTTCAAATGTCCTTTTGTTGACTGCCAGTGGTCAGTGCTTGGCCTACCTAGAAAAGCTGAAGCTAAAAGACACTGTCTAGTTCAACATAATTTCCAAAATTCAGATGGAAGTCAATCTCCAACAATTCCTGAAACTATAATCTGTCCTTACGAACATTGCGATAGACTATTCAAAAGAAAAGATACTCTTAAAAGACATGAGAAGTTGGTACATTTATCAAAAAACAGTAGGTTTAACAAAAAAATGGGAAAAATCTCCATTTAAAGGAGAAATAAGAACAAGTTGAGTTTGCATAAAACAATTAATTTTTTAAAGGTACCTCAAGGTAGAAGACTCAAGCAAGACAATTCAGTAAATTTATAGATATTTCTGAAGAATTTTTCATACCATAAGAAATAAAATTCAGTTAGCAACCACAAGAGATGATATCAATAGAAAATAAATCAACAACAGAAAATACAAGAACAATTCGAAATGAAAATGAACGACAATAATGCTATACTTATATCTAAATACACGTTGCATAGATCTAATTTTGCAACAAAAAGTCTGCTAATCAATTTTGATTGTTAACTCTTCAAATTTCTAAAAGTACTGTCAAAACAAGATCGTAGGATTTAGGTTCCAGAGAAAAATATATTAATGATCTACGATAATCATTACCCTTCATTTTTAATATAATTGTCAAAATAAAGTATCAACAACAGCCATGTTCCATGTGCTTTAATTTGCCATGGGTCAGAGCCCTAGGTCAAAATTTAGGTGAGATTAAAACTAAATGTACATCAAACTCAGCATCACTTTTAAATCATTCGATGACTTATCTTCTTTATTCAAATTTCAGTATAGACATATGCTCAAAATTTGATGAGATGGCTGTAGTGATAACTTATAATATTCTCAATAAGTGTAAGATCAAGGCATTCCCATATGTTTCTGACGTCCGTTAAAAATTTCACCAATATTTCAACGAGTATCGTCTTTTTATTGCAATAAGGTTATATGAAACTCAATTTGAATATGGAATTATGGAAAGTGGCCACGAACAACTGGCTCTGGAAGATTGTACAGTGAATCCTGTTTTGTAGATCTGTGTTTATAGGAAACCTACTTGGAAAGATTTACGATACTCTAGATTTTTAAATTCCCTGAAATAATCATTATTACAATAATGTCAAACAAGCTGAGTCTCTGTCAGTTTTCTATCTGACATACAACCAGCAGTAAACCTTGAGATTAACTACAGTAGGTTCAACTAAAGAATATAAAGAACAAATTCAATTATTAAGGCAAGGCAATGAAGGTCATAGTGTAATATGTATTGTGATCCTCAGATCGATCAAGAGCGATAACTGTGTGATTCGAAAAACAAATAGTAGTATATAGCATCCACAGTTCCTTTGAAAATTTATTGTTTCACGGTTATAGTCTTCATGCTGTGTTACCTATCAGCTTCAAATTATTGAGAAGTGTATGTTGATCATTTGCTACAATTGGTATTGTAAAACCTAAAAGTTGAAACAGACAACAAATTGCTTCTGGTACTAAATTTAATATGGTATTTACACAACGAGCATAGCATCAAAATTCTTCGCAAGAATCACGATTCACGAATATTAACAATTAGGGCTTTAATTGATATATATATGAAACAATCATACCAACTTTTGAGACTTGATCAACCAGTCAGTTCCCAAAAACTATCCTGAGCATCTACTGTCTACTAACTTATCATTGACTTAGTAGTATGTAAAGGTTGAGTCTTGAGTTTTGACTCGGATCGAGTCAGGCTCCTGCCCCAGAATCCAGATCTCAGGAAGTTGAAGAAAGTGCATCAATTCAAATTGATCAAGATTCAAAAAAAGATTCAAAATTTAATCACAGATACCTTAAGTTTGCATAATTATGCATAAATAATCAACCATATGTGCATATATGACATTCGAACCTTTAGATACTGCATTGGTTACTACAGTTCTACACATGTTGAAGTTTTAAGCTAAAGTACTAACTTAAGTAGTAGACCGTAGTGCTGTTACTGGGTACGTTGTATAAGAAAACAGGTGCTTCATCCTGCGGCGATACTAGCCCAAATGAAACTAGAGGCTTGAAGATGAAAGCTCTCTTGTTTATCCATATTATAGATTCAGTAATGTACTAAGCAAAACTTTGATTAACTACCTCAAATGTTCTACAGATAACACAAATATCAAATTTTACAATTGTCAAGAACGGTCCCTGGTGACTCGTGAGTGACCTCTGAGGCTTGAGTATCGGCTCATTTTTAGAGGTATAAGTAAATCCTATCTTCATTAAGATTGACTAGATGATCAACTTTCACTAAGTTACTTGACACAGGTAAAAATGATAATTTTGCATTTCATTCATAAATTTCTTCAAATTTATATAAAGTCTACCATTTGGATAAATTTTGAGATCTTGGTTTAAGACTAAATATAACAAAATAGTCATATTGGAACAATAGTGAATAACAATGAAGGAATAATAGAAAACTACAACCTAGTTCCAATAGATAGAAATTAAAATGTTTTGTCAGTTCTGATTACTTTACAGTGTATCAGATAAGGAGTGATGCGTCTACTCTCGATAGTAATTTAGAGCTCTAACCAGCAGATTATTTATGTAATTGTTTTTGATGTATGTCATGAGTGAAGACAAGATTTTATACCGTTGAAAAGGACCAAGTTCAACTGAATGAAACTTAGAACATTTATATTGGAATTGTTAGTAGCAAAGTGACAAATTCAGTTTCCAGTTTCCATAAATTTGTAGGAGCAAACATTTCAAGTTGTACCCAATACATTAAAGTAGAGCATTTGAAGTGAATCTAGTTGACTGTTGAACTTTAAAAAGTGGTACATTATGAAGCATTACGATAAAATACATTATAAGAAAAAGATCAAAACCCACATCTAATTTTTCACACTCAAAAAAAACGGATATAAGCAAATACTAGATGCCCTTATAAAAAATGGGAGGCAAAAAAATGAAGTTCTGCAATGTTTTTGATATTGCTATTTGATTTGAGAAAAGATAATTGAAATGGGTACTTGTTTAGCTGTTATTAAAGTAGTTGGTATATCTTCATTAGGGTTATATACTGGAGGTGTTACCACTAGTCTACTAAACAATGTTGATATTTTGAAATACGTTGTTGAAAGTTCATCACGGTTGAATATTAAACAACTTAACTTATTAATTCTAAAAAAATTGAGAAATAATGGGATTTATTTAAGTGTTTTAGGTAGTATTTCTACCATTGCATTTCAATTAGCATATTTTGGAGCACCATTGAAAAGTCAACATCCATATTTGATTTACTCATCCTTAGTCTTTCCAATATCAGGGTTATTATACGGATTTTTAACAAAGCATGAAGTTTACAAATATTTCAAATTAGAGAGTTATTTAGAAAGTTCTAAACCTAAACCTGAAGTGAAAGTTAAGAAAGAACCAATTAGATCCGAACTTGATAATTCGGTTTATAAAGATTTGGGGGATAGTAGCTCAGTTGATGAACATGGAGAAGATGAGGAAATTGAGCAAGAAGTTGATTTCCATTTAAGTAAGAAAGTTGCAGTTGAAGCACTAGACAGTATTAGTTTTGCTAATAAGATTGTTTCAACTATTAGTGTAATTGGGTTTGTTATTACTAGTATTGGAATCCATGGAGACTTCTGATATAATATCTAATATATGATGTATGATTATGGATATAGACTTAGTGTAATGATTATTAGTAGCGTAGGTTGATATGTGTAATTGAACTAACAAGCAATGAGTGCATTGTGCTCTAAAAGACGTGCTACGATTAGTGAATTCCTTATCGGGATCTTTAGTGAGGCGCACGTCACGTGAAGATAGTGAATGAGACTTGAACTCGCAATGACTTCCAGACTAACTACTAAACTGCTTATAACCGCTAGACTCAGACCTCTAGCGCGACACATCATCTTCACAGTTGTAACAACAACAATTCAACTCAATATTCCTTTCTTTCGTTACGTCTTTAGCCCTTCATTAACATTCTAGAACCTTCGCGAACTCTACCGAAAACGTCATTTTTCTTAATCTTGAAAATGGCGCGTGACTTTTACTTATCTTGAAGTTATAAATAAACAAATTCCCCTTTATCTTTCATCCCTTCCACTTATATTTTTACTTTACCTTAAAACAATTCAACTCCCCATTTAACTTCCATTACTATCGTCTATTCCCTTCCACTGTGGGTTAGTTTTTTTTCTTCTATCAGTAGCACTCACTATCTATACAAATCTTGGTTGGTCCATATTTCTACACACACTATTCACAGCTATGTCATCAAACGATGAGTTATACCATTTCAAACAATCGAGCGATTCTCCCTTTCTATTGAAGAATCGTTACAAATTCATCAAACATTTACAAGTGGGCTCTTATGGTGAAGTTATGTTAGCCTTAGATTGTTCAACAAATCAACCTGTTGCCATCAAAATCATGTCGAAGTCTCAAAAAGGTTCTTCTGTTATAGCAAGACATGAATTATCTATATTGAAGAGAATCAATAACACTCACAAACATGTATGTAACTTATTGGATAATTTCCAAACTGAATTGTATCACTGTATGGTATTTGAATATTGTTCAAATGGTGATTTATATGATTATATTGCTAATCCTTCAAACGATGCTCATAAATTGCATTTCAAAACTTTGATCAAAGAACTATATCAAATTATTTCATTCTCTCATTCAAAGGGGATTTATCATAGAGATATCAAACCGGAAAATATTTTGATAGATTCTTCAAAATCTATAAAATTAACAGATTGGGGCTTATCAACTTTATCAATTAATGCATCTGATCCTTTGATTGGAACTGAAAAATATATGGCTCCAGAAACTTTTTTTAAACAACCAAAAGGTTTGAAATCAATCTCATATAACACAAAATTTGCTGATTATTGGTCTTTGGGTATCACTTTGTTATATGTTTTATTTAAAAGATGTCCATGGAAATTGGCAAATTTATCAGATCCAAATTTCACTCAATTTGTTAAAGATCCTTTAGTTTTATTCAAATGGTATCCAAATTTATCTAAATTTGGGTTTGATTGTATTTTAACCCTTTTGGAGTTAAATCCAGTTCATAGAAGTTTAGATTTCTTTTTTGAACTAAGTTGCATTAAAGGTTATTCAACATCATTCTTGAACGATGAACCTGACGCAACTTTATCATCACCACTCTTATCAAAAAATCAAACAGATATCAATGTTACTGAAATTTCATCATCTGTTGAAGATGAAGATTTATTGTTTGGTTTAGAAATTGATAGTATTACCCGTGTTGAGTCTTCTATCAATAAGAAATTAGACTCAAATCAATTCTTTGAAGAAGATGAAGAAGAAGAAGATATGTTCACTCTAGAAGAAGAATTGTTTGATGATCGCTTGAAAAACTTAAGTTATAACACTCCTTTGACTCCTTCTATTCAAACTCCAATCAATAACAAACACACCAAACTACAGACAGTACCTTTTGAGAGTTCTTTGGAAAGGATGAAAGATATTCGTCCGGATATTCTAAGTAATTCTCCATTGAAGTTTGAGAAATTAGATTGGTATTAAACGATACAAACATACACTCTTTTCACTTAACTGGTTTAAGTAAAAGAATCCTCATAGACCTAAATAGATTATTAGATATAAACTATTATTTTCTTTTAAACTTACAATTGTAACCATATCCAGATATCTTTTAAAGTATTTATATACAAGCAACAGACATAAACACACCTTTTTTACCATGAATTTATATCTAACGATTAAATTCCAAACAGAATATCATTAATCTTTTTATCATTATCATTACACATTTCAACGTTCTCGACATTGTGAACCATTATTTTATCATTCATTGAATTTAACTCAAAAACATAAATCCCAAACAACACTTTCAATTTATTTACATCTAAATCTTCAAGATCTTTCAAATGGTGACATGTCTCATCACATGTCCTCCAATGAATCACAATCTTACAGACATCAGCACCTAGAATCCCATGCTTACTGCTATAACTTACCTCATGTTTCAATACATGGAATTTCGTATGAGGAGTCAATACGAAGTTCTTGAAAATGATCTGAGTTGCCTTCAAGCTGGTTAAGTAACTTAACTGTCCCTTGATTATAGGAACAGAATATATTGTTGGTGAAATTCTTAATTGGATATCATTGTGTAAAAAAGATGGATTTGGTGTCATGTTTAAAGATTCTGGTATTATCTCATTCAAGTAGTCAATCATCTCACCTAGATTAGCTGCTTTCTCTTGTTCTTTCCTTATATTGGTGTTTTCGTCTCCAATTGAACCAGATCTTTTGGATGTGAAGAATTTGAATCGCTGCGGATCGTTGTTCATTGCGGTTATTAATCCATGATTGAATTTCCTAATGCGAATGTTGTTCGACATTGGAGATTTCAATATTGAAGATGTAGAGTACTTCAGACCCTGAAGTAACCGTACAGAGTTCATCTTTCATATGCGAGCCCCTCGGCGATGATTTATGTATGGTCTAATTAATTATATATTGGAACATGGGATTTTTTTTTGTCATATTCTGTAGACACATTTTGAAGCAAACCTCATATACTATTTATTATACCATAATTGATAAGAACAAAACAAATGACATCTTGTTGAAATGCCTAATAATCCAATAATTTACGACTCAAACGATCCAGATCTTCCAAATCTTCCACCAACTTTACTTGAAACAAATGAAAGTGATCAATTTTCTGATTATGAAGTTGAAGGAAATTCAATTTCAGATAGTAATAAACCTCATAAAGAAGATGATAAAATGATTCATCCAGTGAGTCATTCTGTCACTGAAAGTAGTACTTCTAAGAAAGCAAGAAAAAAAAGAAGTAAAAGACAACGAAAAGCAGATAGAAGATATTTGAATGGAGCTGATAGCGTATATTCATCGTCAAAGGCAAGAGAAAGAATCAATTGGGAACCAGGTATTGATATACACTCCACAGACGTTATTCTATCATCACTAGGTAGTTCTGTCACAATAACAGATTATAATGAAACAAGATATCGAGTTGAAAGAATTGATGTTGAAACTAAAATGAGAGCCGATGCAGAAGAATCTTCAGATGATGATGAAGAGGCAAGAGACAAGTTTCAGCATGATTTATCAGATAAAACAGAGGAAGGGTGTAAAAGTTTAAAAAAATTATTATCAAATAGACCAACTTGGTCAAAAGTTCGCTGGATTAACGTTAATGGTATATCATGGGAAACTATTGTAACTTTAGCTCATTATTTCAATTTACATACTTTAGCAATTGAAGACTTGATAGATATCCCAACAAGAACTAAAATAGATTTTTATCCAGATTGTATATTTGGTGTCATTGCAATGATAAAATTAGTCAAAGAAACAGAATTTAAAAGAATTAATCAAGATTACCCATCTTGGGTATCAACTGCGTTTGGGAATCCTGATGATGGTATTTACAGTAAGCATCATCATATGAAATTGAAACCGGATCATTATGAATCAATGTCCATAAATGAAAGATTAACTAAATTTTATAAAATACGACATTTAAATGATAGTTTTAAACCAACTATAAATTCAGACGGTGAATATAGTAAAAGAAAGCAAAGACGTACAAAATATTTAAACAACCAAAAACCATTAAGCTATAGAAACTTATTTGTTGGCGTTGAACAAGTTTCTTTCTTTTTATTGAAAAATGGTATCATTATAACTTTTTTTGAAAGTTCTGGTGATGATATTGAAAACGCAATTTTAACAAGAATAACTAAAAGTGAAACAATTTTAAGAAAATCTTGTGATCCTTCAATTTTATTACAAAATATTATTGATTCGATAGTTGATATAATCTATCCTATTTTAACAGCATACAGAAAAAGATTGGATGAATTTGAAATTGAAGCTCTAATTTCTCCAAATTTATCTCATACCAGAGCTTTGCATTTATTGTATGGAGAATTAGAAAATTTAAGAAGAAAAATATTACCAATTACTGCATTAATTAATTCAATCAGAGAATTATCTCAACAAATTACAAATAAAGATAATCAGAAAAGAAATATGTTGAATACTGAAAATTTCAAGTTAATCTCTCCAATTTCAGAAATTTATTATGCTGATATCGTGGATCATACATTAATGTACACTTCTGAAATTGAAGGTATGATTAATAACACTCAGAATTTGATAGATTTAATTTTCAATACAATTTCAACAGATACCAATAACTCAATGAGACTATTGAGTTGGATTACAGTAGTTTTCTTACCAATGTCTTTTTGGACAGGTTATTATGGTATGAATTTTGAGAGTTTTGGAGACCTAAATAATGACGTTAGTTTGTATTGGAAAATCGCAGTTCCATTCAGTTTTGGTTTGATCTGTTTATTAACTTGGTCATTCGTTAAAAGTTATATTAAAATAATCTTAAGATTCATTCAGGATTTAATGTTCGTTATATCATCAAGAACTTCCAGAAAGAAATTAAAATCCAAAGTATAGCTACATATAGGGACAGAACAGTACAGTGAATAAATAATAGAATTCTCTTTTCTTTTCATTAATACTTTATCTATCAAAGATTTTTCGGGTCTTATTTAACTTTTTCAGTTAATTCAGGAACAACTTCAAATAAATCACCAACTAAACCATAATCAGCAACATTGAAGATAGCAGCTTCTTCATCTTTATTAATAGCAACGATAGTCTTAGAATCTTTCATACCTGCAAGATGTTGAATAGCACCAGAGATACCAACAGCAATATAGAGTTCTGGTGCAATAACTTTACCAGTTTGACCAACTTGTAAAGAATTATCAACAAAACCAGCATCAACAACGGCTCTTGTTGCACCAACACCGGCACCTAATGCATCAGCTAGTGGATAAATTAAATTATCAAAGTTTTCTTTATTTTTTAAACCTCTACCACCAGAGACAACAATTTTAGCACTTGATAATTCAGGTCTTTCAGATTTTGTTAAGTTTTCAGAATCCCATTTAATTGAAATATCTGAATTGATTGAAGATGAATCAATTTCACTAATCTCATAATCATTATCAGATTTCTCTAAATTTGAATCAAATGCTGATGGTCTTGCACTGATTAAGATTTTAGAATCTTTGGATTTAACAGTAACTATGGCATTACCTGCATAAATAGGTCTTTTGAAAGTAGTTGAATCTTGAACTTCAGTGATATCAGAAATTGGTTGAACATCTAATAATGCACCAACTCTTGGTAAGAAATTTTTACCAACACTTGTTGCTGGAACGATTAAGTGAGTATATTCATCATTCTTAGAGATTAATTCTTTGAAAACTGGAGAAACTAATTCTGGTAAATAATGATCAAATTTTGAATCATCAGAAACTAAAATCTTGGATAATCCGGTGATTTTAGATAATTCTTCTTTAGCAACTTTTGATGAATTTGAACCTAATAATACTGCAACAATTGGGTTACCTAATTGCTTAGCAGCTGTTATAGTAGATAAAGAACCATTTGTAATTGAATTTCCATTGATCTCCACAAATGCCAAAGTTGAGCCCATTCTTTTGGAGCCAAATGATCTTAAAACATTGGATCTGCTCAAAACAGATCTATTAGTTAGCCTGAACATGATGAAGCTGATCTTTTTCAAAGAATTGTAATTATGTCTCAGTCACATTTTTTTATTAAAATTTGGTTCAATTATTTTTTTTTGGCACCCAAACCGGAAATCAGTAAACTATCACGTGACCATTTAGTCGGATATGATTAGACAACTCCGACAGATCTGAATTGCCCCGGAATTCGATTTTAAGAAATTATTCGCCTGACATTTGTCCGATTAGCACTGTGAGATTAGTTCATAAGAGAATTTAATTTCACTCATTTGATTCATTGAATTCATTATTTATTATTACATTCGAGTTTTAGAGATAGTTCTGTTCACTAAGTCGATCTTTTTTTTCAGTTTTTCAGTTTTTTGTTTTTGCCATTAGAGATATTTACAGATTTAGACATTTTACAGACCCTTAGATTTACAAATAGATGGCCAATGTGTATATGATGGATTCCACGTATCAAGATTTGGCAGATAGAGCATTAAAACTACTGGAGACTTCAAAGAAGTATAGAATAATCATTTTACTGATAGGTGCTCCTGGATCTGGGAAAACTACAGTAGCCAAAAGAGTTGTTGATATTTTGAATCAAAGACATAAATCATCAGGAAATGTGATACTTGATAATGACCATAACAAACAAAATACCTCTATTTTAGAACATTTCAATGACAATCTTCCTACATATAATGAAACTGAATCGATTGATTTCGAAGACGAAAGCTATATCCCAAGAATTGAAAAAAATTCTAGAAATGAAACAATAATAAGAGGAAGAGGTGGTGATTTAACTTCTATAAAGATAACGAAATGTAACTCAGGTGAGAAAGGTTATGATTCTTTTGCACAAATAATACCAATGGATGGATTTCATTTACCTAGATCAATTTTACAAAAATTTGAAGATTCAGATAATGCATTTAAAAGAAGAGGCTCACCTTTCACATTTGATTCTTCATTAGTTGTTAAACTAGTGCAGAACGTCAACGAAACCATGAAGGTTTGTAATGATTTCAAGCTTGGGAATCTGGACATTTTAAAATCTAAACATTTTGAAATTCCAAATATTTTAATACCTGATTTCAATCATGAAAATCATGATCCTAATCAGTTTGGCTGTGAAATTTATTCATCTTCAAGAATTCTAATCATGGAAGGGCTGTATTTATTGTTGGATAACCCAATTTGGTGTGATATTTTAAAAACATTTGATCCAGAAGCCACAAGTCCAATTAATAGAATTAATGGAACTATTGATGGTAAAAAACATAGTCTACAGAAAATATCGCAAGAAGACGATTATATATATAATAACATCAGTGAGATTCCAATCACTAAACTTGGTAAAAATTATGAAAGTTGGAAGATCTTAATAGACGAAGAAAAAATGGTACATAGAGTAAGTAAAAGACATTTTAAAGCTGGAATCGTTGATAGTTTAAAAGATGGAGAAGAAAGAGTTAAAGTTAATGATTTACCAAATGGAGAAAAGATATATCGGGAAAGTTTTGAAAGTGATTTGAATATAATAAGCATTGACGATATTAATGAATCTTAGTAACAATGATACAACAATTGCACATTTAAAGTCACCTTAAATTTTTTATCTGTAGGGTAGCGCACTATGTTACATTTCAACTTGAATATGTCTTAAAAAACACTACTTTATTTTATTGTCATATATAATTCGTTAAAAAATGTTTGCTGGGACAGCAGAAGATGGTCCACATCCTAAACTTCCTGCAATTTTTCTTCTATTTAAAAGAGTATTATTTTCAAACTTCAGATTGAAATTTGAAGTTTCTTTGAATTCGTAAGTTCTTTGTTTTGAAAATGTTTGATCTGTACATCTTGAAGTAACAATTTCTGGTGTTGAACTACTTTGAGCTGGCGTGATTGTTGATGATGTTGAATTAATGGTTGATGTTATAGAGTTTTTTTTATCTCTTCTGAAATGATGTGGTGTTAATGGTAAATCTTTGATTTTCATCTTGCTAAATTTTTTAACTACTGGTGAGTTAGTGTAAATTGGTTGATGTTTGAAGCAGCTATCTTCAGTGATGTTTGAATCATCTTCTTCATCATCCTCGTCATCATCATCTTCTTCATCATCATCATCATCATCGTCATCAGTAGAAAATTCATCACTTTCATTGAAATAATGGTCTTGATCTAGAAATTTTCTATTTGGAGTCCCTGTCCTTTGTATACTTATACCAGTGTCGAAAGCAAATTTCATAGCCTCAGCACGAGGAGATAAATATGATAAATGTTGAACAGATGGAATGGTATCTTCAAACCTCAAAACGGACTCAGATTTAGTTTGATATAAAGGAGCATCAATTGCAGGTTTTGTTGGTTTTAAATTATTCAAAATCCAAGGATGATTTAAAACTTCATCAGGGGTGTATCTCTTTTCGGGATCCACTGTTAATAAATGGGAGACTAAATCTTTAGCCTCTTTTGAGATTTCATCCCACCATGGCGATAAAAAGGTATATTCACCTTTTGAAACCTTAGTTGTTAAAACTTTTGGGTCTGTATCATAAAACGGAGGAAATCCACACAGTAAGGTATACAAAACGCAACCCACTGCCCACATATCAACTGATTTAGAGTATGCTTCATCTTTAACTATTTCAGGAGCCGTATAAGAAGCGGTACCACATGGAGTCTTTGTGTTCGAATCCCATAAGATTTTAGAGAGTCCAAAGTCAGCTAGTTTAACGGTTCCAATCATACCACCACCTAAACCTTCTTTGAATTTACCTTCATCTTGTTTTGAATCGTCATCAGATACTCTTTTAACAAAATTTGGATCATTTGGGACAAAGTCAATTTTATCAAATAATAGATTTTCAGGTTTGATATCTCTATGGACAACACCAACTTCAGAATGTAAATAATCAACTGATTTAACAACTTGTATGATTATATGTCTTGCTAAATTCTCAGAGAAGTAAGTGTATTTAACAATTTGATTAAACAGTTCACCACCTGAAACGTATTCAATTATAATAAATGCTCTTTTTTCAGTATTTATGTAGTTATATAATTTAACGATATTCGGATGGTTTAATCTTCTCATGATTGAGATTTCTTTCAAAATTGAATCTAATTGAGAACTTGACATTGAATTTTTTTCAATTACTTTGATTGCAACTTCAACGTTTAAATCTTCATCATGAGCTTTGTAAACTGTGGAGAAAGCACCTTCACCCAATTTTTCAATGATTGTATAACGTGGTAATAATTCTTCGTATGAGGGAAGTGAATACTTTTTTGGTTTAATGGTATTAGCATGTTTATCAGTAGATATGTTTTTAGAATGCATGGGTAGTATGTTGAGTAAATTTTCAGAAAATTTAGAACTATGAGTGGTATCATGATTCTCTTTTTTCGATAATGATTCTTTGTTATTCCTTGGGTTTTTAATCAAACTCTTCAAGTTCTGTTGCTGGTAAGTTAGTTATAATTTAAGACATGTTCATACTGTCTGATACATACAGCTAACATGGGGGGGGGGGGATAAGACGGAAATAAGCTGAAAGTTGAATAGGGGAATAATAAATAGGAGTATGAAGAGAGTTGAAAGGATTGGAGATATAATGTCAGGGGATTTTATTGATTGAATATAATGTTAAGGAGAGTGAATATCGATGCTTTTTGCAGAGTTGAAGGAGAGAAGTCTTGTTTTGAAAGTTTTTTTTTCTTCTTTTATTATCGATTTTATGAAACTGATGCTAGAAGTGGATCTCTCTGAGCGGTGTTGACTATGAATATGTGTGAGGAATGTATATGAGTTGTAATTTGATTGACTTGGTAATTTAAAATGATTTGATTAGTTGTGAAAACATAAAGAAACTAAAAAGAACAGAGAGATGGTTTGATTTGATTTTGAAACTAAATTTTATTTTGAGACGTTTTTTATTGTTAAAAATTACATCATTTTACGTTAAAAAAGATTTGAGTTTGTTTACATCAAAACAAAAAAAACAACTTCATCAAAGAATTCTTACATAATTGTGAAGAATATTTTCTCTTTATAATCTCATGTTTCTATCCTGTAAAGCATCCCTGATCCACTACCTACTACAATATTTTTCTTTAGAACATCAACCGCACTCAAAATCGACCCGTTATTGCCTTGTGTACTGACGCTAACACTTTTTGTAGTACCATAATCATCAAATATGTACACTTTACCATGTTCTGAACCTGTCACAACTCCATTGTCTAAAAATTGGTTATCTATCTTATACTGTTTGTCAATGATATCAGTCTTGAACTCAGCTATAGTCTCTTCTTTATCAACATCAAATAATAAACTGCCCATATTTAAAACATTTAGTAGTAGAACACTTGAGCTCACATCTCGCTTATAACTCACCTTTGTGATTGGGTTTTCATTGAACTGATCATCTATACTCAATAACCCCTTTCTCAAATCATAAATATATAATTTCCCATCATTACTTCCACAACTTATTAAATTTCTATGATAATTAAAATCACAAGAGTTCAAAAAATCTTTAGAGTGGTTGCTAAATTCTTGAATAGGTTTATATTTATGATCTTGTCTCAAATCCCATATTTTCAAATCTATATCACAACTTATTATCAAGCCATTCTCATCCAAACTTTTCAAATCTTTGATTGTTTTACTTCTATAATCTTGTTGTAATATTTCAAATTTCCTTATTGGAGTATCTTTCAATTTATCATGGATGAGTATTTGATTGGATCCACTGATTAATTTATCATCTGATAACAGGTCAATACAATTGATATTTGTATTGGTATATGTTTCATATCTCATAACTTCTACTCCATTTGTTAAATTGTATAGATTCAATTGATTCTTTTGACCAACGTATATATAACTTCTTACATTGTCAGTATTTTTCCCACTATTATCAAATTTGACGCATGAGATTGGTTCTTCGGATACTGTCTGGACCCTCTGCCGTATCATAGACACTTTCTGATAAGTTGTACTTTCTATAAAGTACTTTGGAAAAAAGGATTTTTAGGTCTGTTTAATTACTTAATATTACACAAAATTATTACATAATATAGGTAGGAACGTAGGAACGAGGAACTGGAACTGGGAACCTACAGAAGGTGAATGAAATGAACGTATTTTAAATGCAAAACCTGGATAAACCAACCTATATACGGATGGATTATGATTATTATTACCATTAATGTTGATATTATTATTATTATTATATTATTATTATTATATTATTATTATTATTATTATTATTATTCTTTCAGAAACGTTGTAAACTTATGATTGAGGATACTCAATTATTTAATAATTGATGTGTGTGTTAGTAGTCGAAGGACCTCTTGAATGATGTCCTCTTGTTGTTGTTTGAACATAAGTATCACCTTCAAAACCCGTGCTTGAATCGTTAACGACAAGATCATCAAATATTTTCTCATCAATCATGTCTTCTGGTTCAAATTTACTAAACGTTCCTCCAGTTTTCGAAATTTCCTTCTCATTGAATTTTTTCTCAATCTTATACTGCTTTCTTGATATCAATTCTCCTTCTGAATTGATAAAGAAGTCATGCTTCTTTCGATCTCTGAAAAATTTCCACCAGATAAAGAACCCAAGTGCTAGTAAAACTGGTAATAAAATACCAAGTAAACAACCGATTACAATGTTTCTGTTTCTTTTGGAGAGTCCTGAACTTTTAGATTGAGTGGCGATGATTGTTGGTGACGGCTCAACAATTTGAGTAGTTGAAACTTGTCTTGTTATCGTGGTTGTTAAATTGATTATCACAGTTTGACCTAAAACGTCAGTTGAAGTAATTAATGGGTCAGAGGTTGTTGATGAGAATGATGATGAAGATGTTACACTGGAATGTGATATAGTGGATGAAGGTAAAGCCGAAAATGAAGAATATGAAGATAAAGATGATGAAGTAGTTGATGAAGAACTTGGCTCAAAAAAAAATGATGATGATGTTGATGATGTGAATTGAGGAATATCAGAAGATGAGACTGATTCAGAAGAAGAACTAAAGGGTTCAATTGATGATAGCAAAGTTAATGAAATCTCAACGGAATTAGTTGATAAATCAGTTGATGAATCTTGATCTATAGAAGAAAAATCATCAGTTATTGAAACGTCTTCGAATGAAGAAGTTATGGAAGGTATGAAAGATGAAGTTGAAGACGTAGTAATATATGTTGTGTTGAACAATGAAGTCGTGGAGGATCCATCATCTCTTTTGTGAATCTGCTCCTTAGTTTGACTTATTGCTAATCGATCTAGTACACTGTTGAATATCTGATCAGTTGCAGATCTTTTGAATATTTGAGGATGCGATTGACCATGGTTATGATTATTCAAAGTGATTGAAAACCAGCATAATAGTGTGAACAACGATAAACCGATAGTGGTTAACAATCTTTTATGGTTCATTGTATCTTATGATCTCAAGATGTGAATTGAGATTAGCTGATAAAACCAGAAAAAAAAATAAATAAAAAAAAGATGGATGATGTTGCTTCTTCTAGAAGATATGGCCAGCAATGAATTAGGTGGAGGTATCCTTGGGAAAGAATGGGAAATTTGATGGAAATAAAGAAATACTAAAATGTAAAATGTTCCTTTCTGATTTGAAGAATTTTTCTTTTTTTGAACTGTCCGAAAAAGAATTAAATCAGTTGCATCGTATTGCATTGTGTTGGTATCGAGAGATTCGTCAGATATATGACCAAGTTGGATATTGGGTCACGAAGGATATTTGCTGTGTTGAGTTTATTTTCCAGTTGAGTTTGAAAGAAGTTTATCCTTGTTTCCAATCTCTTTCATGTTCGAGAAATCGCTTTATTCGAATGTATTCTCTGTAAGATGTGTTAAACATAAATGGCTCTATACCTGAGATTTAATAATGTGATACTACATGATTTTAAATCAATTCTCAAAAACAGTATAAATAATATAATGTACACAACAATCCTAAACACTTAATTTAACTTGTTCGTCAGTGATATATTGTTGGAATGGTTTTAGAGCATTAGCAACGTCATTAGATAAGAATTTTTCAACTTGTTGTGGAGCTCTACCAACGAAAGTTGAAGGATCTAATAAAGACTGCAATTCAGCATGGATTGGTTCAAAGAATTTACTTTGTTGGATTCTTTCAATCAAATCATTATCACCACCTTCTTGTTTGACAACTGCAGCAGCTTCATGAGATAAGACTCTGATTTCTTCATGAACCTCTTGTCTTGAAGCACCTTTTCTAACCATTGCCATGATGATGTTTTCAGTGGCCATGAATGGTAATTCGCCTTTAATTCTTCTTTCAATGACTTTTGGATAAACAACCAAACCTGAAGTGATATTTAATAAAGTTGATAACAAAATATCAGCAGTTAAAAATGCAGATGGTAATGAGATTCTTCTAATGGCAGAATCATCTAAAGTTCTTTCAAACCATTGAACAGAAGCAGTTTGAACGGCATCATTATATAAGGAACCTAAATGTCTTGCTAATGAACAAACTCTTTCACATCTCATTGGATTTCTTTTATAAGCCATAGCAGAGGAACCGATTTGTGATTTTTCAAAAGGTTCTTCAACTTCTTTTAAATTAGCTAATAATCTGACATCAGTTGCAAATTTATGAGCAGAGGCAGCAAATGAAGATAATGGAGCTAAGACATCAATATCGATTTTTCTTGAATAAGTTTGACCAGTAACTGGGTAAACAATATCGAAGCCTAACAATTCAGTGACTCTTTTATCTAAAGCTTCAACTTTCTCATGATTACCATGGAATAAAGCTAAGAAAGAACCTTGAGTACCAGTGGTACCTTTAACACCTCTTAAACCAATATCATTTCTAGCTCTAACCATATTTCTTAAATCCCATAATAGTTCTTGGATCCATAGAGTAGCTCTTTTACCAACAGTAGTCAATTGAGCAGGTTGGAAATGAGTCCAACCTAAAACTGGTAAATTTTTGTATTCATCAGCAAATTTACTTAATCTATCAATGACATTAACTAATTTAGGAATAATAACGTCATAAGCATCTCTTAAGAAAATCAAATCAGCATTATCGGTAACAAAACAAGAAGTAGCACCTAAATGAATAATACCAGAGGCTGATGGAGCGGTATCACCAAAAACGTGGACATGAGCCATAACATCATGTCTAACTTTAGCTTCTTCAACGGAAGCAGCCTCAATTTCTTCATCAGTGATGGTCAAATGTTGTTTCATTTGTTCGATTGCTTCATCAGTGATAACGTCTAATCCTAATTCTTTTTCAGCAATGGCTAAATTATACCATAATTTTCTCCATGTTGAAAATCTGTTTCTAAGTGAAAAAATAGAAGACATTTCTTCAGACGCGTATCTTGAAGATAGCGGAGTGGCATATTTATCGTTTGACATAATTGACTGAATTAAGTTGAAGAATATTGATTGATTTAATAATTTCTTTTCTAATAATTTTTTTTTTTTTTTTCATTCTTTATATATAAATTTTAGTGATAAAATTTAACGAAAAGTTGACTTCGGATGATCTCATCGGAGCATAACCTTACTAAAGATGGACAAAACGACAGTTTAGTTACTATATTGGTCCGTTTATACGCAGATTGGCGGAAAGATGACTTAATATAAGGAGCGATATTACCGAATTAAGTAAATCAGCGCGACACAAAGTTCCCATAGAAATTGAAAAAAAAAGAACTTCAACATTCCTTTCTGGATATAAACAGATAAAGAAGTAGAGTCGAGCTCCTTTAATCAATTCACACAAAATGTCGCAAGTGTTTCAATTCTCTAACCTTCCAATTCACTCTCACGCTTTCTCCCAAGATCGTCAAACTCTAGCAATCTCAAAGGAATCAGAAGTTGAAATTTATAACGTTTCACATCCACAATCACCAAAGTTATTAGCTGTTTTAAAAGATCATGATAAACCAGTCACTGCTGTTGATATCTCCATTCATGGTAGAATAGTTACTTGCTCTCAAGACAGAAACGCTATTGTTTGGGAACCATTGTCTGATGGGTCATACAAACCAACTTTAGTTTTGTTAAGAATCAATAGAGCTGCAACTTGTGTTAAATGGTCACCAAACGGTTATAAATTTGCTGTTGGTTCAGGTGCAAGAATCATTGCCATCTGTTATTTTGAACAGGAAAACGATTGGTGGATCTCCAAACATATTAAAAAGCCTATAAGATCAACTATTTTATCTATTGATTGGCATCCAAATAACGTTTTATTAGCATCAGGTTCAACAGATGGTCATGCTAGAGTGTTTTCTGGATTCATTAAAGGGATTGATTCCAAGCCAGAACCGTCTTTATGGGGGGAAAAACTACCATTCAATACATTATGTGGTGATTTTGTTAGTTCAAATGGTGGTTGGATCCATGATGTTGCATTTAATGCAAATGGTGATATCTTATCCTTTGTTTCTCATGATTCTTCATTGACTATCGTTTACCCAGCTGGTGTTGATTTACCACCAAGATCTATTCTAAGTGTTTCTACAAAATTATTACCATTTACTTCAGTTTTATTCAAAAATGATAATACAATTATTGCAGCTGGTCATGATTGTCATCCTGTTGTTTTCCAAGGTGATGAGAACAACTGGACTCAAGTTTATTCTATTGATGATCCAAATGACGCGAGAGTTGAAGATTCTGGTGAAACAAGTGCTTTGAATATGTTTAAACAATTGGATTTAAAAGGTACCCTAACTTCTAAAAACGCCTCAACTTTGAAAACTATTCATCAAAATACAATCACTCAAATCAGACCATATTCTGATTCGAATGGAGAAGTGACCAAGATTTCTTCAAGTGGTATTGACGGTAAAGTTGTAATCTATGCTGTTTAGAATTTTTTTATTTTATTCATAAAAACTTTTAGTTGATTCTTGTAATGATTCGATGAACTCTTGATTTTCTATACCATCTTGTTGTCTCAAAAATAAAGAATAAACAGCAGCTTTGAATAAGGTGAAAACCAAGGCTATTTTACTTTCAATGACACGAAATGATTCTAATATTTGTGAAGAGGGTTTTGATGATATATGTTTGATGATGTTGTCTAAATCCGACAATCTCTTAGCTAGTTGTTGATATTGCTGTAGTATCTTTGACTCTAGTTCAGTCAGTTGAGATGATTGGGAATAGTCGATAGAATTGCTCATAATCTAAAAGGTATATATTATGTGTATATGTTTTCTTTTAATTGGAAAATATATATTCAATTTGTTTCGCGATTTATTAATACATTCAAAATAAGTAATTCATTGCATACACAGTCAGTATTATACTCAGTTAGTCAATGAAGCAATGAGAGTAATAAATAGTAATAAATAGTAATAAATAGTAATAAATAGTAATAAATAGTAATAAATAGTAATAAATAGTAATAAATCAGACTACTTCAATTCTTCCAGTATGTTTTGGTTTCAACGTCTCCCAAAATACTCAATTCCATCTCTAACAATCTCCTATCAAATGAGTTTAGTCTCTTTTCAGTGATATCATTTTCCAATTGATACAATCTCAAATATGGATCTTGAATAATATCCAAATATTGCATCAATTCATGCATCGACTTCATAGAAATCAACTTCATACTTAATAATCTATCATGGATCTCTTGACATTTGAACAAATTTCTTTGCTTTTTGAATTCTTCATAATTGAAAATCTCTGATTTAATAGTGGAAGATGGTAAAATAAAGTTAGATTGAGTTAGGACAATAATATTAATGTTTAATTTCAATGCCAATGAAATGAAAAATTCACTCTGATTTGGATTGTTAATGATTAGAAAGTTCTTAATCTTTGAAGTTTGATTGAAATTAGTATGTTGATTATTCTCCTTTAAATATTTCAATAAAATCATTTCATTCTTCTTGAAGTTATTAGGATGTAAAGGTAATGAATAATCATAATCATTGGAATGATTTCGAAAGATTCTTGAATTCGATTGTTTTAATAATTTACAGTAATCGTTAAAGATCCCTAATGTCGGATAATAGTTACCTCTAATGATCCCAAAGTCAAACATTGGTTTCTGATAGATGTATTCCAAAACATTCAAAGATCCACCATCAATTCTAATATGTTTAAACACAAATTTTCTCAATTTATCAATTATTGACGATGGTGCACTTGACATGAAAAATGAATTCAAATCAGTTTTACTCAAGAAAGGATAGTAGACTCTGGTGAATAATCTAACTAGTAACTTATCGTCATAGATTGAGTTGGACTGGGTACTTAATATAGAATCAAACGATCTCTGTAAAGATTCTTCTTCAAATTCATTAATCAATTTGTTTGATTTATTTTTCAAAATGGCATTATTTATCACTTTTGTTTGAGGATTTGACGTGAAGATTGTACTTTCATGGAAGTGGAACTTGAAAACGGTTTTAGGACTCAACAACCTCTTGAAATTGATGAATGTCATTGGAATACAAATCAAAAATGGTAATAATCCCCTTAAAAATGCTATCTGATTAAAAGTGGAGATTCTTGATGTGCTTCTATCCTTCCCGTTTTGGGAAAAAAACAATAGTTTTTTCATCAAAAATCTTTTTTTTTTTATTTAAAGAGACACTGATTGAACTTTGATTAAGAAATGGCTAGAGATCCCCTTATTGGTATCGTTGGTAAACCATCCAGTGGTAAATCAACAACGTATGTTCTTAAATTTTCAACATTTTCATGGGTTCTGGAGAATAACATCAAATGATTTAAATACTGACTAGTAATAGATTAAACAGTGAGTGTGATCCGTGATACACACTGAATTGTGCTAGTTATTTCATATCAATCAATACTAACTATCAAATTTGCAGGTCTGACTGACGCTGCTGCTAAAACTGGTGCCTTTCCTTTCACTACAATAGATCCAAATAAAGCCACTGGTGAGTATCTCTCATCTCAAATATTTCATATAAAAATTACTAACAAATTTCCATCAAGGTTACTTGAAAGTGGATTGTGCTTGTTCAAGATTTGATAAACAAGAATTGTGTAAACCGAATTACGGATGGTGTGATAAGGGAAAACGTCATATTCCAATATTATTATTAGATGTTGCAGGTTTAGTTCCTGGTGCTCATGAAGGTAAAGGTTTAGGTAATAAATTTTTAGATGATTTAAGACAAGCAGATGCATTGATTCATGTTGTTGATGTCAGTGGAACAACTGATGCCGAAGGTAAAAACACTAGAGGTTATGATCCTCTGAAAGATGTTGAATGGTTACAAGATGAAATCAGATTATGGATTGAAGGTAATTTGGAAAAAAGATGGGGCTCAATTGTTAGAAGACATACTGCTACTAAGTCATCCATTGTGGATACATTATTGACACAATTTGCAGGTTATTCTGCCAATGGTAATATGATTGCAAGAGCATTAGAAAGAATACCAGTTTTGGGCAAATTAGAAGAATGGGACTCAGTTAAAATAACGGAAGTTGTTAAAGCATTCATGGCTGAAAAATTTCCAACTGTTTTGGCATTGAATAAAATAGATCATCCAGATTCAGATAAAAACGTTAGTAAGATAATGTTGAAATATCCTGAAACTAAAACAGTCCTAACCAGTGCTATAACTGAAGTTTTTTTGAGAAAATTATCAAAACAAAATTACATCAAGTATGAAGAAGGCACAGAATTTATAGATACAAAAGAGGATTTACCAGATGATGAGACATTAAAAGATGTTGATGAAAAAATGATGACAAGATTGGATAATATTAGAGATTTAGTTCTTTATAGATTTGGTTCAACAGGTGTTGTTCAAGTCTTACAAGCTGCTGTTTCAGTATTAGAGTTAGTTCCAATTTATACAGTTAGAAACATTAACACATTCACTGGTGGTAATGGTACGAATGTCTTCAGAGATTGTACATTAATTAGAAAAGGAACTCCATTAAGTAAAGTCGCTAGACAGATAATGGGTGATGTGACAATAGCTGCAATTGAAGGTGTTGGTGGTGTTAGAGTGAGTGAAGATGATACTATTGATGTGGGTAAGAATGATATTCTATCATTCAAAGTGGTGCCTGGTGGTCATAAAGATTAGAAAATGATGCAAGCATGTATATATAGAGTTAATGTAAATTAGAATTGTATCTCACGTATATTAAAGAACGAATTAAAACAGTTTTATAAGAATTCACCCACCCTCGCCTTCTCTTAGTATATTATGTGTCAAAAAAAAATATAAATTATGATGAATTAAATCAAATGAATGTTGAATAAACTCGCTCCAGAGATATGCATATATACTAGGTTTGCAAAGCATAAAAATCTTCAATGATTATTCTTTGAATCTTTATTTGCCAGCTTTTTAACTTCCAGATCTTTTTCATTCTCATTAGTTGATGAATTTTCTTCATCATTACCATTTTCAATTGCAATTACTTTATCAATGTAATGTTTCATTATTGGTGATGATAAATCTCTATGAAATTTTTCTGGTCCAACAAATGTAATTAAAATAGAATAAATGAAAACAGCACCTGTTAAAATAGCCATAACTTTCCCATAATTATATCTATTTGGTTCATCTTCAGAATCATACCCTACTGGCCAACGATGTGCTAACTGAGTTTCTATAGTTGATGAAGCAGATGCTGCTAAATTACCTAATTGATAAGCTAACCCAGAAATGAAAACTCTTGAATCTTGTGGTGATAATTCTGATAAATGTGCAGGTATAATACCCCAAATACCCAAGATGAAGAAATATAAAAAAAAACCACCAGGGATATTTGAACTTGATTCATGTTTCATAAAAGTTGGATAAATAAACGCACCACCCAAGACACAACTTAATATTAAAGCTAATCTACGACCAAAAATTTCAGTCAATTGACCAATGATAATTGCACCTACGAAACCACCTAAATTGGTAACAACAACCGTGACAGTGATCATACTCTCATTTAATTCAACTTGTTTTCTTAAGAAAGTTGGAAATAAATCTTGACCAGCATGAATTAAATAATTTGGTGCAGCCATTAATAAAACTAAATAAACAAATAAACACCAATATTTCTTAACTGCATTCTTAAACGTTACTAAGTTTTCACCAAATGACAAGTTATGATATACACCTTTTTGAATTTGTTCTTGCTTGATCAAGATTCGAGCTTTCAACACCCTTGTGAAATAAATAGTCTCTGGATACATCAATCTCCAAATGATCAAAACAAATGGTATACCTGAACTGAACCAGAATAACGCTTTCCAAGTATGACTTGTATGTTGAAAAGCTTCCCAAAATACAGAAGCAAAGACTAAACCTAATGGATAAGCACTGAAAAAAAACCCAGATAAGAATGATCTTGCTTCCACAGGAGCATCTTCTAATGAAGTTGCCGCAGCAGTACCATAAGTTGCACCCATTGCAACACCTGATAATGCTCTAACAGCTAAAAACTGCTGGAAAGTATTACAAAATCCAGTACCTAGTTGTAAAACGCAAAACAATGCACAAGCAGTTATAAATGGCCATTTTCTTGAATATTTATCAGTCCATAAACCAAATATAATGGCACCAGCTGAACGAACCATTAAAACTGAAGATAACCCCCAAGTGACTTTTTCAACTGTGACATCATATGTGGTTGCTATTTGAGTTGCACAGACAGCAGTAAGGAAAAAATCAAAACTTGCACTAAACCAAGCTAACATTCCCATGAAGAAATAATTCCAATTTCTTAAAGATAGTTTTCTTAAAGAAGGAATTGGATTGATTTCATTCATATTTTCCATATGTAGTTGAAATAACGTGGTGAATCTTGTTTTCATATAATCTTTAATGGCTTTAGAAGACCATTCTATTGTGTCATCATCAACTGCTTGATCATTTGAGATTGCATGTGATGGACGCTTTGAGTCCATTGAAGAAGAAGAAGAGTGCATTCCCAATTAATAAGGAATTATAATTAAATGCAATACAAAAATTAAGAAATTATGGAATGGAAGTCCTCATTTTATATATTTTACTTAATAATAATTTTTTTTTTTATAATTCTGAGATTGAAAGAGTTGATAGAAAGAAAACTAGAAAGAGAGGTATCAATATAAAGGGACATAATGTAAGATATTCTGTAGTATCTGGTATACTAAACAATCTACAGACTACTATTTATATGATTACGTTTAAAGTGTTATTTAGGATGTGTTAGATCTATTTTTAAGGGTTTCATAATTGGGACATAAGCAGATGTCAAAATTGAAAATAGAAAGAGAGAGATTAGACACATGTATGAGAATAAATAACTGGAATGGATTTTCCACTTTCTAAATTCTAATTTCTGAGAATTGGTTTTCATGATGTTAACTCAATTGCCTAATTCTGACACAACAATACTCTGATGGATTGATCTAATTCTACCCTGTACAGATTAAGCGTAAATCTGCAAATCATTCAAAATTTGTTTCTGCCGTGCATTTTCAATTGAGAGTGTCCGAGTCAGTTATAACTCCGTATCCTGACTTCAAAACACATCTGTTTGACTCTTGTTTTCATTTTAGTTCAAATAAAATATTTTGAGATAAATTTACATTTTTGTTCAAAGAATCAATCTCATTGGAACAAAATCATTTAAACTTATTTCTTCTTCAATATTCCTCGTCTATAAACTTATTTCTTCATTATAACTCTTACAAAATGACTCATTAATACACAAATTGGCTAATAAACCTGCTTTGCACGTGATTCTTACTCATTCAGAAAAAAATTTTTTCATTCCATTTTGACCTTTGTCATAACTAAATTAATTAATTTACAATTGTATAAATAAATTGAAATATCTTCTCTATTTCTTCTCTTGATATTTTAATTATTATTAGTTAATATCATCAATTTTAACAATAATGGCTTCTCCACAACAAATCCAAAACTTACAACAAACTTTTGAACAAGCAACTTTGGCTTCAGGTTCTCCAGGTGCAGTTTCTGCTTCACCAAATCAATCTTTTTTACAAAATCAATTTCGTCAAAGAGCTTTATCAGTTTCTAAACCAGCCAAACCTTTAAAACCTTTCTCAACCGGTGATATCAAAATCTTATTGTTGGAAAATGTTAATCAAACTGCTATTGATATCTTTACTAATCAAGGTTATCAAATTGAATTTCATAAAACTTCATTACCAGAAGATGAATTAATTGAAAAAATTAAAGATGTTCATGCTATTGGTATCAGATCTAAAACTAAATTAACTGAAAAAGTTTTATCTCATGCCAAAAATTTAATCGTTATTGGTTGTTTCTGTATTGGTACTAATCAAGTTAATTTAGAATATGCTGCTTCTAAAGGTGTTGCCGTTTTCAACTCTCCTTTCTCAAATTCAAGATCCGTTGCTGAGTTAGTCATTGCTGAAATCATCTCATTAGCTAGACAGTTAGGTGACAGATCAATTGAATTACATACTGGTACTTGGAATAAAGTTTCTGCTAAATGTTGGGAAGTTAGAGGTAAAACTTTAGGTATCATAGGTTATGGTCATATTGGTTCTCAATTATCTGTTTTAGCTGAAGCTTTAGGGATGAACGTCGTTTACTATGATGTTATAATGATAATGTCCTTAGGTAATTCTAAACAAGTTGCCACTTTAAATGATTTATTATCTCAAGCTGATTTCATTACTTTACACGTTCCAGAAACTCCAGAAACTAAAAACTTATTATCTGCTCCACAATTTGCTGCCATGAAAGATGGTGCTTATGTTATCAACGCTTCAAGAGGTACTGTTGTTGACATTCCAGCTTTAATCTCTGCTATGAAATCTGGTAAAATTGCAGGTGCAGCTTTAGATGTCTATCCAAATGAACCAGCTAAAAATGGTTCTGATTTATTCTCCAATAACTTGAATGAATGGACTTCTGAATTAGTTTCTTTAAGAAATTTGATTTTAACTCCTCATATTGGTGGCTCAACTGAAGAAGCTCAATCTGCTATTGGTATCGAAGTTGGTACTG
Source organism: Phaffomyces thermotolerans (assembly GCA_003707215.2). Lineage (NCBI taxonomy): Eukaryota > Fungi > Ascomycota > Saccharomycetes > Phaffomycetales > Phaffomycetaceae > Phaffomyces > Phaffomyces thermotolerans. The sequence continues at coordinate 228,638 of PPNJ02000008.1, read as the reverse complement.
CTTTATCTAAATATATCAATGAAGGTGCTTCTGTGGGTGCCGTTAACTTCCCAGAGGTTTCATTAAGAGCATTGAACTTAGATCAACAAAATGCTGTCAGAGTCTTATATATCCATCAAAACGTTCCAGGTGTTTTGAAAACTGTTAACAACATTTTATCAGATCATAACATTGAAAAACAATATTCTGATTCTCAAGGCGATATTGCATACTTGATTGCTGATATATCTGATGTCAATCATCAAGAGATCAAAACCTTATACGATGAGCTAGAAAAAACTCCATACAAAATCATTACAAGACTATTGTATTAGTTGTGTCTTTTTTTTTTGAATAACGGTGTTCACCATTGACAAGGAAGAAATGGAAAAAAAAAAGTCTTTAACAGACTTATGATATTTGAGTTAGTAATATCTCATTTATCTGTTTAATGATTCATAATTATAATATATCTGGGATATTCAACATAGTCTTTTTTTTTTTACAAAATTTAAAACTTTTTTTTTAATATGAAATTGACTTTTTATAGAACAATTTAATGAGAGAAAGTATATAGAAATAATCAAATTACATGTAATATTTATATTATTCGTATCAATATTCATTTATCATTATCATAATTGGGAGTGTTTATCGTATGTTCTTCTTCTTTGTTTCAAACTGGGGAATCATCAAATTTATCTAATGCTTCTTTACCATTCATCAGTAAATCAAATATGAAAGTGTGACCACCATTTAAAAGCATTGCTATCTTAAAGTTCCTAATCAAGTCTTTGTATTTGGCAATCACGATTTTTTGACCTAATGTATCGATACCATCATCTTTCATTTGTGAAAACACATCAAATTGAACCCATTTCTCTAATTCATTGATCAATAAATTGGGTTCATCTTCATATTCCGTGAAAGTTTTGTATTTTCCATGAGTTTGTAAATATGATTTGAATTCTTTCAAATCTCTAAAATAAGTATCAACAAATTTGGAATCTTCTGGTAGTTGCTTATATTCAGTTTGTTCTTTAATGAAGTCTTTAGTCGGAATGATTATAGTCATTTTTGAGGCAGAAGCAAATCTTTTAAAACATAATGGTAAGACTCTGTGAGTGAAAGATCTTCTAATAAGAAACATCGTTATCTTCAAATTAATTCACAAGAACAACTAAAAACATTAAAAATGTCATCATTATTAGACTAATAAACCAGGGCTCGGTGACTTTACCTAAAAGAAAATCATATAGATTTTGTTTTTTTTTGTTGGTGGCAAAAACTAAAAAAAAAATAAACAAAAAATTGAAAGTTTGTTGATTAAAGATCTCTAACTCAATTGAATAGAAGGAATGACAACTGTTTCTGCTGCTCCGTTTCTGGCTCTGCTTACTGAGAATGACACCGCTTTGAAGAGCTATGCGTTAAAGTCAATCAATGGTGTTGTTGATCAATTGTGGTCAGAAGTGGCTAATAACATTTATCAAATTGAAGAGTTATACGAAGATGAATCTTTCAAAGATCGTAAACTAGCTGCTTTGATTGCTTCTAAACTATACTACAACTTAGGTGATTTCGAATCAGCTGTTAAATTTGCATTAGTTTCAGAAGATGAATTTAACATCAATGAAGATTCGGAATACGTTCAAACTATTATATCAAAGGCAATTGATCAATATATTCAATGGAATCAAAAAAATTATGAAAATCCTGAAATTAAAACTGACATTCCATATCAATTGATTTCAATTTTTGAAAAAATGTTACAAAAAGCTGATGATTTAAAATTGGTCATTGGTATTTCATTAGACGCTCATAGATTAGATATTGTTGAAAAAATCATTAATCAAGAAATTGAAAAAATCAAGGATAATAATGAAGAATCAGTTTTGAATTTAATTAATTATACTTTAAATATTGCAACTTCAATCATAAACAATACAAGCTATAGAACAACCATTTTTAAGTCCTTAATTTTAATTTTATCAAGTTTGCAAAATCCAGATTTCTTTGTTATTTTCAAGATTATTGTTAATTTAAATGATTCTGAATTATCAACTCATCTCTTTGAAAGTGTGTTAAAAAAAATTGAAATTGATTCAAACAATAGATTAATTGCTTATCAAATTGCCTTTGATTTAGTCAATTCTGCATCACAAGAATTATTAGATAAAACTATCGAAAATTTAGAAAACGTAAACTCAAATAATGACTTAATAATCTCTAAAATTGTTAAAATTTTATCAGGTATACCAACAAGTGATTTGAATATCACTTTTTTACAAAAAAATAACAATACTGATATTCAAATTTTAAATAAATCAAAGGAATTATTAGATGGTAGAAATTCCATTTTCCATTCTGCAATTACTTTTGAAAATGCATTTTTACATGCTGGTACAACTGATGATTCATTTTTCAGAAATAATTTAGAATGGTTAGGTAAAGCCACAAATTGGTCTAAATTTTCCGCCACTGCTGCCTTAGGTGTTATTCATAAAGGTAATTTATCTCAAGGTCGTAAAATTTTACAACCTTATTTACCAGGTAGTTCTGGTTCTCATTATACCAAAGGTGGTTCTTTATATGCTTTAGGATTAATCTTTGCTGGTCATGGTAGAGAAACTATTGATTATTTAAGGAAGCATCTTGTTGAAAATGGTGGCTCTGCTGGTACTGATGAGATTGATGTTATTTTACATGGTGCGTCATTAGGAACTGGTGTTGCAGGTATGGGATCAAGAAATCAAGAAATTTATGAGGAATTAAAAGTTGTACTTTATTCTGATAATGCTACTTCAGGTGAAGCTGCTGCATTAAGTATGGGTTTAATTATGTTAGGCTCAGGTAATGAAAGTGCTCAATTAGATATGATCTCATATGCACAAGAAACTCAACATGAAAATATAATTCGTGGTTTAGCCATGGGTTTAGCTTTATTAAATTATGGAAGAGAAGAAAAAGCTGAAGAAATCATTAATGAATTATTAGAACATGAAAATCCAATATTAAGATATGGTGGTGCTTATACAATCGCCTTAGCTTATGCAGGTACTGGTAATAATAAAGCTATCAAAAAACTATTACATTATGCTGTTTCTGATTCCAATGATAACGTTAGAAGAGCTGCTGTTATCGGTTTAGGATTTGTTTTAATTCGTGATTATCATACAGTTCCAAGACTTGTTGAATTATTATCAGAATCTCATAATCCTCATGTTCGTTACGGAACAGCAATGGCATTAGGTATTTCATGTGCTGGTAAAGGATTGCAACAAGCTATTGATTTATTACAACCATTAAGTAAAGATCCAGTTGATTTTGTTCGTCAAGGTGCTTTAATTGCCTTATCAATGGTTTTAATTCAAACAAATGAGAAAACATATCCAAAAATTTTGGAAATTAAAGAATTATATTCCACTATAATTTCAAATAAAGGTCAAGATGCTTTAACCAAATTTGGTGCATCATTAGCTCAAGGTATAATAGATGCAGGTGGTCGTAATGTTACAATTCAAACAGAAAATTTATCAACAGGGACATTAAATACAAATGCGATTGTTGGTTTAGCAGTTTTCACTCAATTTTGGTATTGGTTTCCATTTACACATTTTTTAAGTTTAGCATTTACACCAACTTCAATTATTGGTATTAAAGAAGATTTTAAAATTCCAGAGTTTGAATTAAACTGTCATGCAAAGGCCAAATTTTTTGATTATCCACCAAAAGTAGAAGAAGAAAAAAGTAAAGTATTTGAAAAGGCCAAGAGTGCAGTGTTATCAACAACTGCAAAGGCTAGAGTTAGAGCTAAGAAGTCACAAAAGCAAATAAAGGATGAAGATATGGAGATTGATGAAAAACCTAAACAAGAAAGCAATAAAATTGAAGCAAATAGTAAAGAGAATAATAAGAAAGATGAAGAAATCACAGAAGATGAAGATCAATCAGAAGATACAACAATTAAATATTGTAAAAATCCATATAAACTGTCAAATCTTTCAAGAGTTTTACCAAATCAATTAAAATATATTTCATTTAATAAAGATGATAGATTTATTCCAGTTAGAAAATTCAAATCAACAAATGGTGTTGTCATATTAATTGATAATGATCCAACAAAACCATTTAATTGGATCAAAACAATCAGACAAGCAAGTAATAAAGATGCTCCATTACCTAAACCATTTCAAGTTGAATTCAATGATGAATAAGTTTGTATATTAAAAATAATCATATATTTATAACAACTAATTTGTATAAAATTTGTATAGGAAAAAAATAACAAAAAAAGAAAATGAAATTTGATAACCCCGTATTATAATATAAACAACTAAAATAAAAAGACAATGTCAAGGTCTTACCCAATCTACTACAAAGAACCTATCCGCGTATGTTAGTCTTTCACTACATGGTATCCATATAGACATATACTGACGACAGTTTCAGTGGGCACGCTATCATGCGCATAATAGACCACATATTTTCTTCAGTGTTGTTATTGGATTAAGTGGACCATTATTATCATTAACTTTAGTTCCATTAAGAAGAAAATATCTATACCCTGATAGTCCCTTACTTCCTGTCTCGTATCCAAGTGAGTATTTGTTTCAAAGAAGAGTGGTTTTTAGTACTGACTTTTGAACGAAGTTCCATCTGGACCTAGAGATTCTAATTTAACTGGTTATGATGATTGATATTGGTTATAAATTTTTATCTTTTTGACATATATTTATTTATTTTCCAACTTATTTATTTATATATTTATTTATTTGTTACTTACAATTTTATCCATTTATTCTACAACAACTCGTAATGCATTTTATTTATTTATTTACAATTCGATTTTACTTTATATATATATATACAAAGAATTAACCTAGTATTTCCTACCATTTATAAAACCCATCAAGTTTGAATCTTAGTTTTTCATTTGGTAATTGGAAAACAGGTTTAGTATTCAATTCCTTTTCTTGTTTTTCCCAAGCTAATCTTTTTTTAGTTATTGAAGTCTTTAAGATCCCTCTAACATGGATATAAGGATGATGAATGACACCTGTTTTACCTCTTGATTTAGGATCCAGTCTTCTTGTCCAAGCACCATCAGAACCACACCAGATTTGGTCAATGTATAAATCTTCTGGATTTAAATTCAATTGATCTGCTTCTTTTATTCTATCTTGTAACATTTCAGCAATTTCTCTACCTATTTTTTTCTTGTGGAATTGTGCTTGTGTTATAGCTTCATGAACTTTCATACCACTTATGAATCTTAAGAAGATTGTTGCTTTTTTCCATGATGATTTTATTCTATAAGATTTAATGTATAATGATGGTTCTAATGCATTAATTTCATCTCTAGTCAGTTTCAATTTGTAAACTTCACCATTTGATAAAGTGATTTCTTTATTATTTTTGAAAAAACCATACTTAGCGACATTGGCTTGATATATTTGTTTTTTCAATGGTGATAATAAAATTTCAACTGCATTTGTTGGTTTTGGTCCAATGAAATCGTATAGTTTCTCATCATTGTGTAAAGTGATTTTGCTTTGATCAAAGTTCTTTTCAGTGTTCATTGATTGCAAAGAGTCACTGAAGTCATCTTTTTGCTTTTTAGCTTCAACTTCGTTAAGTTGAGTGACATCAGAAAACAATGAAGTTGTTGCTTGTTTATTGTTTTGCAATGAACTCTTCGCGTGGATAAATCTCACACGTGTGGATGCTATGAGACCTGGCAGTCTGGCAAATAGGCTCATTTATTTTCAATGGAAACTTTTTGCACTGGAGAAATTCAACGTCAAAATAAGAAAAAAAAAAAAAAAAATTTTTGGATGAACGAAATTTTACCCGGATTTCAACCATTTTAAAATATATTTTTCCCTTTTTTAAATTTTAAAAGAGAAATTTTACTCTTTTTAAAAAAAAACTGATTTTGTTGGGAAATTGAGAGAAGGAAAGAAAACAGCTTATTTTAATTCATTGATTTTGGAGCTCTTTCTAAGCAGAAGATTTGATTCTTTTAGTGATAAGTTACTTTTGTAAAGACAATTTCCAATATTTAAAGCAATCTAGCCACACAAATGGGATTCCACTATTCAATCAATCTAGACGACCACAGTCATAAAAGGACAATTTATAGATGTGATAACTGCCATTCGCACCTATTCACTTCTTCCAACATTGTATCTGATAATTTCAAAGGTCGTAACGGTAAGGGATTCTTGGTTAATAAAGTTGTTAATTTCAAGCCATGTTCCATTGAGAAAAGGTCAATGATCACTGGAGATTATTCGGTGGCTGATACCGTTTGTAAGCAATGCAATCACTATTTAGGTTGGAAATACATCAAGGCATGGGAACCTGATGAGAAATACAAAGAAGGTTCTTTTGTCATTGAACTTCCTCAGTTGTTATCAAATGAAGGTTGTAAGAAGGGATATTACGGAGTGGACATGATGAGGTAGTGGGCGGGCTGGCGTTTGTGTGATGAGCGTAGATATATATTATTGGCGAGGGGGAGTGGGTTGTCTTTATTATACAGGATAGGTTTTCTTGTAGATGATGCACTAATATCGGTTACAGGATTTATGGTTCAGGTTTGTTTTTTTTTTTTTTATATATGGGTTGGGGGGTTTAATTCATTTTATTTCATACATTTTATCTTTATTCTATTACTTTTCATATTCATCATCGTTGATACGTTGGATTGATGATTCTTTATTTTTTTTATTTTTTTTTTTTTTGCTTTTGATCTGCTATTCACTTTCATATCATTTTTATCATTTAGCTACTTATTATTAACTAGATTAATCAGATTTTTTGTTGTTACTATGTTTTCAATAAATTTTAATGCAATATCTATACAGTTGAAAACGTAATAAAATCATGTAAAATAAATAGTCTCTATTTATAACTACTATATATAGAGTAAGTTTGATACATGTAATATACAAATAAATCACACTACTTCTTTGAAAAAACCACCACGATTTTGATTTCTAGTAATGTTTCCACCTTTGGCAAACTGTACTAATGAGTCATCAGTACTAATATCATCATTATCTTCTGATATGATTGAACTTTCAACACTTGTGATAGAAGCTCTATTATTTCCATGTCTATGGATATTATCATCTTTCGAAACATTTTTACGTGATGGTGGTGGGATTGGTGGGTATCTTTGAGTTTTATAATCAAATGGATTGATTTTAAGTCTCGAATTTTCATATCTTTTATATATTGATGTGGCTTGTTGATAATTGTTTGAATTTGAATCATGTTGAGAATTATCAAATTCAACCTCTTCGAAAACTGTGTCTATAGTTCTATTGTTTCTTTGTGATGTTCTATTAAAATTATGAATTAGTGATGTAAATCTAGAATTTGTATCATCATCATCATGATTATACTGTGAGTTCCAATTTGGACCATCATATCTTTTAGTTGATGCAATTGAATGAGAAAAAGTTGATTTTTCACTGTTTTTACCCATAAAACGACGTTTTCTTAAAATCCACCATAATATTAAAACCACTAAAGAAACTCCAATAACTGAACCAACCACTGAACCTGCAATCGTGGCTGTTCTATTTGATGTAGAAGATAACGTAATGTTATGATCTAGAGCATACGCTTCTAAAAAATCATAATCTTGAGTTATTATAGGTTGTGTATCAGTATCAAAGGATGAAGTTCCTGAGATTATGATTGATGTTGGTAATTGTGTAGTTAAAGTAGTTGATGGATCGGTAATTTCATATCTTTGTGAATAAAAAATCGTTTGTTCAATGTTAGAGGTGGTGAGCGATGGTGTTGGGTGATTATCTGTTGTTATGATTGGGGGAGAATATGTCGTGGAGGGTATTAATGGGTAATGATCTGTAGTTTCAGTTGATGATGAGTTGGGTATTATAGAAGTATACGATGGTGTGGTTGAGATTGAAGAAGAAGAAGAAGATGATGTTTGGGAAGTTAAGGATGTTGATGTGGAAGTTATATGCAACAATACCAGGGATGTAGATGTAGTTGATGTTGAGTTTGTGAAGGTTTCAAACGTGGATGAGTTTGTAGATGGTATTATTATATTGTAAGAACTCGATGATTCTATTGAAGATTCTGGAAGGATTGAGGATGATAAGAATGGAACTGTTTCAGATTCCGCCGATGATATCGTTGTATTTATCTCAGATACTGACTCCAGCTGTGTCTCTATTGTAGAGTTGAATAGCGTGTTCATGATATCCCCCAATTTATTTAGTAAAGTTTTTTGTTTTAAATTTAAATTTAGAAAAAAATGAAAAAAAAAAAAAAATATTTCCGAGATTCTTATTTTTACATAAGTGGTCTATAAATCTGATCAATACTTATTTTTAGTGAATATATAATATTGTGGAAAGAAAAGTTAGAAGGTGATCTTCTTACCGGTGGACTTCACGATGGCAGCAGATCCTCTCTGAGCGTTTGCCAACGCGATTGAAGACAGTTCTCTTTCTGATTTTCTTTCTTTAATTGGTTTCTTGACTTGTTTTTCTTTAACGACTTTTGTTCTAATTTTTGTTTTAGTTTTATTTTCAGTTTCATCTTTAGGATCAGATCTCTCCACTGGAATGGAGTCAGTGTTGTTGTCATTCTTTCTTTCTAGGAATTTCTTTGGAGTTTTTTTACTTCTATCTTCACCATATTCTAATCTTAATAATCTATTTAATAAATGTCTAGCTGATTTATCCTTCAATGCATTTGTTGGACCTTCTTCGTCTTTGAAATCAATGAAGGCAAAACCTTTACATTTACCACTATCTTCAAAAGTTGCCATTCTAATCTTGAGAATTTGACCACAATGTTGGAAATGTTTAGTCAACATCTCTTCAGTGGTGTCAAATGATAAATTACCAACGAATAAGATTCTTGATGGTGGGTTTTTAGATAATTGCTTTTCAGGTCTTCCTTCAAAAGAAGAAGAACTTTTAATCAATAAATTTCTACCATTTAGATTAGTTTCATTCAATTCTGTCATTGTCGTGAATTGTTGATTTGAAGTTCTGAAATCAATGTATGCAAAACCCTTAATCTTTTTAGAATCTTTTTGAGTTGGTAAATTGATTCTAATGATATCTTTTTCTTTAATTTTAACCAATTTTGGTTCAGACTTTATTTTAGATTTTTCGTCTTCTTCTTCATCTTCTTTTTCATTGTCTGTCTCATATTCTGCAGTTTTCGCAGTAATATATCTAACGATATCTTCTCTTGAAGTATCGAAGGAAAAATTCCCAATCCAAACTCCAAATTTTCTTGATTTGGACTTTTCTGATAATGGTTTAATGATACCTTCTTTTGTAGCAATAATTTCTTGATGAATTCTTTCAGAATTCTTCTGTTTATGTATTTCCTTTTCATGCTTCTTTTGTAGATCTAATTTACCTTTTCTTAATAAACGTTTTTGCTTTTTCGATAATGGAGCTTGTTGATTTAAATCAATTTCAATCTCTTCTTCATGAGGTCTTTTACTTGTTGATTTTTCAATAGTTTCAGAAATAGCTTCGGCTAGTTGTTTTTGTGGTGATTCTACTTGTGAGTCAGACATTGAGTGAAATGAGAGATGAATAAATAAAATTAATAAAATTTAAATAGAGAAAAAAGCTCATCGCATAAAATAGAAAATTTTTTTTTTTTTTTTTTTTATGCATTAAATTATATACTTACAAAATTTACAAGAATTTTATCAAAGAATTTGAGAGAAATAACTAAGAGGAGTAAATTAGAGAAGAAGATACATCACTAAAGTGATGATACAACAAAATTGATGAAGTGAACAAATTAAAAAAAATTCTAACTGAAAAAAAAAAAAAAAAAAAATTCTCCCGGGGGCGAGTCGAACGCCCGATCTCAAGATTACTTTGTTTCTTAAACTTTACAGTCTTGCGCCTTAAACCAACTTGGCGACCGAGAGGGAATTTGTATTGACGGCAAATTGAATTTTACTCAATATCAGTACTGACTAGGATTTCTTATTTTGACTTAAATTTTTTGATCTATAAGGAAACAAAAGACGATGTATCAAATAGAAGCCAGAAAGAGATGGAGTTTAAGATTGTATAGACAAAAATTTAATGAACTATTATTATCTAAGAGTAAGAAAAAAAAAAAAAAAGTGTATAGAATATCAAATTAGGGTATAGCTTTCACAATTTAAGAAAATTAAAATAAAAAAAATTTAGAAAACGCAACTAAAACTCCATTCTGACAAACATGGCGTTCGTTCATTACAAATCAAGTTTCAACTTATTGCCATACATTTTTCCCTCAATTAATTTCACTTTTCACCCGTGGCTGAAAATGAACACTCACGTGAACTTCTCATTTTCTAGTAAAAAAAAAAAACATCAGAAAAATTTCATTCAAAAAATAATTTCAATTTTATTTAATTCAAATTAATTCAAAATTTTTTTCCACTAAATTCTTTACAAGTCTGCTTCCAAAATCACTCAGAGAGTTTTCAATATATACCAACTTGCTACCATCTTCTTTCAACTATTTCTTACCATTCAAAGTCAAGAACCCTTTCATTGTTTTTACCTCTAATTTTTTTAACAGTCACACGAATATATAACCAAAATAGTTACTTCCCACACACGACTTTAAAAAATATAAAAAAAAAAACCATTTTCGATGACAACTCTTGAAAATTTACATCCAACCTTATCAAACTCATCAACCATTACAAACTCATCCGTTCAGTCTCAAATAGTACCGTCGAAAATCTTAACAAACACTTCAAGTCCAGTTTCAATAACTACCGATTTTAAGTATAAACAAATCATAAATTCATATAATAAGTTCATTAAGGAAAACGATCACCTAGGGGTGGCTACTTTAGCAAGGCAATATGGTGTTCCTGCAAATTTACGTTATAAAGTCTGGCCAATATTATTAAAATATCATCCCTATGTCATTGATCCATTTATTGATGCAACAATTGAAAATGATAGTGATATTAAATTGGATTTGAAAAAATTGAATAATGATATTAATAAATACTTTAAAATAAGGTCTTCTTCAAATGATAATAATAATAATACTAAGATTGTTAATACATCTCCAAATCTTTTACAATTTTCTCCAATTGAAGAAGAAATAATAAGGATATTAAAAGCAACATTAATTAAATTCTTTGGAAAATGGGGTTCAATTGTCAAATATGATTCTGGTTTCACTTGGATTGCCCTAAATTTGGCAGAATGGTTCCCACCTATTCCTAATTCAAATTATGTTTTAATTGGTAAAAATATTACTAATAAGAATGATTCATTAAATAAACACTTAGTTCAAATTGATACTTTCAACAACAATGAATTCTATTTAGATGATGATAATCACTCTTCAACAAGTTCTGATAGTAATCCAAGTTCAATGACATTCTCTGAAGTTTTTGAAAGATTGATCTTGGTTCTTTTACATTCTCATGAACAAAAAGTTGACCAAAAAATTGATACAAATGATTATAATGATGAACCAATTAATAATAAATTAACAAAAGATGAAATTATCTTTAAACCTGGTAAAGTGGAAAAAAGATTAAATTTTTTCATAACTGCATTGTCAAAATTAAAACCTGAATTATTTAAATTATTATCAGAAGAAGAATTTTTATTAAGTAATAATAAATCAAATAATGAATGGTTAACTTGGTGGTTGAAATATTGTGGTGCCAAAACTTTAAATAAAAATGATCGTGGTAGATTATGGGATTTATTATTAGGTTTCAGATTACATTATAGTTCTTTCTCAAATAGATTAAATTTAAATCCAAATAAATTTAAATTGTTTAAAAAATTTTATAATGATGAATCTTTCAAAGATAATGAATTATTTAAAATTGATGAGTTTTGGTTCATAACTTCAAATAATTCTCATACTTTGAAATGGTCACAAATTGATTATCAATTTCAATTAATTTTTATCTTTATTTCTTTGTTAAATAAGAATGAATCAAAATTATTAGAAATTGATCAAAGTGAAATGATTGAATTTTTATCAAATTTAAATTTTAAAGAAAATTTAAACAATTTCCATTTTAACGATTTTGCAATTGATTCAAATGGTAACATGCAAAAAGCCATTATCGAAGCTGGTGATCTTTGGAGAAATTGGTTATGGCAAGAACTTAACGATGAACTTAACGATGAATAAGATAAACTTTTTTATTAAAAAAATTATATTTAGATGCAAAAATTAAAAAAAAAAACAAACAAAAAAACTTTATATAAAAAAACAACAACAAGAAACAGACAAACGTTTATGACTTTATGATAATAAATTTTTTTTTTTTCAATATAATATTTTTTTTTCTTAATCATCTTTATAATAATTTTCTGATAATAAATTAGTAACTTCATCTAATAACGCCTCTCTCACACGAGCATCATCATATTTAGTTTGTTTTGGTGCTGCTAAAGTTTGAACAACAGTGGCAATGGTAACACCATCTTCAACTTCATAAAACGTCCTTCTTTTAACATTTTTATTATTACCATTTAATTTTTTAATAGGTTTTGTTGATTTGATATCCTTGATTAATTTTTGTAATTTAAATTCAACTCCACCTTCTTCTTCACCATCTAATTCATTCTTGATATTTTCTAAACTACCAAATAATTGTTTATCTTTTGAATTATCAATAACATTATTAGATACATCATCATCAACGTCAACACTATCTGAAATTAGATTGTATTTACCTTCAACTAAATCATTTTCATCAATTTCAGTTTCACCTAAGTCATCTGTTTCTTCTTCATTGATTTCTTCATCTTCAACCACTTGAAATTTCTTAAATTTCATTGGCTTTTTTGGTATATTACCATTTCCTTCCATTTTATCAAAATTACTGAAAGTATATTCATCTTTAGATGAGCCAAAAATAATTGGACCATAACTACTTTTCAATTTGCTTAAAACTGATTTTTCAAAATTTCTAGCCTTAAAATCATTAAATGAAATTAAAAAATCGTTATTATTATTATTATTATTATCCTCATTATCAATTTCATCTTCATCAACTTCAACTAAAAATTCATCAAGATCATCCCATGAGGCTTTACCTAATTTCAATGAACTTAAATCATTATTTTTGAAAATATCATATTTCTCTTGTTCCCATGCTTCATTAACGTCTTTAAACATTGATTTCCATGCTTTTTCAAAAACTACTCTATTCTTAAGATTCTCCTTTTGTCTAATCTCTTCGTTGGCTAACCATTCCATATGTTTTAAATCATCAGTTGATGGTTCATAAATATGCCAAATAACATAATGTGGTAATCCAATGACATCAAACCCCATAGATTTACATAATTTACCAAATGCTTCAGTTTCTGCATGTTTCTTATATGAAAAAGCAGGAAACATACCACCATGTTTGAAAACTTTTGCTTTCGATAAAATAGAAACACCTCCAATCCCATCTAATTCAATTTCAACTTCTGGATCCCCATATGGATCTCTTAAATATGCTAAATGTGGTCTCCAAGTAGCATATTCTGCATATCCTTCCACAATCACTGCATCTTCGTCCAATCTATCAGCTAATTCAATCCCACCTTCACTTTCTTGCCAGGAATTCAGATCATAAGCTTGTTCACCTCCTAACCAGTCAGGTAATGGTCTCCATATATTAGGAACAATAACGTCTTTATTATGATGCATTAAATCCTCTAAAATTGTAGAAGGACAAGTTTCAACGTCAATATCTCTCCAATAAACCCATGAATGATATGGTTTAATTGCAGTTGCTGATAACCAATTTCTTGCAATCGCCATTTTTTTACGTCTTGGACCTTGAGCTTGAAATCCATGACGATCTGAAAAACTTTGTCCAACAATTTGACCAAAATCTTTTTCATAAATGTCAATATTACCAAACTTATCAATTTCATTAGCACGATTTTGATAATCATGTAAAAAATTCTTTAAATCTGGAACTGTTGAATCAGAAGTATCAGAAATTAAAAATGATATATCAATTAAATGATGAGGATATGTCATGTTTGTTAGATGTGAAAAAAATAACGGTAAATGACTTGATGCATCTCTTAAAGGAACTAAAAATAAAATACGTTCTTGATTTTCCCAACCTGTTGCAGTTGACTCGAAATCTTTCAAATCATAAAATTGAACTTTCATATCATCATCTAATGAAGTAAAATCAGGACGATAAAGTTCTGTTTTATTAATTACATTTGGTTGACTGTAAATGTGAAACGTGTAAATGATTATAAAAACTGGTAGGAATGAATAGAACAAATCAAATAGAATGCATATCTTTTCATATATCTTATTGATTAATTCATCGTTTGAATTGGCGTCTCTATAAAATCCCTCATCATATTCTTTGTCATATTCATCTCTCTTATCACTTTTTGAACTATCATAGTTACGATTCATCAACCCCCCTGATTCATCATTTGAGTTGACTGACATCTTTGAATAAATAGCTCTTTTTAACTAAAAACTTTCAAATTTATCACATCAACAAGGATAATAAGTCGATGCATAGAATCTGATCAAATTAGGAAATTTTCGAGACTAGATCCATGAAAATGAAAAAAAATTGTTTACCTTTAGTTAAAACAACTACGATAGAATTATGTTTTGTTCCAGTGAGTATTTCCACCGTTTTCTGCCTCTGTTCAAGCTTTTACTAACAGTCATACCATAGTCAGTGGAAATCCACCGAAGAAACCCGTTATTTCTCTCAAATCTGGGAATATATTCGAGAATGACTTAATTATACAATATATTGAACAACATGGCAAAGATCCAATAAATAACGAACCAATGACTTCAGGGGACTTGATCACAGTCAATCAAATTCAGACTATCACACCACCACGACAATTGAACTCTATCCCTCAATTACTAGGCTCATTACAAAACGAATACGATTCAATGGCCCTTGAAATGTTTAATCTAAGAAAGACATTAGATGACACAAGAAAGGAATTAAGTAATGCTCTATACCATCATGATGCAGCAACTAGAGTTGCTGCTAGATTATTGGAAGAACGTGATGAGGCAAGAAAAGCATTGGAAGAATTGACATTGAGTATCGCTGGTAATCCAGTGGAAAACAATAACACTGAGGCTCAAGATGTTCAAGTAATCGATCATAAACTACCGCAAGAGATCTCAGATCTTATCACACAAGCTAATCAAGACCTCTTTGCGCTCCACAAACAACAAAAGAACAAAGTTAATGTTGAACTAAATCAGATTTTTGAGTCTTACAAAGAAACTAAAGTTGTGAAACCGTACGATTCATTAATTGCATTTAAGCTAACTAATACTAATATATTGTTAACCGGAAAGACTGGTAAAAGCTCCAAGTTTGACATTGAATCTAATAAATTAATCAAAATTGATGACATACATACATCAAAGGACATCACATCGATATTATTGGTAAGAGAAAATGAGTATCTCATTGGTACATCTAAAGGTGAAATAAAATTGAACAAGTTAGCATTGAACACAAACCATAAATCTTTGATCAAATCAATGTTAAAACACCCATCTTTAGCAAATCTGATTATAACAATTGATGAATCTGGTCTTCTATCAATAATTAACATTGATGAAAAATCCGTATTATTCAATAATCAAATATCGCAAAACAGTGTGATAGTTGCTGATATTCATTTAGATGGTGCTTTAGTTGCTATTGGTGACTCAAAAGGTGAAATATCAATTGTTGACATTAGAAGTGGTCAGATTGTTAGTATTCTTAAATCAGACATCAATGAATCAATATTGGATTTGAAATTCGGTAACAATGGTTACTGGTTATTTGCATCATATAAGGGTCAAAGACTTGAAGTTTGGGATTTAAGGAAAAATGTATCATTTAAAATAAGTACAAATGAAGATATCATTAAAATTTCATTTGATAAATCATCACAATTGATTTTTGCTCTTGATGAAAAATCCAACATAGAAATGATTCAATATAATAAATCAACTAAAAGCTGGACGTTGAAGAATGAATTGAAATTCAAGAATTTGGTAGATCTTGTGGTGGTTAATGATGCTGAAGTCAACAAAGTAGAGCTCTTAGGGTTGAAAGCAAACTCGGAAGTTGCTAGAATTGTATTATAAAATAAATGGATTACTGTAATCTTACGGGTCGTGTAGATACTAGATCTGTTTAAGAGTATATTGGCTTTAAACGCGAATTTTTGGAGTTTCTTGACAGGAATTGAAAAAATTGTGAGACCTACAAGAAAGGGACTCAACACATGGCTTCGTAAGACTGAGAGACAAATAACTGCTTACTTACTTGGATTTATATTTCATTGTTTTGAATCCATATACTCTCATTGAACTCTTAACTCAGTTTCTTGACTTTCCATACAGTGAGCACAGAGATAAAATATGTCCAGAAGATTGATACGAAAAATTAAGAACATAAACTCTACCCCTGCAGAGATGGTGATCAAAAGTGCCACTAGCAACGATTCATTTGGTCCTTCTACTAGACAACTGAACGAAGTTGCCATTTTAACCTTATCTCCAGACTCAAATCCAGTGGTTATAAATGTTATCAAGAAAAGAATTCAAGATAATTCATGGAGACACATACTGAAATGCCTTACGGTGATCGAATATGTTTTACTAGTTGGATCGTTAGAGTTTGTTGATTGGATGAGAGAGAACAAGTATCTAATATCAACATTAAAAGAATATACTGTAAAGAACAATCAAGAAATATCACAAAAGATTAGATTGAAATCTAAAACAATTTTGAAAATACTCAATAACAATGATACATTGAATGAGAAACGTTCCAATTTTCATTTATTCAGAAATCAAATGAAAAATCCTTCGTTGGGTAGAGGTTCATCGTTAGACATCACAAGAAACAACGAAAGTATTAATGATTCACAATTGATGACTGATACTTTACCTGTAAATTTCTCAAGAGGAACTAAATCTTTGGAAATTACAAGAAGTAGCAACAATCCACTGGAATATGGTTTTAATTCTAATAATAATTATAATAGTTTTACTCATAGAAAATTTCAAGATCACGAAATCAATAAAATACTAGCAAATATTGCAGAGGAGTGATTTATTGTCCTCGAAGTCATTAACACATCAATGCATCATCATCACTATATACACCATACATTAATAACTAATATCTACTTACTGCATGAAATAATATTCCATTATATTCTATTTCCTATTCTTAATTACATAATATAACGCCTACTGCTTACTAAGAAGCGCAAAAAGAAATTATTTCTCTGAGGAGAGATTCTCAAAATTATAAAAGGAGAGAATTCGCCACTTTTACATCATTTCCCACCTAATATTTCATCAAAGAACTAAAAGCTATTCAAACAATGCAAATCTTCGTTAAAACTCTTACTGGTAAAACCATCACTTTAGAAGTATGTATCCACTTTGTTAGATTCTATCAATTCCTTTTCCAAGTTCCTTGTTGTTTGTGTCACTTTTGTGACAGTTTTGCCGCTTATCAGGAATAAACTGATACGTTTCAAACACCTTCAGCTACCGATTTTTTCAGCTCTATTAATGTATTATGGGGTATTCAGTGGCTGAGTAACAATTGATATAATGCTCGTGTGCTTTTAACGCGTTTCAAGGATTGGAGTTGTACAAATTTTGTTTTTTCAGGGGCAAACTACTAACAGAACCGCACAGGTTGAATCATCCGATACTATTGATAATGTTAAGTCAAAGATTCAAGATAAAGAAGGTATTCCACCTGACCAACAAAGATTAATTTTCGCTGGTAAACAATTAGAAGATGGCAGAACCTTATCTGACTACAATATCCAAAAAGAATCCACTTTACATTTAGTCCTAAGATTGAGAGGTGGTATGCAAATTTTCGTCAAGACTTTAACTGGTAAAACCATTACTTTAGAAGTTGAATCATCTGATACTATTGATAACGTCAAATCTAAGATCCAAGATAAAGAAGGTATTCCACCTGACCAACAAAGATTGATCTTTGCTGGTAAACAATTAGAAGATGGCAGAACCTTATCTGACTACAATATTCAAAAAGAATCCACTTTACATTTAGTCCTAAGATTGAGAGGTGGTCAATAAACTTAAGATGGCTGGCTGACTATGGAGTTTTGTACGCTATCCTGAGATTTTTTTTTTCTGTTTATTGAATCCAATGTCTTTATATAAATTGCTACCTATCTTTTTTTCAATATGATATATTTCAGCTTCTCTAAAGACTTTTTTGTGCAGTTTTCTTATAGATCTAAAAGTTTTATATCTTGATGATCTTCTGACTTCAACTGTAGAACTCAAGACAGAGCATTCGTTATCTCATTTAGAACAACAGAAGATTTTTCTCTTTCTTTCAATTCAACTAATTCTGTAGTGACAACATCTGTTAATTTGTCTAATTTCAGGTCAATCAATAATTTACCAACTCTAACAGTTTGAACTTTAACATTTTCAACATCCTCATGATTTGTGTTTTGCTTAATTATTAATTTATAACATTTAATTAGTTCATCAATGGTTACATTATCAACTTCATTAGCTTTGAGTAAAACCTTGGATACTTTTGTTAAACCATCGGTAATTGATATTTGTGATCTCCAAGTCGGAATATAAACAACAGGTTGAAAAGTCTTCATTAATGAGTTTAAGATAAAGTGCAAGATTTCCTTATGATAAGTTCCATCAGAATACACTTGAAATGAGGCAGTCAAGCTGGAAATAGCACTTATTCTTTCAGCTTCTCTAGTTAAATTCTTTTTGGTGGCAATTAAATTAACCGTTTTCTCTTTTTGCTTAGAACTTTTTTCACTTTCTTCCTCATCTTCATCTTCACTATCATAATAACTCTCTGATAAAATATTTTCAAAAATTTCTAATTCAGAATCATATAGTTCAACATTAGGAAATTGATTGATGAAAGCACTTAATGAAATTATTGCATGTTTCTGATATTCTTTATTTTTTCTTCTAGCTTCCACTATAACAATCCCGTTAATCGTTGTTAATAGATTAGGTTTTGAGATGATGTATTTTTTAGAATTAATTGATAGTGAAACCAAAGCTGCTAAAACATCTTCTTTACCGGACCATGATCTTCCTTGAGATGCATCAATTAAAATTTGGAATAAATCTTCTGAAACCTGTTCACTTATTGAGCTACTGTCAATAACGTTACATGCTTTTGCGATACTCTTGGCCACAACTTGTCTTATCAAAAATTGTTGAGAGTTGATATATCTTTTAACCAAGTCACATATTTCATGGATATACAACTTGATTGCACTATTACCTGAAGTGTTTTCAGACCATTCATTATTAAAACTACTAGCGACTTCTTTAACTGGATCATTTTTGCCAATGAAAGATAATGGTAAGAAAGCTGTACCAACAGACGCGAATCTATCATCTGAATATTTTGAAACTGATTCAGATGCAACACTTGCGATCAACCTAATTTTTTCATCTTCTGACTCAAAGTACATTTTTTCGATTTTTTTAGAATATTTGATGACTGAATCAATTTTACAAATACGACAAACATAACCTGCCGCTGTGGCAAATGATGATGAAACAGTACTATTTCTGTCCTTTAATTGTGATGTACAGATAGTTAATAATTGTTCACCATATGGCTTGATTAACTGTAGATGTCTCACTATTAAAGTGACAATAACTCTCGACGCAGCTGCTTTTGAAGGTAGTCCAACAGATTTCTTAACAGAAGATTGAAGCTTATTAACGACATCTTGAACAATATCATCATCAATTAAATCAATTAATTTTTCTAATGCATTCATCATTGGTGATGAACCAATACTTTGTATTCTTTTAGCGTCGATATCATTATGTTTCAATTTATATTTATCTGCATTCAAGGCCAGATAGTTAATAATTTGTGGCTCAAGTGTTGACATCAATAAAATAAACTGATCAATCAATTCTGCAATAAATGGTTTAATTGCTTTTCCTGATTTTTTAACAAGATTTAAAATTGTTTCTAGAGCAAAATTTCTAACATCTTCAGCATCACTTAAAATACCTTTATTTCCTAATAAAAATGGAATTAATTGAGTTAAGACTTCCTTAGCTCGAGTTTCAGATGATCCTGATTCCACGTTAATGCTATTAACCAAACTTTGTGATAAACCTCTTGTTAATGAGCTTCCAGCCTTTCTAACACTTTCTTTAATATCATCAATTGCTCTAAATCCCATGGTCCAAATTTCTTCCATTTGATCTTTGTATTTGTCTACTTGTAAAGTTTGTAAATAATCTGTTAAACCAACAGTACTTGCTTCTCTGACCCTCCATTCTTTATTACCCATACCAGTTAATAATTCTCTCAAAATCTGTTTATGATATTTATCTAGAGTTTTAGATGAATCTTGGACAATTGTAAACCATATATCGTTCATGGATCTTGCAACAGATGGATTTGGATCATATCTATATCTAAATAACTTTGGAATTAGTTTGTTGGATAAGGAAGAGTTTTCGAATAATAATTTATCTAAACTTGACTTTGATAAAATATTACCTAACCCAAAAGCAATACCCTTTCTTGAGGACCATAAAGCAGAAGATTTAGCTAAAGACATGAACTTGTAAACTAATGAAGGATCACCGACTTCCGAGGCAAGATTTAAAATATCTTTATATGTTGAAATTGAACCATCAGCTGTTTTCAAGACACCTGGCTCAAATAATTGAGTTTCTTCATCAATAGTTCCGGATGATAACTTTGAAGATGCAGTTGAATCAGTAAATGATTTTAATAAAGATTTGACTAAAGTTTCTTTCAAATCTGAATCACCAAGATTATAGACTAGACTTAAACCTCTTGCTGCAGTTTCTTGAACTAATTCATCTCTGTCAGCTAAAAATTTCATAAACGTCACATGAATCAAGCTTGAATTATCAACTATAAACTGTGATTCACCGCAATATTGAACTAATGATAATAACCAAATACAACTAGCCTTACGCAACGCTGGTTTTGTGTTTGATGAAGCTTTCATGACTTTATTCAAAATGAATGAAGACCTTGTACTTCTTAAAGCAACGCGAACTGGATAAGCATTTTCTTGGATATCAATAGCTTGCTTCAGGAATTTCGAATTCCAACCACTTGCTAAAATAGAAAAAGCTTCACCTGAAGTGAATAAGGTTTCAACTTGTTTAGTATTGTAAGTTTCATAAATAGCAGATTCATAATCTGTGAATTCTTCACTTGTAGATTCTTCTTCTGATAAAGATAATAGGGCGAATGTAACGATTGATCTTTCATCTAGTTTTTTAACTTTTGCTTTCAAAGCTTCAAAAATATCTTTTTTAAATAAATCCGTAAGGGCATTGGAAAATCCAGGTCCAAAAGTACCGAACTTAGCTAATTCTTGGATCCCAACAATAGCAGCTTCATTCTGTTTCAAATCATTTGACTTTAATGCTTCAACTAATGAGGTGTACAATTCCTTTAAAGTTTCAGATGAGATAATATCTTCTCGATGGCGATAGATCAATCTGGATGCCAAATAGCTTAATGATATTAATTTCCCATTATTAGAAACTTGCTTGGATTCTGTAGATTTGATAGAATTACGAAAATCTGTGAAAATTCCATTGATCGATTCACCTGGATAAAATGGATGTGACGCAATAATACCAAGTGAATTAGCAGCATATTGAATAACTTCATCTGTTGAAGTGTTACCATTTTCAACTATAGTTATTAGTTTTGGAATACCAGAAATTAAATTCTTGATTGATATTGATGGTGATAAAGACACCAACTTGGTAAAGATTTTTCCAAATATAGCATTGTTTGAAGATTTGGAAATAGCTGGTTCTTTACCATTTAAACTGAATTCATTCAATAAAATTTCTAAAAACTCATCTAGTTTTGAAAGACCTTTTAAATGATTTTTAGTTAGTTCAATAACTCTTGAATCAAATTCTAAACCTTTTTCTAATCTTGTAATCCATTCACTATCTTGAACAACGACTGTATCATTATCCTTAATGGATTCAGTCACTAAAGTTCTCAAAATGAATTCAACACCAGTGGTTAGCGATGTTTTCAAAGTTGCGTTACTTCTATCTTTAGAGTATTCCATGAATTCCAACAAAACATTAACCATTGATGAAAAACTTGGGAATTCAATAGCATTGCCTTCACCTAATAATTCTGAAGATGATTTGAATTCTTTAGTATTTGAAGAAACTAAGATATTAAACCAATGAGGATGTAATCCCTTTTTAGCTTCTTCAATAACATCTGATCTGTTTAACGTGGATGTACCTAATACATTCAAGAATCTAGCATAAGCGTCATTGAATGGGAAAGCAGTGTTAACAAATTTCAAAGCAGTGTACCTAACAGCATGGATTGAATCTTGGTCTTCATTTGCAAAATCATCATTTTGTAGATATTTGGTTAAAAGCTTTTTCAACTCTGGTTTAAGATTTTCGGGTAATTCTGGTAAGTGAATAATTAATCCACCTAAAGCCTCTTGTATGGCTGATCTAACTTCAAAATCATCACCAACTAATGAATCAAAAAAAAATTCGATAAAAGTTAAATCGTTCAATAAACTTGCATCATTTTTCAGAATCTCTGATAATGCTTCATATTCTGATCTTCTTTGGTTTATTTCAGATTGATAATTTGTACCTTGAACAACTTGAAATTTAGGCCAACCTTCAGAATGTAAGTTATTTCTTAATTGTGCTGCAATACTAACTGAATAATCATTTGACACTAAAGATTTAGCATCAGTTCTTGCTGTCCATTGGATGAAACGTATAGTTGCTGACTTTAGTTTAGGGAACCTTGAAGAATTCAATCCTATTGATGTAATTATTGGAATCAACGGAGATTTAGTGGCAACTTCACTACCAATCAAAACTGTTAAAAATCTTTCTTGTAATTCAGGTTTCACAGGAGCTCTTGGAGCATCTTTATCACCAGTAAATAATGAGATCAAATGATTAACTAATGTTTCATTCTCATGAGGTATTGCGATTTTCCGTAATAAACTTGCTGATGTATTGGACACTTTATCGGTTGAATCAATCGAACCAATCAACAATAATGTATAGATCTTTTCATTATTCAGTAATGAACAGAATGAGGAAATATTAATCTTGACAGCAGCTAAGTCATTTTTCTTGTAAGAAACACCGGCGTCATAAGTTAAGAAACTAACATCAGCTGCAGTTAATCCAGGACATGTGTAACCTCTTGGGATAACACCATCATTATTGATGACTGGAACCAACAAGAATAACTTCTCAAAATTATCAATGATATAAGATTCGTCTTCATCTTTGATTGATAATTCAGCTTTCAATGTTTGAAACTCATCAGATCCACGATCTGGAGTGCTCCAATCTTTCAATAATTTGGTGAAAACATGAAACAATCTAGCTCCAACACTTCCTGTAAATTTGTGGATTCCATCGAGAACTTCAGGGATCAATTGTTTTCTTTTCATGAAGTCCAATCTATCAATACCTTTAGAGACGAATAATAAAGAGTACAATTGAACAGAAGATGGATCAGAAGAATCATCTGGAACTCGAGGATTTTTTGCTTGTTGTAACAATTTTAGCACTGGTAATTCCAATGATTTGGCACTATTGATTCTAGGTATTATATTCTGAATGAATTTCAAGATTTGTTGACGAACATTTGCATGTTGTGAAGCTAGTTTTAATAGTAATGGCGCTAAATAAACGTCTAACGAAGATTGTAGTTTTGCATCCGTATCTGCTAATGCAATCCGTAGCTCCACTTTATTGATCAATGATAGTTCAGAATCAGCCATTCAGTTGGGGTGTGGTTCAAGGAATGTAAAATTCAATTGTGTTAATCTTAATAGTGGCGATAATCAATCAACATGATATTTATAATCTCGGTTTTTATTGAAAATTCCCATGAGGTACAAAACATTTCTATTTACAAATTGTATATTTCTATAAAAATCATTGTTCACGTTACGATCTTATTGGTCACTCTCACTCCGTTATAGATTCCGTGTTGTGGACAGTTGTAACATTCACATTCTTCAGGAGCACAGCCACATTCATGACCATTCAAATCACTGTCTTGTGATATACCAGAATCACTAACACTTGGGGCCACATCGAATAAATCATTCATTTCAAACACTTTAACGCCATCTTTCAATCTTATTCCATTGGAAATTCCATGCTGTAAACAGTTGTAACATCTGCATTCATCCTGAGGACAACAACAGTCATCTTCCAACATTTCCTGTATCAGTAATTCATCAATCGTTTCAAAGTTAAGCAACTGATCAGCTCGTAAGTTCAAAGTTCCATTTGGTGTAGTTACTTCGGGTGATGGTTCTCTTGGGTAATTTTCATTTTTTATTCTATTAGTAGTAGTATTACTGAGATTTTGATCGTAGCTTCTTGGTGAAGTAACTCCATTTGATACAACTCCTTTATCATATTTGAAGTCAGTTGGAGTCGATTCATTAGTCGATGAGTCTAAAATCCCATACTCTCTTAATTCTTCATTAGTTCTATGAATTAAACAACCTGGACAAGCACAAGTTTGACCACAGTTACATTCATCTGCACAACCTTCTCCAAGAAAAACATCAAAGGCTAATGGTTCATGGGATATCTCTTGTCTGTTTGGGAAGGACATGTTTTGTTCCTCTCTTTCTTGATATTGTGTTAGCAGGTTTGCGTTATTACTGTTATTAGTGTTATATTGTATGTTACTCTCTGTTGGTTGTGATTCCATTTTATAGAATCCATTCAACACGTTTCCAAGTCCATTAGTAGTATGATCGTACTGATTGAAATTGTACTGGCTTGTGTGATTTATATTTGGATGATACGACAAAGAATGATGGTTAATTTTATTATTATCAAACATGACTTCATTAACTTTTAGAGTTTTGAACGCTTTTAATCTGGAATATGAACTATCTGATTCAGATATGGTTTTTGATTTTTTAGATGAATTGTTTGATATCTTGAAACTATTGGTAGAGGATCCTTTATATGGACCAACGAAATCCAAATTACCATTAACAACATCAACGAATTGTCTTTTGGATGCTTTTAATAGAATGACTCCATTAGTTGAGCATTTACAAGATGTTGATGACTGAGTTGAACAATTGCAACTTGGTTTTTGATTTGAAGTTGTATTGATACCTGTTACTGACTGAGATGAACAACATGATTTTTTGATAATGGGTTCATTAAGTTTGAATGTGTCTGTTTCTTTGGCTTTTGTTGAACAACAAGACTTTGTGACTGTTTTTGTTTCTTTAACTGAGCAATCTCTTGTAGATGAATCTGCTATATTAACCTGGTCTCTAGACATTACAATTTCAGATTCAGTGACAGCTATTCTGTGAGTTTGATTCAAAGAAGGTCTACCACGACTTCTAACTTGAACCAACGGTCTTTGAGAGTGTTTACAAGTGGATGATCTGTGCCCCCTTATACACTGAACACAGGCGTATTTCTCGCCATCCACAAGAATCATGACTATTGAGCGTATGGTTAAAATATTTTTATATGCTTAAGAATAATGTTGATATATGATGGGATGATATTTGCATTTGCCTGGCTCTTTGATAAGGTTTTTTTTTTTTTGAAAATTGAAATTAAACAAATGTTAGAAATGAAACAATAACTTAAATAAATAAATTGAATGACAATTGAACCTTATCAATTGTAAATATCACTTACAAATATCACTTATAGTTTTCTTTTTATTTGCTTCATTCACTTTGAAAAAAAAACTGAGCAAATATTTCCTGATATAGGCTTCAGCGGAAGTTCGAATCTGGAAAGTCGCGTTAATCTTACAAAAAAACAAGAGTCAAAGAAGTCAAAACGCTGAGTCATTCTGTTGGGAGTTACTTTTGACTCCTTCTGAGTTAGACCTTTCTAATCTTTTAATCTTTTTTCGATCTGTCTATATAAACAGAACTTAAATCCCACTAATAATTGCTGTTTATTCCTTCATTTTTCATTTTCATACAATCTAACAATACTTAAAATGAAGGATATTTACAATGAAAAGGTGGAGGAAACGGTGTCTACAAATAAGATCACTCCATGGAAATTCTTCCAAAAATGGTCTCAGAAGTTGGATAACTTAGGTGTTGAAACTAGAGGTATTGATAGAATTCAACCCTATGAGAGAGCTCAAAATAAAGCTAAAATCTTCTTATCAGTTATTGGATTTTGGATTGCTGCTTCTGGTGGGTTATCATCGATGTCAACATTCACTTTATCATCCACTGTTTTTGCATTAACATTCAAAGAATCTATGAAATATGGTTTAACTGCTCACTTAATCGGATGTGGTATCGCAGCTTATTGTGCCACTATGGGTCCTAAATCAGGTTGTAGACAAATGGTCACAGCCAGATATTTATTTGGTTGGTGGTTTGTTAAATTTGTTGCCATGATTGGTTGTATTGGTGTCTTAGGATGGAGTATTGTTAACTGTGTTGTTGGTGGACAAATATTATCAAGTGTTTCAAATGAAAAAGTTCCATTACCTATTGGTATTTTAATTGTTGCAATTTCAAGTTTCTTAGTTTCAATTTTTGGTATTAAACAACTATTAAGAGTTGAAAAATTTATTTCAATTCCAGTTATGATTTCTTTTACATTATTATATATTTGTTCATCAAACAAATTCTCTTTATTGAATGAATTCACAAACACTAATCTCAATTCAGATACTTTAACCGGTCATATTTTATCATTCTTTGGTTTATGTTATTCTTTAACTGCAACTTGGGGTACAATTACAGCAGATTATTATATTTTATTTCCTGAATCCACTCCATCGTATCAAGTTTTCTTATTGACATTTTTTGGTATTGGTATTCCAACTACATTTGTTGCCGTTTTAGGTTCAATTTTAAGTTCTTTAGCAATGTCTGATGAATCATATGCTTTAGCTGATTCAAAGTTTGGTATGGGTGGCTTATTAGTTGAAGGTTTCGCAAGATGGAATGGGTTTGGTAAGTTTTGTGCAATTATTCTATTGTTGAGTTTAATTGCTAATAATATTATCAATACTTATTCTGCAGCATTTGCAGTCCAATTAACTGCTATATGGTTAGCCAAGATCCCAAGGTGGGTTTGGGCTATTATTATCACAGCAGTCTATTTAATTTGTGCATTAGTTGGTAGAAACGAGTTCAGTACTATCTTAGGTAATTTCCTTCCAATGATCGGTTATTGGAGTTCAATGTATTTCATTATGTTATTAGAAGAAAATATTATATTCAGATCCTATTTTTTGAATTTATATCAAAAGGAGTTTCCAGAAGGTATTTCCAAAGAATCAATTTCTAATTCAAATTCAAATATGTTAAATAATATTCCATTAGGTTTGAGAAGTAAAAGGCAGAATTATAATTGGGATTCATGGAATGATTACAAAGTTCTAACTCATGGCTACGCTTCAATGTTTGCATTTTTAGTTGGTGTTGCAGGTGCAGTTATTGGTATGTCACAAGTATATTACATTGGACCAATTGCTAAAAAAGTCGGTGGAGATATTGGTATGTGGTTATCTATGGGGTTTAGTGGAATTGTTTATCCCTTTGCTAGATATTTGGAATTGAAGAAATTTGGTCGTTAGAATTGACGCTTGATGTATCTTGTATATTGATATCAAATGGTAATTAATTATAACGATAAACAGTAAATCGTATTGACTAAACTGTAATAAACAGTGGTAGACAGTAATAAATAGATAACTAATAAGTAGTTCAACTAAAATGGAAAATAATAAATGATAATAAATAAATAAATAAATAAATAAATAAATAAATAAATAAATAAATAAATAAATAAATAAATAAATAAATAAATAAATAAATAAATAAATAAATAAATAAATAAATAAATAAATAAATAAATAAATAAATAAATAAATAAATAAATAAATAAATAAATAAATAAATAAATAAATAAATAAATAAATAAATAATAGTAATATACTATGATTAATAAATAATAGATACAAAATCAGATATCTGATCTTGTTACAGTTCTAACATCAAATGCTTCATCTGCAAATAATGTTTTTCTATCACCTTCAGGTTCACAAGACTTTCTTTTCCCACCAAATGGACCAGGCTTACCTTTTCCGTATCTGAGATCATCAAGAACCCTAATTATAGAATGTTTATCTAAATCTTCGTAATAAATGTTATTAATTTCAGCCACTGGTGCATTAGTACATGCACCTGAACATTCCAATTCTTCTAATGAAAAAAACCCATCATTGTTGTTCTCTTCCATATACTGTTTGGCAGCTTTGTAAACCTCATCAGCATCTCTCAATTGACAAGAGATATTAGTACAAATCCCAACGTGAACTTTCCCAATTGGTTCTCTTTTAAACATCGTATAAAACGAAGCAACTTCATAAACTCTCATTGGTGGTACCTCTACAATTCTGGCCACTTCATCCATTACACCAATGGAACAAAACCCATGTTGAATTTGACCAAGGTTCAATAACGGCATGATTGCAGCTTTCTTGTACTGGGGAGGGTATTTTGAAAGTATTTCAGTGACTTTGCTAGAATCATTGAAAGAGAATTTGATCTTCTGGTTGTTTATCTTTGTGTCTCTGTGGATTCCGTCAATGTGATTTGATCTGACTAGTGGAAGCCTTTTGAATAGAATGGATTTATTTATTCTGAGCATTTTGTTCTTCTTACAGATCAATAAATAGTCAAGGGGGATCGATCATCTTTTTTTTTCCTGGAGAAAACTACATATTTTTGGAAAATTTTTTGTTGCTTCATTGATTAATTCAAATTAGTTTCCTCAAACCTTTATTTTATCCACAAATCCACATCAATTAAGAACAATTGGAAAGAAGAGTTCAATATAAGCAATTTAATTGAATTTGAACCAATTTTAAAGATTGATTTACTCATTAATACTTGCGTCACCTGCATAGCATTCATCAAATTATCATTAATACAGTTTTAGAAAAATGTCCAGATATTCACTGATAACTCAAATCAATACAATATTATCAAACCAACAACAAGTCCCGGATGAATTGTTTACTGAACTAAGTACAAAGGCACTAGATACTTTGTTTCTTGATGGGTTCGATGAATCAGAGTTTTTAATTCTGATAAATGAAATATATCCAAAATTGAGTTATTTAAAGAATCAATTGATCTGTATCAGAACTATTGCTAACATTTTATTAATCAATGAAAGTTTAAGAAGTTCCAAAAATGCGGAATTATTGGAAAGTTATACCGATTTAATACCTTCTTTGAAAACAATCTTGAACAATCTTGATGAATGTCTGTATAAGGATCATTTGCCAATTTTCAGACTAGTCTTCTTATTAACCCACAATCCATCAGTAATCAACAGTTTAAAAGATGTAATTACAATAATCTCACAAAAGTTACTAAACTTTATAACTTTATCAACACCAGAGTCAGATAATTTGAATATGTTGATCATTGAAGTTTTGAAAATCTTATACTCCTACATCCATCAAGTTAATGACACATCAGGCTTAGAATCAAGTTATATACTATCATTCAATAAATTTCAACTACTGTACTCGAAAAATAATGAATCCATTTATGATGATATTTTACAACATTTTGGTAATGTTTTAATCATCATTGATCAAAAGTTGTCAAGTACTTATATGATTAACACTCATCAGTTTGTTAAGAATCAAGTTTTTTATCTTAACAAAATGACATCTAATCCTGATACAATCAAAAAACTTAACATTTTGACTAACTCTTTATTAACGTTACAAATTTGCATCGATATTGATTCAACAAAAGATGAAAATAAACGCTATATCAAGGATAACTTGAATCTAGATGATTTGGAAGCATTAACTTTACTTGATCCAAATTCTCTTGCTGTTTTAAACCAATTAAAAAGTCACTTAAACAATGAAAGTACTTCAGGCGATTTATTAAACAATTTATCTGATACATCAAGTCCATCACCAAATGGATTCAATAAAATAATTACAAATGCAGTAATCTCATCAAGTGCTGAAAACCAAAAATCGTTACCTAGATTTGAAGATTTGACACTAGAAGAACAAGAGAAGGAAATGGCTGAAATTAATGATATTTTTGATAAGATTGAAAAAAATGGCATATTTAAATTACAAATGAAATGATTTAATGGGAGAGATGAATGATAAGAATATTTAATATACTTAATCTGTTAAAGACTTCCCAGAAATTTTTTACATTAATTGTAAATCTGTGAATTTGTGTGGAGTTGTTTTTGACACATTTTGGTATTCTCTCCATTATTTCTTCTAGCCGGTTTCGCAGTACAAATTTCTATACATTGATTTCCAACTCTATCTGAGGTTGCCAGTACTATGAATTGTCACAAAACTCTTTAAATAGAGCACTCAACACACATTTATTGTCTCGACTTGACTCTTCACTCAAATGTGTCTGCCTACTACACCAGACGCAAACTGACTCACTCCGGTCAGGATGTAGGATGTCAACTCCTTACAAATATTCGCACTTTTATTGGCGGGTTCGCCCTTGCCGGTATCGCTCACCGCAACAGGAGCATCAGGCCGTTGAAAAAACAAATTTGTATAAAAGATTCCATAAAGACTTCTTCTTTCTACATTTCTCTCTTCAAAGGAATTGCTTATACAAAAGAGATGCCATCGATTCCGATTAACCAACCAAAAACTTTATACGATAAAGTCTTTGAAGACCATATTGTCCATAAAGATGAGTCAGGTTCTTATTTATTATACATTGATAGACATTTAGTTCATGAAGTTACATCACCACAAGCTTTTGAAGGTTTAACGAACGCAGGTAGAAAAGTCAGAAGAACCGATTGTACTTTGGCCACTGTTGATCATAACATTCCAACGGAGTCAAGAGCTAATTTCGTCTCAACTGCCACTTTCATCGAACAACAAGATTCAAGATTGCAAGTTGAAACTTTAGAACAAAACGTTAAAGATTTTGATGTCACTTTCTTTGGTATGACTGATGATAGACAAGGGATTGTCCATATCATTGGTCCAGAACAAGGTTTTACATTACCAGGTACTACAGTTGTTTGTGGTGATTCTCATACTTCAACTCATGGTGCTTTTGGTGCTTTAGCTTTCGGTATTGGTACATCTGAAGTTGAACATGTTTTAGCTACTCAAACTGTCATTCAAACAAAATCTAAAAATATGAGAATTTTTATCGATGGTGATTTATCACCTGGTATCACTTCAAAGGATTTAGTTTTACATGTTATTGGTGTTATTGGTACTGCTGGTGGTACTGGTTCAGTTTTAGAATTTGCGGGTACTGCAATTGAAAACTTATCAATGGAGGCAAGAATGTCTATTTGTAATATGGCTATTGAAGCAGGTGCAAGAGCTGGTATGATAAAACCAGATCAAACTACTTTTGATTACATTAAAGGCAGACCACTAGCTCCAAAAGGTGAGGAATGGGAAAAAGCCGTAGCTTATTGGAAAACTTTACACACTGATGAAGGTGCTCATTTCGATCAAGATATCATAATCAAAGCTTCAGATATCATCCCAACTATAACTTGGGGTACTTCACCTCAAGACGCTATTCCAATTACTGGTTCAGTTCCAGATCCTTCTAAAATTGATGACCCAATCAAAAAATCAGGAATGGAAAGAGCTTTGAAATATATGGGATTAACCCCAAACGTCCCGTTCAAAGAAATACCAATTGATAAAGTTTTCATCGGTTCCTGTACCAACGCAAGAATTGAAGATTTAAGAGCTGCTGCAAGAGTTGTTAAAGGTAGAAAGAAAGCTGCTAACGTCAAAAGATGTCTAGTTGTTCCAGGTTCAGGATTGGTTAAAAAACAAGCTGAAAAGGAAGGTTTAGACAAAATTTTCAAAGCTGCTGACTTTGAATGGAGAGAAGCTGGTTGTTCAATGTGTTTAGGTATGAATCCAGATATTTTAGATCCTGAAGAACGTTGTGCTTCCACTTCAAACAGAAATTTTGAAGGAAGACAAGGTGCCTTATCAAGAACTCATTTAATGTCACCTGCAATGGCTGCAGCTGCAGGTGTTACTGGTTATTTCACAGATATCAGAGAGTTTGAGTACCTTGAAACTGATGCTCCAAAAATCTCAATTGAACAAGAAGCTGAAGACAAAGCATTACAAAAAGCAATTTATGAACATGAAAAAAGACCCTTAGAAGAAGGTGAAACTGAAGAAGAAGAAATAAATGATGAATTGAAAGATATCCCTCCTTCTGACCATCAAGCTAAAGAAACTCCAATCAAAGATTCTAATGGGCAACCAGCAACCACTGGTGGTTCTCAGTCAAATGCATTCACTACTTTAACTTCAATCACTGCACCATTAGATAGAGCTAATATTGATACTGATGCAATCATTCCAAAACAATTTTTGAAAACAATCAAAAGAACAGGTTTGAAGAATGGTTTGTTTTATGAGTCCAGATTTGTTAAAGGTGAAGATGGTAAAGATGTTGAAACTGATTTCGTTTTAAACGTTGAACCATATAGAAATGCTGAAATACTATTAGTTACTGGTGATAATTTCGGTTGTGGTTCTTCAAGAGAACATGCACCATGGGCGTTAAAAGATTTTGGTATCAAATCAATCATTGCCCCTTCATTTGGTGATATTTTCTATAACAATTCTTTCAAGAATTTTCTGTTACCAATTAGATTGCCACAAGAAGTGATTTTAGAAAAATTATACAAACACGCACAAAATGGTGAAAAATTAACAATCGATTTACCAAATCAACAAATAAGAGGTCCAAATGATGAAGTTTTAGTTGATCATTTTGATGTTGAACCTTTTAGAAAGCATTGTTTAATCAATGGTCTTGATGATATTGGTTTAACTTTACAAAAAGAAGAATTTATTAATAAATACGAAGCTATGAGAAGAGAAAGATTCTCTTTCTTAGAAGGTGGTTCTCATTTAATTAAACCAATCAGAGGTGCTAAAAAGTCCAAATATGGTTTAAAAACTCCAGAATGGTAGTGTTTTTTTTTCATTTTATGTTCTGTGATTTACTGTTGATGTTTTTGCATTTTCTTTATTTATTTAATTTTCTTATAATATTTATTACTCTAAGTTTATAATCAAGCGTAGTTTTTTACAAATTTTTAATCATATCGTCATGCTCAGAATTATATTGTCTTTATAAGTTTATTGTAGAGAGTTAATAATCAAATCTGAGTTATCTGAGTTATTTTCAATGGTGAAGCCATTTTCATTGGCTAAATGTAGTAAACAAATAAAGTAAAAACTTGTTGATAACTCCTTTTTACTATTTTGGTCATATTTATCAGTGACATTATGAACAATATCACTAAATTTAAAAGTTTCATTGGTTGGTGTAACATTTTCAGTTTGCTCTGAGTTAATTAGCGAATTTCTGGTACTTAGTTGTAAATTTAGAGTATCCCAAATGTTGTCTTTTAATAGTTTAATATCAACTTTTTTGGAAACTCTTGAATAATTTAAACCGCCTGAATTTTGTGGAAGGTTATTGGTCCCTTGAGAAGCTTGAGTATAAGGCTGTGAGTTAAATTTATCACCAATATCATCATAACCAAAATCATCTCCAAATACTTGATCTGCACCATCATCGTAGAAGTAATCTGGATTATTAAGATTTTCATTTGAATCAATTATATTCAGTTCAGCATATAATGATTCGTTAATTATATCATCTAAACGTTTAACTTTTTTGAATGATGGATTGATTAAAGTTTCCTTTTGGAATAGATGAATAAAATTCCTCGTTGTATAATGTAAATCAATTGGTAAAATATGTGTATCATTAGATTCTTGTTCTTTTTTGGGCAGTTCGATGTGATTTGATTGTTTAAATATTATTTCTTCATCAGGAAACTCATCAGATAAGAAATCAATTATGAGCCTTTCATGAAGCTTTCTTCGATTTGGTTTATCAGTATTGTTGTCTTTATTATTGCTATTTTCCTCTTCTGTACTAGGTTTTGTTTGCAATTTCAAAACTTCTTTCAATTTTTTAACTTTCCAATGATCTGGTCCTGCCCAATTCTTTTTCAGGTTTTGATCAAAATATGATAATAATTCCTCATCAGGTACATTAGTGAGGTCACCTTGGAATTGTTCCTCTTCTTCACCTTGTTCATGGAGTACAGAGAAAGATTTCCCTTCACTGAAAAGATCTCTAATTGTATTACCATAATGATCAGTATCATCCTCATCATTGAAGAAAATGGAACTTTTATTTCCTGGATATTTTGAGTTATTAGCTTCATCTTCAATCTGTGCATTATTTTCTTCATCTCCTCCATCAAATGAGAAATTAAAATGATAATCATTATTACCAGAATCAAAGTTTTGAGTATCCCCATAGTATCTTTCGAAATTACCTTGCTCAAGATTCTGCAAAAGTGATGTTGTTGTTGATTGTGAATTTATAACTGCTTTTAGATCGTTAACTGAAGAACAAACATTTAATGATTCAATATTTACACCTAATAAGAATTTTTCTGCTAGTGAACTGACGTTTATAGCCTTTGGTTCTTCTTCTACTATGCTATTCATTGTATAATTCTCATTATTATTGTTTTCTTCTTCTTCAATATCCATTTCTGCAAAGCTGTGTTCAACGTCATCAACATGTTCACCGTCGTTATCTAAATTATCCAATATACTGTTTCGTCTTGTTTTTTTCTTTATACACTCAGATCCAGCTTCTGTTGTATCAAATACAATCTTTTGATTCTCATCAACAAATAACATATTAACTAACAATGACTTTGACCCACCTTCATCGAAATCAGCCAGTACTTTTTTGAATAATGGGTCTACATGAGCTTCCATATCTATT
Organism: Phaffomyces thermotolerans; assembly: GCA_003707215.2. Lineage (NCBI taxonomy): Eukaryota > Fungi > Ascomycota > Saccharomycetes > Phaffomycetales > Phaffomycetaceae > Phaffomyces > Phaffomyces thermotolerans. The sequence goes on along the minus strand of PPNJ02000008.1, from coordinate 193,683 downwards.
TTCTTTATGCGTATAGTACTGAAATCCACAAGTGTGTTTTTATTAGAATTAGATTTTGTTTTCCTTTTTTTGGTCACAGTGTTAAGGTCAATGTTATCTTCGTCATTTTCCTCTTCTTCTCCATCAATGTTTAAATCCTCTCTATTATTACTCGAAGCTAGTCCATTTAATAATTTTCCAGTTTCAGCAGCAGCGGAATCAACTCTTGAAGAGTAGATCTTAACACATCCATCTAGAGTGGTACTTGCCTTCTGAAAATTAATACCTTCTTTATCTCTCAATAAGGAAAGATCATGGAAGTAATCGATCAACGCTAGATCCCAGCTATTTGTTGAATTTATCTTGTTATCAGTAGCCATACGAATCCATTTTTCAAAATCTTCAGAGGCACCGTTATTAGGTTGTTGATGTTCAATCATCTCTTTTGGAAATTAGCGTTACTCAAGAGATTGATAGGTCTGACTGTTACAACAAGGGGTTATTCTTTGTTTGAATTGAACTCAATTGTTTCTGTTTGTAATTCTATTGTGAAAATCAATCAACTTATTTTGCTTTCTGTTGACAATTTTTTATTTGAAATAAAAACAAACAAAAAAAAAAAAATGCGATGAGATTTTGTTTACATTTTGAAAGTAGTTGTCATGGAAACAAAGTGTCACAAAATTGAAAATCATTGAAAAATTACAGAAAATGAAAGGAAATTCGACAGTAAGTATAAGATTTGTAATCTTCAAGGCGTAATAATACTCTAACATATATAGAATTTAAAGTATTTAAATGACAGTTCATACCGAACCAATATTACTTTATTTTCTTTTTTAAAAGCGTAAATTCCGCTTAAAATTACACATACACTTTTTTTTAATTATTATAAAGAACTATTTTTCTTCATTTCCAACCTTTTCTTTTAAACTCACTTTGAATCAATTCATTATTCATTCAAATACTTTGATATAAATGGCCACAACAACTGTCAAACTTTCCTCTAAAAATGAGGACGGAAATATAAAATACTCTTATAAGGATTCATTTCGCCACTGGTGGAATAGATCCTCTTTACAAGAAGCAGAAGAAGATGTTTTATCTTTACTACCATTCTACCCACAATCTGATAGTAAGAGAATAGCCAAAATTTACAACGTTCCTATTGATGACCAGAACTATGTCCACGAATTCAATATCAAAAATACTGAAATCATAGAAAACGAACATATCATTTTAATTCATGGTTATGGTGCTGCATTGGGATTCTTTTTTAAGAACTTTGAAGATTTGACAGAAAGAGCAGGCGTGGACCTTCATGCTCTAGATCTATTAGGTTACGGATTATCATCTAGGCCATCCTTACCGAAACTGTCTTCTAAGAATACACCAAAAGAAGACGTTCAATTAGTTGAGAATTTCTTCATTGAAAGTATAGAAAAATGGAGACAAGTTAAGAAAATAGATAAATTTTACATGATTGGGCATTCGTTTGGTGGCTACTTGTGCTCTTTATATACTTTGAAATACCCTCAACATGTTTCAAAGCTGATTCTAATAAGTCCTGTTGGAGTTGAGAGAAGTATATATGATATCACTGATAATAGTAAAGATGATAATCTAAAAGAAGGTCCAGACATCGAAATAGAAGTTGGTGTACATAATGAAAATACAGATGAGTATGTCAAGACTTCATCTTCATTACACGTTCCTGATGAAAATGGATACGTTAAAAGAATACCAAATTTTCCAAAATATCTAGTTTATCTTTGGGAGAAAAACGTTTCACCATTTAGTATTTTAAGAACTGCGGGACCTTGGGGTCCTCAATTAACATCAAGATGGTCATTTAGACGGTTTGGTAATATTGGAAACGCATCTGAATTAATGAAATTACATGTTTATAGTTACAGCACATTTGTTGCTAAAGGCAGTGGTGAATATGCACTAACTAGGTTACTGGCACCAGGTGCGTTAGCAAGATATCCACTGCTAAGTAGGGTCCCAGAGAACCTGAATGTTAGCAGTTTATGGTTATATGGTGACAATGACTGGATGAGTAAAGAAGCAGGTAATACAATTGTCAGTGCTATTAACAGAACGGGGAAAACGACAGCAGAATACAAAGTGATAAAGAACGCTGGACATCACATCTATTTAGACAATCCTAAAGACTTTAAAGACTCAGTTTACAGCTTCTTTGGCTGGAACTGAAATGGTATATATATAGAAATTCATTTAATATTGACTACGTAGATATGGACTGAGATTTCCGTTGCGCGAAAAGCTAATATCTCGAAAAAAGTGGGAAATGAATAATGAAAAGTTGTCTGAAAGTTGTCTGATAATCTTTCCATTATTCATCAGTATTTTGTAATTTTGAGCTGTTGGTTCGTTTTTACTCGTTGAATTTCATCATTCATTTTGAAATATTTGTTTGTTCCTTGAAATTTGAACCGTTCTCACATTTTTAAGTCATCTATTTCACCAAAAATCCTGTCAAAAGTCATATCCATTTAACCTCATTGAAATTGGTCTAGTTTGCTATTCATTCGTTTACCTTGAAGTTTTATTATCAACAATCGGTCTATTTATTATACAATCACAATGTTAGAACCTGAAATACGGCTCCGTCAATCAATAATAGACGGAAATTTACTAGTTGTGAAAAGGTTGCTTAAAAGGTTCCCTGACCTTTTAGAGAATATAGATCCTTCAAATGGATGGAGTTCTTTACATTATGCAGCTTACAATGGACGTTATCTGATATGTGTTCATCTAATTGGGTTAGGACATGATAAGAATGAAACTTCAGTGACTTTTAAAAAAAATACATGCGTTCATTTAAGCTTAATGAATGGTCATGAACAAACTACACATTTATTATTACAACATTTCAAAAATCAATTGAATAGAAAAGGTGAGTATGGACATACCCCTCTACATGTATCCTCTATTAAGGATTATTTCAAATGTGTTGAAATGTTATTGAATTTAGGTGCTGATGTTAATTCTACTGATGATGATGGTAATAATTGTTTACATATTTGTATGAAATATAATAGCTTGAATTCAATGAAGATTTTAATCAAGTCAAATATTAATGTTAATCATATAAATAAATCAGGTTTGAAACCAATAGATGTTGCTTCAAGTTTCCAAACTGAATCTTTTTATCATAATTTAGTATTGAATCCTTCAATAGAAAATTCTAACATCATCACTCCTAAAATTCAATCAATTAGTGAGTTCGAAGAAGACTCAACTACTACAACACCATTAGCATCAACTAGACAACGTGGACATGGTGGTTCGTTACCTCCATTACCTTCAGTTTCAACAACGCGTCGTTCTTCAATAGCATCCTCAATCACGAAATCTCCCGTTCCAAGAACTGCGATATCACTAGAATTTAATGGTTCAAACTCGAATTCTTACATATACTCACCAACTCAATCAATTTCAAATCAGAAACAATTAGGTGGATTGAATATAAAACCTCCTACAGTAGGAATGACTAAGTCATCATCACCAACAATGTATTCACCAACGAGTTCTTCAATTTTCCCACCTATTAGAGAATCGTCAAACCCACAACAAACATCTTCATTAGGCGGAATTGCACTCACGAGTTTCAAACCAACGAAGACAGGTGGAAGTTTGACTTCATTTCCCTCGATGTCAAGTTTAAACAGTGGTAATGAACAAACGGAATCAAGAATGAGGGCAAATTCTTCAATCAATGGATCTTCACAATCAATTAATTTTGTTTCAATTAGTAAAACAAGATCTAATAGTGATTCAAAAAAAGAAACTTCAGTATTACCTACAAGGAAACCACCAGGTAAACTATCTCCAACCAAGATAAACTCTAATAAACTATCTCCATCAAACACTCAGTTATCACTATCAAGAATGTCCACAAATAATTCATCAGGCACTGTGTCAACAGAATCAGATAACGAATACTCTCATACCACTTCAACAAATAGAAAAGCTGGCTTTTTCACGAGTATGAGTGGTAGTCCTAACAGTGGAACAGATAATGAAAGTATAAGAAGCAAACTTTCAAATGCAACTAGCTCATATTATAGGAAATTTGGATCATCAAATGGCAATTCTCCTGTAAATTCTCAACATTCCTCAAGAAGAAATTCAATTTTAAACATACATATTGCAAGTTTGGGTAGAAAGAGACTTGAAGATTAATAACAAGTAAATAAATGGTCATATACGTATGAAATACGTAACATGTATATAGACTATAGCTTTATAAAGACAGTGTTTTATTTTTTTTGCATTATTGAATATCTAAACTTTGGCTTCTAACTTCTGATTCGTAACATCGTTAACACTGAGCAATCGTTATATACTAATTATGGATAAATAATTTTTCCTATTTTCCATTTCCACATATTTCTGCACATAACACTAAAAAATTATGTAAGAAACACAAAACGATTACACAATTTTACATATCGAACTGAAAAATAAAAGCAACATTTGATCATTACACAGCAGGAGTAATTCATAATCTCCAATTTTCCATTGAATAAGTTGATCTTTGATGTTGGGATTAAGTGAGCAGTGAGCACTGATTACTAAAGTCTCAGAAGAAGTTTCAAGTAGTGGGAAATAATGAGTTAATCCGAATTTGGAATTGGCATAAAGATTCAAGACACAAGACACAGTCAAGACTCTAGTGTGTGTGATTATCCTGAACAAGAAGTATATAAACTAATTTAGTGATGTAACATATAACGCTAATCTCTACATCCGATAAAAGTAAGATTACATTATTTACAATGTCAGTTCTATATTTTATGGAGAAACAAATCCTCTGTACAAATTTATGAGATTTATTCAATTTGAGAATAATATTTGACAAATGATTTACAATTCTAATATGGATATATGACGTATTTTAAGTAAATACACTTCTCATTAGAAGATCTATCATAAATTGATATATAAACTATTAAATATTCCCACTTAATATACGCTTTACAGTTAATCTAATCAACAGATAATTAAACAAAACTACTAATTATGGACCATTCAAAACTTACTTCGATTGAAAAAGAAGAAATAAGTCATCATTCATTTGATGCAGATTCAAGTGATCAACATACAAAAGCTGAAACTTATGGTATTTTCAAAAACAATTCAAATAGTTCCTCACCAATTGAAGACCCAGAATCATCAAATGAATCAAATCCACAAAATATACTTTCACAATATGATGAAGATCATGTCATGAATATGGGTAGAAGATTTGCTCAAAAATATGGATTACCTGACACTGAATTATTTGCAAAAGGTGCAGCAGTTGCAAGAAATCCAACAGCGTATAATAAGATGGATTTCCTATCAAATGAAGAGAAAGAAGGTTTACATAATGAGATTCATCATCCTTGGAACATCCCTGGTAAATTATGGCAAGTTGTTTTAACTGTATCATTAGCTGCTGCTACTCAAGGTGCTGATGAATCAGTTATCAATGGTGCTTTACTATTTTATCCAATGTATATGGGGATCGATAACGGTGATGATAGATCAAGATGGTTACAAGGTTTAGTCAATGGTGCACCATATTTGTTCTGTGCAGTTATTGCTACTTTTATTACAGATCCATTGAATAAGAAATTTGGTCGTAAATGGGTTATTTTCGCCTCATGTTTTGTTTCTGCTATAACTTGTTTTTGGCAAGGTTTTGTCGATAGTCATTGGTTTCATTTATTCATTGCAAGAGCTTGTTTAGGTGCTTTTGGTTTGGGTCCAAAATCTGCAACTGTTCCTGTTTATTCTTCTGAAGTTGCACCGGCTGCAATTCGTGGTGCTTTAACTATGTTGTGGCAATTTTTCACTGCTGCTGGTATTGCATTGGGTTATGTTTTTTGTCTTGCGTTCTATTATGTTAAACCTCATGGTATTGGTGGTGGTTTGAATTGGAGATTAATGTTAGGTTCTGCTATGTTACCTGCTGTTTTTGCATTATTTCAGGTTCCTTTTGTTCCTGAATCTCCTCGTTGGTTGATGGGTAAAGGTAGATACGTTGATGCATATAAATCACTAAAATCAATTAGAAAATATGAAATCAGTGCAGCAAGAGATTTATTCTATCAACATGTTTTGTTGCAAGAAGAAGAAGGTTTAGATACTCCAACTTTACAAAGACTTAAAGAATTATTCACAGTTAGAAGAAATAGAAACGCTAGTATTGCTTCAGGTATTGTCACTTTCATGCAACAGTTTTGTGGTATTAATGTCATTGCTTATTATTCATCATCTATTTTCGTTGAAGCTAATTTTTCTGAAATTAGTGCATTAGGTGCCTCATTGGGGTTTGGTGTTTTAAACACATTGTTTGCTATTCCTGCTTTTTATACTATTGATAGATATGGTAGAAGATTTTTATTATTACTTACGTTCCCATTAATGGGTTTATTTTTATTAATGACTGGGTTTTCATTCTGGATTAGTGAAGAAACTTCAAGAACTGGTAGAATTGGTTCAATTACATTGGGTATTTATTTATACACTATTTTCTACTCATTTGGTTCCGGTGTTGTTACATTTCCTTACACTGCTGAATGTTTCCCATTATATGTTAGAACTTTAGGTACTTCATTAGCGATTGGTAATTTATGGTTTTGGAATTTCATTTTAGCCATTACTTGGCCATCATTATTAGACGCTTTCACTCCACAAGGTGCTTTTAGCTACTATGCTGGTTGGAATTTTGTTGGTTTCTTTTTAGTTTTATGGTTCTTACCAGAGACCAAGTCATTGACATTGGAAGAATTAGATGAAGTATTTGATGTTCCATTACTAGAACATGCTAAATATCAAAACCGGGAAATGATTGATTTGTTCAAAGTTCATGTCTTGAGAAATAAGAACGTCACCAGACAAGAACCGTTGTTTGGAAATCAAAGATTAGCTGTTACGAATGAAGAATGGAATGATAAAACAGAAGAAGTTCATGTTGCATGAATAATGATAATAATTAATTAATGAATGAAATTAGACACTGAAACTTTGTAGTCAATAGTAATGCTTGATTCTGGCCAACAGATCATAAACTGTTCATTCAAGCTACTTGATACTTTATGTAGTTCCATTCCTAAGTTACCCTCCATCTCATCGCCAATTATGTAATCTTTAGTAGTTTTTATTTATTTTATTTCTCTTTTGTTGCGGGAAGAAAAAAAATTTTAAAGAACAGGAAAGACTTAAAAAGTTTTTCAAATTCAATATTAACAATGCCAGCTGGTGATAATATTGTCCATGTCGAACACGATCGCGTCACTAACACAGTTTCCACCGAATATCCAGGGTACCATAACTCAAACGAAGATTATTCATGGGATTTAGAAAAATTTAAAAACTCATTAGAAATCAATATTTCATACATAACTGAAAGAGATGCCAATTTTGATTTAATCAATTTAGATACTTCCATTGCCAATGCCTTTCGTCGTATAATGTTAGCTGAAGTTCCATCAGTTGCGGCTGAACATGTCTATATTTTCAATAATACCTCAGTTATACAAGATGAAGTTTTGGCACATAGAATAGGTTTAATTCCATTAAAAGTTGATCCAGATTTGTTAACTTGGGTTGATACCAACGTTGATGAAAACGATCGTTTCACTGATGCCAACACAGTTGTTTTGACTTTAGATGTTTCATGTACTAAGAACCCTCATGCTCCAAAAGATTCAACAGATCCAAAAGAATTATATAGAAATAGTAACGTTTATGCCAAAGATTTGAAATTCGAACCACAAGGAAATCAACTAGAGAATTTTAAAACTCCAGTTGTTCCAGCTGATCCAGATATTTTATTAGCTAAGCTAAGACCTGGTCAAGAAATTTCATTAAGAGTTCATGCTATCTTAGGTATTGGTTCTGATCATGCTAAATTCGCTCCAGTTTCAACTGCCTCGTACAGACTATTACCAGTGATTGATATTTTAGAACCAATTAGAGGTGAATCAGCTAGAAAATTCCAAAAATGTTTTTCTACAGGTGTTATTGGTATCAATGAAAATGATGAAGCTTATGTTAAAGATGCAAGAAGAGACACAGTTTCTCGTGAAGTCTTGAGACATGAAGAGTTTCAAGGTAAAGTTAAATTAGGAAGAAAAAGAGATCATTTCATTTTCAACGTTGAATCAACTGGTGCTATGACACCAGAAGAAATATTTTTCAAAAGTGTTAGAATTCTGAAAAACAAAGCTGAGTATCTACGTAACTGTCCAATTGGTAGATGAATCAGTTTGAGAGAAAGCTGTCTTAAGCTATGTGTTGATAATCAAAACACAATGCGATGCATGAATGATAAATTGCAACAAAGATTTATAGATCGATAACATATAATAATAAATCTGTAATATAAAGGTATTTTTTATTTTATTTTTTTTTTGAAAAGAATCAGAAAGCTATGTTTGTAAGATTGAATCTAACAGCTAACAGATCATTATACGTTTCATCAGTAGTTGAATTTGAGTCCTCTTGATCAAGTTCAAAATTCTTGACTTGATTGAAGATTTCCATTGGTTTAATCGTTGTGATTGTTGTAATTCCAGAGAATCCATCACCTTCTATTTGATTAGTTGAATATCCACTGTTGTCTATTATTTTGCTGTTACTCTCCATTTCTTCAGCTATATTTAGAATTGAGCTTAGATATATCAATGTCAATTGTAAAATACATATCATTGCATTATAATAAATGTAAACTAATCTGGTTGTAGGTTTAGAATCTCCTACAATTTGTAAAGTGAGACTGCCATATAGCCACTCTTCCCCACTCTCAGGTACTCCCACGATCATATCGATAGCTAGACAGAGCAGGTTTATGAGTATAGCCAGTGAGAACAAAGTTCTGGTCAATCTCTTCTTTGTAGCATCTGTGAGATTGGTACTATAAGGAACAGGAAAAGGATCAGAGAACACTCCATTCATCACTAGTCTCACTATGAACCTGAGAAACGACACACTGGACACTCCGATTAGTAAATGAATCCACACACTCCCTTATCTTCAATACTCACTTCTTCAAATATAACAGTATGATAAAGACATATCCACCAACAGAAAAGGACCTTATTATGTGCCTTCTGAACTCGTTCTTCCTGGTTTTCAGCGCCTTCAGATTGTTCTCTACCAAATGCTCGCTTTCCACCTGAATTACTACCATTTCCACCTCGTTTCAGTCCAGTTAAACCCTTCAATAAACCTCTATAATACTCACTTGTACAAGTATGAAAAATCTGCTGACATAAACATTTTGTACCTTGAATTGACAGGAAAAAAAAAAAAACAATAAAAAAACCTTCAAAAGACTTAAATACATCCACCAAAATTGCTTCCAATGGCATCTTACCCTGATCTTTCTGGGACTGGGATGTCACTTCCCAGTGCAAATGGCAGCCAGTTTACATTCAGTGGTCAATCAAGCAGCAGCTCTCACGTGAACCTCGTCTCCAGTTCAATGAGAAACGCATCTACTAATACGGTGTTATTAATGAACAAACAAGTCGAGGCAGAAGATTCCCTGTATTACATATGTCTTAAGCTGAGAATGAAACTGGAGTCAGTCAATCAGCTGAAACCATACCTGAACCTGGCCTATTCCACCGCTGAAGTGTTATCAGAAAATCAAGCATTATCATTATCTCAAAAAACTTCTAATGGTTCATCAAAACATCATAGTTATTCTTCATCAAATGGTGGTTCAAACAACAATAACTCAAGAATAAGTGGACTTTCTAACTTCAGCAGTCTTAGTGAAGAGTCTTCAAATAACAATTCATTACCATCTCCAGCAGTGGTACCATTAAATACATTCCATGCAGGTGTTCTACCTGCCACTGTCAGTTGTGATCCAATCACTCAATTATGGGCTTTATTTCAACAAGGATCCCCATTATGTGTCATATTCAACACCATCAAACCAGCATACTCGTTATCAGTCATCTCATCAGATGATTTGAAAACTTGTAAAAAATCCATTTATGATTTTATACTAGCATGTAAAAATCATTTGAATTTTGATAATTCTGATTTATTCACGATTTCAAATGTGTTTTCAAATGAAACTCAAGATTTGATAAAGATAATCAAAGTAATTAATCGCGTTATTGATATGGCACCAAGTATTTTCAAACCAATTGATATTGATTATCAAATTAAAATATCGGATTCTAAATCCAAAGTTGTTAAGGAATTAATTGAATCTGAAAGAAAATATGTCTATGATTTAGAAACTTTGAGCACTTACAGAGATCAGTTATTAGAAAACAATATAATATCTTCAGAAGATTTATACATGTTATTTCCAAATTTAGATGACGTTTTAGATTTCCAAAGAAGAGTTCTAGCTTCATTGGAAATAAATGCTTTGGTACAGCCTAATTATCAAAGAATTGGTTCTATTTTCATTCATGCTCAATCTTTTTTCAAATTGTATGAACCTTGGTCAATTGGTCAAAAAGCTGCTGTTGATTATATCAGTCAAAGTAGATTGAAACTAAGTAATAGTCAATTGATCATTGAAAACGAATTTGAGTTACAGAGTTTTTTATTAAAACCAGTTCAAAGATTATGTAAATATCCACTATTATTGAAATCATTAATAAAACACACAGAATCATCGTCGCCAAATTATAATGAATTAACAAAAGCTTTAGAGATTTCAAAATCAATAGCCAATGACATTAACGAAAATCAAAGACGTGTTGAGAATGTCGAATTTTTGAAACAATTATATGATAAAGTTGTTGATTGGAAAGGTTATAATGTTAACAGTTTTGGGGAATTATTATTTTTTGATAAAGTTATAGTAAAAGATAACTCTAAAACTTCTGAAGAAAGAGATTTTCAAGTTTACCTATTTGAAAATATCATTATATTTTTTAAAGAACTCTATCCACAACAGAAAAAATCTTCATCTTTAGCTTTGAAGAAAAGATCTCAAGTTAATGTAACAAATCCAAATGATATTATTGGTTTAGAATTAAAAGGTCGAATCTCAATTGCTAATATATATAACATTTCAGCTGTCAACACAAGGTTATTGAATATTTCATGGTCTGGTTTAAAAGACACTGGATCATTTTTAATGAAATTCAAAAATGATGAAACTAAAACAAATTGGGAAACTTGTATAAGGAGAATTGTCAATAGTTTACAAGATGATTACTCGAATTCTGCAAAAACAGCAGTTAATTCTCTCTCAATTCAAAGCTCAGATAGAAGAAGTAATGGGTTCTCGATTAGTTCAGGTCGTTCATCATTTCTATCAAGAACAAATTCTGACATAATCACAAACGGTAGTGACATTTATCAATCCCATCAACGACAAAAATCTGAAGTCATAGTCAATAAAAGATTAACTCAAGACTCCACAATCTCCAAAAGATCAATTTCAGAAAGTTATAAAAACTCATTACCAAACAATTCTTTTATTGTCAAATTATCATTTGAGAAAGATTTATTCACATTAATGGTTCCATCAAATATATCTGTTGAAGAATTTTTATCTAAAATAGAAAAAAAAATCAAACAATGTGGTGGAGTTATGAAAGGGAAAGTCAAATATCAAGATGAGGATGGTGATTATATTGTTATTGAAAGTGATGATGATTGGGTATTAGTTAAGGAAATGATCAAAGAAAGTGGAGAAAAAGTTTTAAATGTTTGGGTTGCATAGATTATTGGTAGAATCAATATGAAAAGAAAAATAAAGTTATAATTTCATAACATCATTGATATCATTGAAGAAGAACCTAAGTAATAAAAAGTATTAAAAACACAAAATAAGTTATATTAAATGATTAAAAGAATGAAGAAATGTTGATTATTTATTCATTTAAGTATTTAAATATTTTAAAGATTTTTAACGACATGAAATGATTTTTTTTTACTTTATGACTACAAAATTTTGTAAATAATATTGGAAACTTTTTATTACAACTATAATACATTTATTAATAGATTGATTTTTTTCTCCTATATCGATCTATATATGTACATGAAATTAATCTTTTCAAGTCATGACGTATTTTGGACCATCACCACTTTCAGGAACAGTCCAATTAATATCTTGTGTAGGAACTTTAATATCACAAGTTTTACAATGAATACAATTTTGGGAATTGATTTGAAACTTAACTCCATGAGGAGCAGTTTCATCTTCAAGGTATTCATAAACGCCAGCAGGACAGAATCTATTTTCAACACCTCTCCATTTTGGATATGCTATTTCAGTATGTTTATCTAAATCTTGATTTGGAATTCTTAAATGATTTTGTTCGTCTTCTGCATGATACGTACCTGTTCTTGAAACTGAAGTTAAAATATCGAATGAAATTTTACCATCAGGTTTTGGATATTCAATTTTTTCATACTCTGATGCAGGTCTAGTTAATCCAGCATCTGATTTATGATGTTTAAATGTCCATGCCACTTCACCTTTTAATAATAAAGAATCAATACCAGAATAAACAATACCTGCAAAAAGACCAGTACCTGAACCAAAAGATGGTCTTAAATTACGAACTTCATATAACTCTTGATAAACCCAAGAATTCTTATATGCAGATTCATAAGATTCTAAATTAATTGGTGATTCATTTAATTCATCATGAATTTCAGGATCATAATCTTCGTCTTCTTCAGTTTTGAATTTTTCTAATGATTTAATTTCTTCGAATATACTTTCTGCTGCCAGCAACCCTGTTTTCATTGCTGTATGGGTACCTTTAACTTTTGGAACATTCATGAATCCAGCAGTTGCCCCAACTAAAACACCACCTGGGAAATTTAATTTAGGAACACTTTGATAACCACCTTCATTTAAAGCTCTAGCAGCATATGAAATACATTTACCACCTTTTAAAACTTCTTCATAAAATGGATGGTGTTTCATTTTTTGAAATTCTTGATATGGTGAAATCCATGGATTTTGATAATCTAAACCAACAACTAAACCAACTGCAACTAAACCATCACCGAAATGATATTGAAACCCCCCACCATAAACATCATAAGATAATGGATATCCTAAAGAATGAGCAATAAAACCTTTTCTAAATTTACTTGGTTCAACTTCCCAAATTTCTTTAATACCTAAACCATAAGTTTGATTTTCTCTACCTTCTCTCAAATTGAATTTATTAATAACTTGCTTTGATAAAGACCCATGACAACCTTCTGCTAAAACTGTGACTCTAGCATGAAATTCCATACCTCTTTCAAATGTGTCTCTTGGAACACCATCTTTACCCATACCCATATCTTTAGTTGCAACACCTTTAACAGAACCATCTTCATTATATAACACTTCAGAAACAGCAGTTGATGGATAAACTTCAACTCCGATTTCTTCTGCCTTTTCAGCAAGATATTTGACTACTTCACTCAATGAGGCGATATAATTTTTACCTTCGTTTAACATTTGTGGGGGTTCAGGTAATGGAATGGCCCAATCATGGTATAGAAATCTTAAAGTTTCACTTTCAACCTTCGTCACAATATTTGGAGGTAGAGGAATCCCATCTCCATTTTCATCGTAAAATTCACTATCTGGGAATAATTCTCTTAATGCTCTTGGTTCTAGAACTGCACCAGAAACTATATGAGATCCCATATCTGGAGCTTTTTCTAGTACAATAACTCTGATTTCTCTTGATTCATTTTCTAATTCTAATTGTTTTATTTTGATTGCAGTAGCTAAACCTGCTGGTCCACCACCGACGATACAGACGTCAACTCTATCAACTGCTCTTTCTTCAGTCAGCAGTTCTTTAATATCATCATCGAGTTCATCAAACTGGACTTCTGAAGATTTGAAATTGGAGGTTGTCGTTGAAAATTTTCTTATACATTTGATCTTATCGTATTGAAATGATTTGTTCAGCTTTGTAGGTAATCTTGTTGTGATTTTTAGTGTATTAAGTTTGATTATTGATTTTGAACAGAGTCTAAAATCAGTCATTAGGCATCTTTGAAAAGACATTTTTGAAATGAATATATGGGGTTCAGTAACTTATATGTACTGATATGCTAAAGTAAGAATGAATGATAATAAATAGTTTCAATCAATATTTAAATGATCGATTTGTACAAATTTTTTGAAGATTAGTCACAATTCAAATTCCATATTCTGTTTATTACATTTAAATTGAATTAATTTCGAGATGCGCAGAAACTTTTTTTCTGGTGTCTGAACCGAGAAGCCGTTTTTTTTTGATTTTAAATCTGGGAATTTTAACTGGACGAGACAGAATTAGTTTTATTTGAATGAGATTGAATTATTCTTGATGAACTTTAGTTGTTTAAACGATTCTTTGAGTTTAGACTTTGCTCTTTAGTAATTTCTGAAAAAAATATGTTTGTTTGTACCTGGGGAAACAGTTAGTTATCTGGTAGCCTTACAAGCACCAATTCACTGTTCAGTTGGTATTAGGTAACATGCTCCTTAATCTTCAATCTTCAATAATGACACTACAAATCCAGCACATGTGACATCAGACACTTTAAAGGTTTATTGTGCTCAATTATTGATAATATTTTGAGCATAGAAAAATTTTTGATGCACTTATAATTCACTACAATTTACTCTGAAGCTTTCTCTTTTCTTTTAAAATATCCTTTAATTATTATGTCTTTTCGATATTGATTGAAGTAAATCTCTCATTCAACATTCAACATTCAACTAATTGCTTTTGGCATTATGTTCTCAACTATTTGTTAGTGTGGTGAGGATATTTGTCTTGATGTGAATCTGATTGTACTTCTTGTCTGACTGGTCGCCTCTCTAGCAACTATTGATCCAAGTAAAGGGAACTGTGAAAGTTACAATTATTTCAAAAGGTGATATTTTATATTAACAAGCTCAATTACATGATATATGATAGCACCATTAAAAGCTAAAAAACCAAAAAAGAATCTAGAGTAAAAACCAAAAAAGTTGTATGTATCAAGTGATCATAACTGCTAAAAGCTAAAAGTAAAACAAAAAGACATTAATCCATCACAAAAACAGGTTTGAATATATATGATATAAATAAAGGGAAGTGAAAGCAGTTAAGTAAATAGAAAAGCATCATAAGAAGTAAATCAAAACAAAATAAACTAAAACAGAGATAACAAAAATATAAAAAAATGTTATTATGAAAAAATTCACAATAATGATGATAACAATAATAATAATAATAAAAATAATGAACACTTGCATTTAAACAAAAAAAAAATGGTGTCATGATAGTATGAGCTTATAGTCTACCTTCTATTCTAAAACATTGAGTCTAATTCAGCCAATGAGATGTCTTCAGGGACACCAATATCTTGAGTTAAAAACCCATCTCTAATTGCTTTTAGCCATTTTGCAGCAACTGGTGGTTCAGAGCTGAATGATTCTCTTTTTATATCATCAATTCCGGACGCAATTGAACCAGCAGGTGATAAACCTTCTAACGCAGCAGCATGTAAAGCAGCAACAGCCGCAGCAGCTGAAGGAGATGGTGCTGCTTGTGAGTTGGATAATCTTGGTGCAGCAGCTGCAATAGTTAAAGTTTTATTCTTTTTTTGTGATAAGTAAGACATGGATTTAGATCTTTTGTTATTTCTATAAGTGATTTTAACTTCATTGTCATCGTCATCATCTTCATTAAAAGAATCGTAGTCATCTATATCATAATCTGAAATGACATGGTTTGATTTTAATGAACTGGCTTTTAAAGTAGCACCAATACCTAAAGAAGCAGTAACTGGAGCGACAAAATAAGGAACAGAAATTTGTGGTAATGCTAAATCTAATTGCATGTCAGCAAAAATATTTCTCGTGATACCTAAATCGAAAGCAGTGGCTCTTCTTTTCAATTGATTGTCACCTGAAGCAAATTGATCTTCATCTTTTAAGCTGTCAAAGAATTTTTTCTTTTCCTCAGCAGAAACTAATGAATCATCATTTGAACCAATTAATGAATTTCTAGAGCCATCATCAGAGTCAGCTTTTTGTTTCTCGATAGCAGCCAGAGCATGGATGTAATAATCTGACGTTAGTATACCACGATAAACATAAACCATTCTCTTTGGTGAAGCATCTGCCCATTCTCTTGAAAGAGCATAGATTAGTTCTTTTTCACCTTTTTCAACTCTTTTAACATAAGCATTTAGTTTAGCAGAAACTAGGTTAGAAGTTTTGGTTGATAATTTTGCCATTTCCGGATGTTTTTCAACTAAAATATCACAAATTTGTTTGACTGTCATACCTTGACCCTCTGGATCTTTATCGTATAAAATTTCAAAAATAGCATATAAAACACCATCATCCAATGATTTATTTTCTTCTGGTCGTGGCCTTTCACCAGTAACTGGAATTGTTGTCGAAATACCTGTAGCAATTGGAGCTCTTGAAGACTGTTTATCCTTCTTTTCTTTTTTTTCAGCTTTAACTTTACCTTCTTTGTTCTTTTTGTCTGATTGTGAATGAGATGAAAGTGAAGTTAATGAAGTTGAGATACTTCTTGGAGATCCTTCTAATTCTCTTGGACTCGAACTCGAACTCTTGGATGGTGTCATTTCTTTGATGCCTTCATTATTTGATGCAAAGGCATTCAATTCTTCTTTAACTCTAGCATTTTTTTTGGTATTCACTAAATAATCATTGTTACCTAAACGACAGGGTTTGAATGAAGGTTCAACTTCTGGGAAAGCAACTGGTCTTCTATTAGCTAAAGCCATTATTTAAATATGTAGTATTTCAATAAAAATTATTCTATAATAAGTGTATGTATGTATCTAACGGTAGGGTTTTCAAAACAAAACTAAATAAAAGGTAACAGAAACCAAAAGAATTAATTAAAACCTTCTGAAATTGTGTTTTGTAACTTAATGATTAAGTCCTTAAATAAGTCTTGAACGAAAGGAAATGATTGTATCTAAAATATACTAAATTGAAGGAGTTATTGGAGCTCCAAACGTGTTAAATTCTTTAGCATGCACTAGACCAATATAAATGAGAAGTATTTTAATAACAGATCAGTTCAAATCTCAATATCAAAAAGAAAGAGTTAGTTTTCCTCTTTTTGTTATATCAAAATAAAAACAAAGATAAGTAAATAAATTTGGGTTGGATCAAAGATTGAAAAAAGAAATAAAGTAAGCAACTAAATTAACTTTTACTGTTTTGAAAATATTAGTCATTTGATTGATATGGAAATATTGCTGAAAGTTCAAATTTATTGAATTTTAGATTTTTGTCAATTTACCTGCTAGGTACAAATATCCTTATTATGTGTCATTCTGAAAGATACAAACAAAACAAAAGGCATTTATAGAGCAGAAATAGGATTAAGGCCCTTCAAAAATTGACAACCTCCATCATTAAGGCAATATGCAATAAAGCTCAACTTACGTTTTCTCCAAAGTATCGTTGCTTTGATGCTATTTGCTTAGAAAGTCTTTAAGACGGTACGTGATTAGATGTGTTTTCTTTATGTGAAATTTCACTTTTTTTCAGAGTCGCTTTTTTTTCTGCGTGCTCTGAAAATCTGTTCAGGACACGCATATTGGTACAGGACACATATAACTGAAATGATTGAAATGGGGACTAGAGTGATTGAGGGTAACGTCAGGAAGTTGGTCATGGTAGTTCTCCAAAATCCAAGATCAATTAACTACTCTAATTTTGTTAAAGCACAACTATAGCACATTCATTATCTCGCGGTAGTTATTTAGTAGCAAATGAGATGGTCGGTTTGGACACGCTGTATGATTTTTTTGGCACAAACTGGCGAGTTAGGAGGTCACCCAAAAAGGAAACAAATTTACGAACAATTTCGCCAAAAAATATGTCAAATTTGTCACAAAAACAAAGAATTTGAGGTTGGAGAATACACATTTGATGATGAATTATTATACTCATACTTTAAGACTATTTTGTGAGTCTCCTGTTAACATAGAAGATATCACACGATTTCTAATATTAAATTTTCAGTTAAAGACGTTTCCAGTTCATGCTGATCTCACCCAGTTCTATGCTTTTACATGTTCTATTGACTAGCCTTATCAAAAATGTCAATAAAATCAATCAATAAATAAATCTCAAAAACTGTCAAATGCTTTGTTGTTTCTACTATTCAGGGGGCATAATATCACAGTGTGTTATTTACTGATTGTTAGTTTAACTCAACACAAAGTTGACCTCAAATATTTTAAAAACGTCACTAGTAAGTGATCTAAATCAACCTGGTTATCGTTATTAATTCCAATTTCCTGTACCATTACAGGCTGTTCTTATCAATATGTGCTGCTCCAACCATAGTCTATTGTCCAATGATGAATCCCGGTTTGGCCGTAGTTCAGTAAATTTCAGTCTGGTTCATAAATCACGCAGGTTAATTTTTGTGACAGTGGATATAAATGTCTGGATGTATTGTCCTACTTTTATGAACTACAGGTTTACAGTTCTCATTAGTTAAAACTTAGGGTTGGTAAACATTATAGTGATTTTGACATATATGTTATTGAGTGATGAATTAATTAGCCTGATTTTGATTTAAAATATTCACAGGATTTTAAGGTTCTTTCGAAATCTTCTTGCCAGTATTTATCTTGATAAACCGTCTCAGGATCGTTGGGTGAAGCCCACCAATAATTTATAGCAATATGAGTTTTCGATTTTGAATTATTACCAAACGATGTGACTTCATGGAACCAACTGGTTGGTAAATATAACATTTTACCTGGCTCTAGATACCCAGTCATTCTTTTAGCCTTAAAAAATAATGGCCATTTGGATTCTGCATATTCTGATAATTTATTTCGGAGATTCTCATCACTAATCTTATCAAGATGAACAATAGATGCTGGAATTTTAGAGAATGATGGTGGGTCTCTTTTCACACCATCTGATCCAAATACTTTTTTTTCGAAATCTTTAAGTTTTTCCTCTTCTTCTTCAATTAGACCAATCAATTGATCTCTTTCTTCTGGATTTAAATCTCCATCATCATTATCTAATTTCCATTTTGCAACTTCTGTAACTAATGCACTATCAGATCTTAATTCTCTCCAACCAGGAGCATTTTCGTTGTTTTTGTAATCTATTATACCTGAATCATGAACATGTCTAATTTGACCAACTGTATACATCTTATCAGCATCAAATGGTGAAAATATAGTGAATCTTTTGCGACCTTTGATTGGAATGTATAGATTATCAGCATGATCATGGTGTAAACCTGACGAAACACCACCGCCGAAAACTTTCCTACCTAATCCAAAACCTGGTTCATTTTCCTTGATCTCATAAGTGTGATCATCTGTTGGATTAGCAGATCCATACCAAAGATTGATTTGCTGTGGATATAATTTTTCAAATAATTTAGGTTGAATTGGTAGTGAGTCTGATTTTAACAAATTAGTTAACGGTTTTTGAACAAGTTCATGGACTCTAGTTAGAGCTTCATCGACGGTTAATGGTCCACCAATAACTTCTCTAATGGCAATTGCCTGGATTGGTCTCTCTTCATTAGTAATTGATGCATCAGAATCTTCAAAATCGTCTTGTAAATTATTCATGTCTATTGATTCAGCATCTGAGAAATCACTCATCGCACCAGCGTTTTCAATTTGTGGGAATTCTAATGCTGCTTCTCTGGCATCGGATTTAACATGTTCTTCACCATCATCTTCTTCTTCTTCTTCTTCTTCTTCTTCTTCTTCATCATATTGAACTTCTTTTAACAGTGACCCAATTATATCTGGGTCATCCTCAGTGTATTGAGTAGTTAAATAATAATTTTCTCCATCTTCATCTTGAACTTGTTCCACAAACTCTTCGAACTTCATCTTGATTCTTTCTGTACCTGACCCAAATCCACCTTGACTTCTTTTTTCCACTAAAAGCAAATCATCACAACTTAATGTCCTCACAATGTTACTTGGTTTAAAATCATTAATGTCAATACCATCAATAACACCATCTATTATCACTGGTTTTTTCAACTTGACATATCGTTCATAGAATTGTTCTGGTGTGATATCTGATATTTTCACCGTTTCAATAATTTCTGTATCTGGATAATAACCTTTATATTCATTTTGGAATTCAGAACCTTTAGATAATGAGGTTGCTATTTTTTTAGTACCCCTGAAACCTGGTGTTTCTGTCGCTCTTTTGACCATTTATTTATATAAACAACTAAAGAAGTTGTCAAATATAATCAAATTTCTGTCTTATACCAAAGTTGACGTGCCAATACCAAAAAGTGTTGAGAGCTCTATGAATACAGTCGTTATAAAATGTCATTATTTATTACAAGATTGCTTTCATCTTTATTTGTATAATACAAAGTTTCTTCTTGTTCATGCTAAGATTGCCAACACTGCAATTAAGCAAATCACAGAAAGGATTATTAATAGAATACATGTCCATTTTCCTTTATTCTTTTGATAGTTATCAGCTTTGCGCAACTCTTGAGTCGCTCTTTGAGCATTATCAACGTGACCTGATAAATTATTCTCAATAGTATCAACCTGTACTCCTTGTTGTTGAACTAATTGTCCTAAGTGTTTATAAATTGTGTTAATCTCTTCGACACCTCCATGAATTTTTTTAATATCCGACTCTCTTTCTTCTGCTAAAACGGCATGTAGGTCAAGATCTTTTTGATTAATCAAATAGTTTTGTTGTTGTTGCTGACCTGTGATTAAGGGTGTAGATTCATCAAGGTTTTGACTACCTTGCTGTTGCTCCAATATTCTATGATTTACCGTAACAGAATTTTTACGTTCATTCAATTGTCTTTTCAGATAATTGTAATTCTTATTTATGCTTTCAAACTCTTTCCTTAGTTTCTCTTCACTGAATTGATCAGCATTTGAAGAATCTTTATTATTTGTAACTAAATGGGTGATATCGTTAGTTAGATGCTCTAACTGTTGTCTGTAATCATTCAGTTGTTTGATTTTTTCATTTTCAATGACTTCTCGCAGTTGCAAACTATCTCTTTTAGTCCCAATTTGATTTATTAATCTTCCTAACCCATTAACACCATTAGCAAAATCACTCAAAAGATTAGATGCTTTCTTTATAATCAAGCTAATTTCAGATTCAGATTGGCCTGCTTGTAAATTATCATTCTGGGCTTCAACGTCAATATCTAAGAAGGACATTTCAATACTGTTGAGCTATTGGGACTGAATGAAAGCAAAAATCTCTCTCTATTCAAATACTTTTCTTTAACAGAAATAAAATTAGTTAACAAACACTGTTTGGGAGCTATATTCCGACTTTTATCACGTGTTTTGTTCCCGGAAAACGCGTTCAATCCCATTATACCATATCAAAAAAAAGTACGCGTAAATTCTGTTTATTTGAATTTTATTTATTTTGTGTTACTACACAACTTTCAAGTTATCAGACCGACAGATATGGGTAGAGCAGACAAGCTAAAGGCCCTTCGAGAAGCTAGAGCTGCGGGAAACAGTAGGAACGTTTATGAGGATGATGAGCCTGAAGATATTTATGATTTGATTGATGAGGATGAATACAGAGAAAAAAGACGTGAAGATTTACTTCAAAATGATTTTGTTGTTGGTGATAATGGTGAAGGTTATCTTGATACTGGTGTTGATGAATGGAGTACCAATAATAAAACAGAATACTACTCAGACGAGGAGGTTAATGAGGGAAACGTCAAAAAGAAGAAAAAAGTTGTTAAGAAATCTGCTCCAATAAATAACTTTTTTAAACCAAGTGTTACTTTAGTTTCGAATCACTCTAAAAAAAAAATCAACACTGATTTCAGTGATATTCTAGATGAATTTGCAGGTCCTTCAAAAAAGAAACAAGCCAGTTTTTTTAGTCCATCAACTAAATCAACACCATTGTTTAATTCAACTAATAAAGTTAACAATCAAACTAATGATTTCTTTAGTTCTGGTAAAAAATCAGGCTCTATACTGAAAAGAAAGATTAAAAACGATTTTGGCTTTGATGATGAATTCTCTGTTGATAATAAAAGTGATACTTCATTTGGTAATATGGACTCATCACCAACTAGAACTAAAAATCAAAGTTTAACAATTACAACAGCAACACTTAGTAAAGCTGAAATTGAAGCTGAAACTGATACTTTGAAGATTGAAGAGGACGATTCAGATGAAGACGAAATCGTTGTTGTTAAAAGACAAAGAACAATCAACGTTGATCGCTCAATCTACTTGAATACTTCAAAATTGGAACCTAAGTCAGATATTCCATCTTCAGAAGACTTAATTCCATCATCACCGTTAAAAACAACACTAACTAGTACAGATGAAAAAGTTGAAAAAGATATGATTGTTAATCAATCTGGTGAATCTTTCAAAATGTACTGGTTAGATTATGCAGAAGTTGATAACACTCTATTATTATTTGGTAAAATTTTGACCAAAGACCAAAAGTTGGTTTCAGGTTTGGTCCAAATTAAAAATTTTAATCGTGAATTATATTTCTTACCAAGAGAATTTAGACTGGTTGATGGTGAAGTTACTGATGAGAAAATCAATGCAATGGACGTTCATGAAGAGATAGCCCCTTTAATCATGAATAAATTTGGTTTAGATTCATTGAAGGCCAAACCAGAAACTAAAAAATATGCTTTTGAAATTCCTGGTATTCCAAAGGAAAAAGAGTATCTAAAACTTTTATTACCTTATCAGCCACCAAAAAATGCAAGAGTTCAATTACCATCTGACTTAGAAGGTGAAACATTTTCAAGGGTTTTTGGTACAAATGCAAGTATTTTCGAATCATTTGTATTACAGAGAAATGTTATGGGTCCATGTTGGTTAGATATTAAGAATGCTAATTTCAATGAGATTAATAATAGTTCCCATTGTAAAGTTGAAGTTACTATAAATAATGCAAATTTCATAACACCTATTGAAAAGTCAACATCAGACTTCCAGAATGTTGCGCCTCCATTAACTTCATGTTCAATTTCCATTCAAACTATGATGAATCAAAAGGAAAACAAACAAGAAGTTGTTGCTGTTACTTTGGCTACATATAAAGATTTACCACAAGATGCACCAATTAGTGAAGATTTGAAACCAACAGATTTAATTACCTTAGCACGACCAGTAGGTGCTACTATGCCACCTGGCGTTGCAATAATTGCACAAAAGAACAAATTATCTTTGAGAATTTTTCAGAATGAAAAGACTCTACTGAATTGTTTAGCTGGTTTAGTCAAAAAATTAGATCCAGATGTTTTTATTGGCCATAGATTAGAAAACATTTCATTTGATATTTTAATTCATCGTATGCATGATTTGCAAGTTACTACATTTTCAACATTTGGTCGTCGTAATAGAAAACAATGGCCAGATAGGTTTGGTAAAAATAATTTCAATTCAAGTTTTCTAATTAAGGAAATTTTTGCAGGTAGACTAATGTGTGATATTGCTAACGAAATGGGTCAATCATTAACCATGAAATGTCAATCTTGGGATTTACCTGAAATGTATGAAGTTGTTTGTAAAAAAAAACATGTCCCAATGGAAATCAATTTATCACAACCACAATATCAAGAAAATCCAAGTTCTTATTTCATGATGTTAAAAGAAAATAGTTCAAATGCTTTGATTACAGCTGAAGTTGCATTCAGAATCCAAATTTTATCACTATCCAAGCAATTGACTAACTTAGCAGGTAATGCTTGGGCTCATACATTAGGTGGTACGAGAGCTGGTCGTAATGAGTTTATTTTACTTCATGAATTTTTCAAAAATGGGTATCTAATTCCAGATAAAGAAACTCAACATCAAAGAAAAGTTAATCAACAAAAGCTGAAAAATGGTGAAGCTAGTGATGAATCTTCAAGTACTAACAATAAAAAGTCTAAATATCAAGGTGGTTTAGTCTTTGAACCTGAAAGAGGGCTACATAAAAACTATGTTGTTGTCATGGATTTCAATTCCTTATATCCTTCAATCATTCAAGAATTCAATATTTGTTTCACTACAGTCGATAGAAATCTAGATAATCCTGAAGAATTACCAGAAGTTCCAAATAAATCAATTCAACAAGGTGTTTTACCAAGATTATTAAATACTTTAGTTAGTCGTCGTCGTGAAGTTAAAAAATTGTTGAAAGATCCAACTTCAACCCCAGTTGAAAAAGCCCAATATGATATCAAACAGCAAGCTTTGAAACTAACGGCAAATTCAATGTATGGTTGTTTAGGTTATATTCATTCCAGATTTTATGCTAAACCTCTAGCCATGTTGGTTACCAATAAAGGTAGAGAGATTTTAATGGATACAAGACAATTGGCAGAAAGTTTAGGATTACGAGTTGTTTATGGTGATACTGATTCTGTTATGATTGATAGTGGTTGTGATAATTATAAAGATGCTATAAAAATTGCAGAAAATTTTAAATTGAAAGTTAATGAGAGATATAGGCTATTGGAAATTGATACTGATAATGTTTTCAAAAGATTACTATTGCATGCTAAAAAGAAATATGCCGCAATGAATGTAACATTTGATAAAGCAGGTAATGAAATTGCAACTTTAGAAGTCAAAGGTTTGGATATGAGACGTCGTGAATACTGCCCATTATCAAAAGAAATTTCAACATATGTTTTAGAAAAAGTTTTGAGTGATGTTGAACCAGAAACTGCATTAAATGAGATTTATTCATATTTAGAAGAAATGACAGCAAAAATCAAAAACAATGAGCTCAAGCCAATCAATTTCAAAATCAATACGAAATTATCAAAAGATCCATCAGCTTATCCAGGTGGTAAAAACATGCCATCAGTTCAAGTTGCATTAAGATTGAAAGAGCAAGGGAAAGTTATTAAAGCGGGTAGTGTTATTACTTTCGTTATTTGTGAAGGTGAAGAAGGATCATTTGCAGAAAGAGCAAGATCATTAAATGAATTGTTAGTTAAAAACTCAACATTGAAACCAGATGCTAAGTATTATTTAGAAAAACAAATATTTGCACCAGTTGAAAGATTAGTTGAAAAAATTGAAGGGTTAGATATGGTTAGATTAACACAATCATTAGGATTAGAATATAAACAAAGAAATCATCATAATTCCAATGGTAACAACACAGAAATTTTACAACCATTAGAATCCACAATCTCAGATTCAGAAAGATTCAAGAATTCGGAACATTTATACTTGAATTGTAGATGTGGTTCGGTTTTCAAATTTGGTGGTATCGTTTCATCAAATGATTATTTAATTACATTTAATGGTATTCAATGTAAAAAATGTTCAAATCAATTTTCACCATTATCAATTTCAAGTCAAGTAGAACAACAAATTAGATCATTTATTGCACTTTACTATCAAGGCGTTGTTGTATGTGATGATTCAACTTGTGGAATAAGTACAAGGCAAGTGTCAGTTTATGGTAAAAGATGTTTATCGAATGGTTGTAAAGGTGTTATGAGATATAGGTATAGTGATAAGGATCTATATAATCAGTTATTATATTTTGATTCATTGTTTGATATTGACAAAAATAAGAAGAAGTTATTAAGACCGATATATGATAGTTCAAATGAAGGTAAACCAGAAGCATTAATAGATGGACAAATTAATGCATTAAGTGAACAAAATAGAGACCTTTTTGAGATTTGGAAATCTGTTGTGCAGAAATATTTAAGTGATTGTGGTCGTCGTTATGTTGATTTAGGTAACATGTTTGATTTCATGAATAAATAGGGGTATATGAATGTATGATAAATGTTTTCTATAAAAATAGATGTAAGTCAATTTGTCATAGTTTTTTAGATCAAGAGATTCATGCACTTCGCCATTATCTTAATGCAAAGTGAAAAGATTTAAAAATAGAAAATTTTCAACATAATGGGTAATAGTAAGTATAAAACATAAAAACCAATCATGAGGCAGGTCGACCACCGTAAACTGTTGAAA
Organism: Phaffomyces thermotolerans; assembly: GCA_003707215.2. Lineage (NCBI taxonomy): Eukaryota > Fungi > Ascomycota > Saccharomycetes > Phaffomycetales > Phaffomycetaceae > Phaffomyces > Phaffomyces thermotolerans. Next base: position 167,733 of record PPNJ02000008.1, on the reverse strand, counting down.
CTTAAGATTGAAGACCCAGAATAATTTATTTTTTGCATTTTTTACCAGACGTTGCGACTTTTACTGTCTCACCGGATTCTCTGTTCCAAAATCAACACCAAACGCCCCAAGAGTTGAATGAGATATCTCACTTGTTAAGGTAAAACTCACGAGTGACTCGTCTTGCCCCTAAACGAATCACATTACCCATATATGAACCATTCCGTGCTAAAGAAGCCGCCTCTTCAAAAGTCAGCTGTGTTCTTCACCAACACGCCCCTCAGGAAATCTTAATCCATTATAAATACCCACATAAGTTATTAGATGGATTATAGATAAGTCCTACTGAATTTAACTGATGAATAATAACATCCTCTGGAGCTCCCAGTGTCACCGTTCTTGAACTCAAATTATAAGTTCCCAATGGAATAATCTCGTTGTCATTATTACGAATTATCAGTTCAGGTGTCGAACTGTCAGAACCATTAACAATCGAATTAAGAAACACATAAGATTCTAAATTTGTTATGGACATGACTAAAAATTGGATAAACTACTATAAAGTAAAGCAAAGTTTTTTTCATATTGTACCAGATCTTCAAGTTATGTTGTCTGTTTTACAATAATTAGTGGTTAACGTGAGAGGATTAGTTTTTGGTAGATCTTTTATTTTATATTTATCGTTCAGCCATTTCTCGAGGCGTAAACTCTAGACTTTCATCATAAACGTTTGGAAATCAGGTAAATGGTTTAAACATTGCCTGTGCAGTGTAAACATCCATGATTACGTAGCAGCATTATTAAATAGATTAAAATGATACACTTAATGATAATAATTAACTTTTTATATATTAATGGTAATGAATTCATCATACTTTACATCATCAGTGAATAAATCCATTAAACCTTCATATATTTTATCTGCATTCTTGACTTTCTTCCCATTTAAATCATTGATTAATTCAGACAACGCTGGGAAATCTAATGCGATCACGAGCAATCCACAGCCAAACATATCAACCATTTTCATAGGAAGATCAACTCAACTTGATGAAGTATGTAATGAAATACCTAAATCTGCTGTTCCTAATATCTTAGGATATTCCTCGGCTGATAACCAAACGCTTGGAATATGCTGTTCTGGAGGTTCGAATAGAGAGGTTAAGGAAGTGCCAATGAGTCAATCTACTTACGATATTCCGAATATGTATCCTCATCATAATCAAAGTAAATATTATCCACCTCAGCAGCAGTTGCATTATGGTCCTGGTATCATATTAGATGAACGAGATGAGAAAGTTTATCAGCATGATGCAGTTTATGGAAATGATAGAAGGTATTAAGAATTGAGTTTTATTCTGATGAACTTTGACCCGTGTTTGGTAATTGAGTAATAAACATCGACTTAGAGTATTATACAGTACAAAATATCACAAAGTAAACGAGGTATAACTATATTATACAAGTGAATAAATAATTTAGTTTCTTGATTATTTTGAGACAGATTCTCTGATTTCATGGATAGCATTGATCAAAGATTGATTAGCATTATCAGATAAGCTTTCGAATTGCTTTTCTGCTCCTATGATTGAGTTTTTAAAAGATCTTTGATACTGTAATAATTCAGGATACTCTTCAGCTTCATAATGTCTGATTGAATTGATGGTGTTACTATAAGTTCTTGGTAAGAAAAATTTGAAACTTACAACACCAAATACAACAGGAGTGATGAATCTTATTAGTAGGGATTTTTTATTAACTATGATTGATCCAACTAATGTCCCAGTAAGTGCATAGATGAAATTTGGTAAAAATTCATCCTTTGGATGATAAACAGAAGTTATGGATGAAGTCAAGTTATCCAATTCATTACATGTAGCTGATTTCAAGTTTCTATATTCTGCAGTGATGTAGTTTAGTTGATCACTGATTGAATTTCTAACGTTTTTCAATTTTTTTTCTAGATAGTTAGAGGTGTTGATAGCATGACCTTCAACGTATTCAGTTGAGACATCAGCTGAGAAGGCTTTGTTATCAACCTCAATAATCTTGATAGGTTCTACTTTGGAGGTTCCGAGTACTGGAGAATATTGAACATTTTCATCATCTTGATAGAATGATCTTGAACGGTTTGGTTCATTCATGGCTTTTGGAATGGATAGGAAAGAAACACCGGCTATAAATGGTAGACCAACCTTTAGTCAATTGTTAGGTGTGATGAGCATGAAATATGACGAAATTCAACTTACTCTGGTAACTGAACTGAAAGACATTATTGATGGTTTTGACTTAATTCTTAAAGATTTTAGCCAATCAATTCTTGAAGAAAAAAAATAGAATATGGTTTGTGATTATGTAATTATTATGTCATTTTTCATGAGGACTAGTTGGTGATTAGAGTGTACTCATTGATTAGTTCTCTGTTTACTAGTTGGTTTGGTTATGTTTTTGGTTTCAAATAGTGATTCAAGACTTAAGATTTACAGGTTCTGTTTAATAAATTGCTATCTCAAATAGCTTCTGTTTCATATATATAAATTTACATCTCTCTATAAATATTTTTTAAAGAAGTTGTGAGTCAATTCAACACCCAAGAAAGTGGCAGCATTAGCTGGAAAAGATCTTAATAAAGCAGGACCTAAACCAGGAAAGAAACCTTTCAAACCACCACCAGTTCTATAAATTTGTTGAATTGCCTCTTTTGTAGAGATTGATTCAGTAACATTATTAGTCAATCTTGTTTTAATTGTATCAATTGGGAAAACAGCTAGCCACATAGACATACCTGCAAGACCACCAGCAGTACTGACAGATATTAAAGATAATTCGCCTTCTTTTGCACCAGATAATTTTGATAACTCCTTTTTAGCGACTTCATAAGTAGCAAAGTATAAAGCAGAACCAGGGCCATCTCTTGCTAAAGTTGCGAAAGAGCCTCTGAATAAAGATTTAATGCCACCAGTTGCAATAATCCTTTTGACTGCACCTATCATTGATTTTGAAGCATTTCCATCTTGAGTCTGTAGAACGATTTTGATTCTTTCAAATGGAGCAGCTACTAAAGTTGTTGGCACTGCACTTATGAAACCAGCAGTAGAAATTTGAGCAATAGAGAAATTTTTAGAATCAACTTTATAGTATGATGAAACTAAGTTCTTACCAACATCATAACCCCAAAAACTAACAGCAAACATTGGTGTAACACCAAATAAAGGAGGAACAACACCTCTATAAAACCCAATTGGACCTGATTTTTTGAAAATGTCTTTAATTGCGCTTGACATTGTTGGATATTGACCACTTTGTAGTTTTACTTTTAATAAATCGAAAGGATGACCAGTTAATACAGCAGCGACACCACCAACACCACCAGCGACAACTGATTTGACATTTTCAGCAAGCATTGAATCAACTTCTTCTGCCATTGTTATATTATTCTATAGTAATAAATCGATGATAGAGATGATAGAGATAAATGTTTTATGAAAGGAATCTTTGTCTAATTTATATGCTGATGAACTGAAAGAATTATCATCTTTTTTTTCTTTCCGAAGCCCCACCAAAATTATCTTATACAGTTTTCTGGGGAAGGGAGCTTGAAGGAGAAATCTAGAAGGAGTTTAGAAGGAAAAAAGCTCTTGTAAGGGCAGAATACTAAGTACTGTGATGCTGAAGGCTGAAGGATAGGCTGGATCGGTTATGGCTACTCAGATGGTAATGCTTGAGTATATTATAGATTAGCACTAAGTAGTTCATCTGATTCACATTTCATTTCAACCGAAATATTTCAGTGAAAAGTTTTCATGATGAAGAAATGGCTGACGACACAACTGTTGATTATACGGTTAGAACTTTGACGTTGTGTAATAATTCAATGAGTTTACACTAACAAGTATGAGATAAAGTCATTCACCACTCTTTATCATTTTATTCGAGTGACTGCATTTGTTAGGAGCCAAGTACTGATTTCTGTTTTCTTCAATCTTCAATTATTGGTCACTTCATTTATGGCCTTTCTGAGTGGGTAAGATTAGATTCTCTGAGGGTAACAGGTACCAAAAGTGAATAAATAACACACTAAACAGTTCGGTTTTGCACCACAGTGATTTACAACACATCGAAGTTATGGGTCCATCACCAATTTTTCCGAATTGTGTCAAATTCTTACTACATGGTGTGCACTGTGCTTATTTACTCCACTTATCAACCAGATCTAATGTTTTACCGTTTAACCGTTATATCGTTATCTTATACCGTTATCAACTACATGTTATATCATTCTATAAACCTCTATTGTATATCCTAGCCAGATACCATATATATAACCCAGTGAAATTATTGATATTATTGATACTCAATATCTAATTATCGAACAGCCTTTAAATCTCTCAATAGATTCAACTAATTCACTATTTCGTATCTTTAAATAGTTTATATTGAGAGAATAGTTGATTAAGTCTGTAAAATTATAAAACCCACGATCTTCTAGATTTCCCTTTGTTATATCCATTTCGAAAATCATATCGTCTTTGCTGATGATTAAACCATTTGTCAAATCACTGACGTTTAAATATAATGAGTACTCTTTTAATATTAAATCTTCTTCTTCTTCTTCTTCTTCCTCATTCTTATTATTATGTAGTCTCAACTGAACTGAGAGTTTCACAGACGTTTGCTCTTCATCAACCAGTAATTCTAAATGGTTCATCGATCTTTCTTCCAAGGTTTGTTCATCCTTTGATTGTTTTATAGGTATAATTTCCTTCACATCAACCAACTTGTCAATTTTCAAACACGTTAGATCATCCATAAGTTCATTATTTATTGAGTATATTAATTTCTTGTTGGATGTTCTTGAATTTGTACAGAATAATGAAAGATATAATTGATGGTTCTTTGAACTAAAACATTGGTGGGTTTTTTGTTTAGTTATATATTTAACCAGATCATTTATTTCAAATGTCAAATCTTTGGGTAATTTACCTTGGAATTGTGATAAAATGTTTAGTTTCAATTCATTTGGTAGATTATTAAACATCATTGTAGATCTAATGTGAACAATACAGAGATCATAACTACATAAGACTTCGAGTTTCTACAAATCGAGATCTCATTCAGTTTAAATAAGATTGTACGGTTGGCTCCGGAAACTAAAAAAGAAACGAGAACACCCGATGATCGGAGTTGGATGTAGTAAAAGCATTTGTTACTTTGTTACAAGGAGCCTTGATAGATGTTGGTGTATATAACAGGGAGTGTTCAAATGTGTTTTTCACAACAAATTAATAACTTTTTTAGATAAAAATTTTGTTTACTTATTTGAGATGAAAAAAAAAATGCTTCAATTTATTATGGATGAAATCGGAAGAGAATTATGGTATGGTTTTGACATAAAATCCGGAATTTAGATAAATTGTGTTATTCCATATTAAATATTAAGTGTAAATAGGTTCTATATCACTTATATAGGACTAAAGTTACGGTCTAGCTAGTGAATATATCATTTAGATAAATCATTAGATCGCTTTTTGAGAAAACTTTTACAAAGGAAAGTATATATACTTAATTTATTTGACACATAAATCTGACACAAAGTCTTAAATCTTAACTTTCTTATCTTGACCGTAAGCTTTAGTTCCATATTCACCATCTAGTAAAATAACATCTTGTTTTCTGTAATCAAATTTTCCCGAGAAATAACTATTCAAGATATTTTTAACACCTAACGCATATCTTGCTTGAGCATCTAAATTAGCACCAGAAACATGAGGAGTCATTGCATTACCACCACCATATTTATTAGTAAATGTTCTCCATGGGTGATCTTGTGGTGCTGGTTGTGGAAACCAAACATCACCACCATAACCTCTTAACTGACCAGATTTAACAGCATCTGCAACGTCTTGTGCATTGGTGATTGCACCTCTTGCAGTGTTGACTAATAATGAACCTGGTTTGAATTTACTTAATAAATCTTTATTGATTAATCCCTTGGTACCTGAATGTAAAGGACAGTTAACAGTCACGATATCTGATTTTGAAACTAACTCTTCAATAGTATCAATTCTCTTTGCACCAACTTTATCTTCTAATTCTTTAGATAATGGTTGATAATCATAATATAACAGTTGTGATGGTTTAAAAGGAGCAAGTCTTTCTAAAACTTTATAACCAATTCTACCAGCACCAATAGTAGAGACGACTTTCCCCTCTAAATCATATGCATCTCTCGAAATTTTAGCAATATCCCAACCTTTTTCATGAATTGCATTATCATGAGCAGGAATGAAATTTTTAACCAAGGCTAAGATTGTTAATAAAACATGCTCTGCAACTGAAGTTGTATTAGAACCAGTGACTTCTAGAACAGAAATCTTACGACCTGACTTATTGATATAATCTAAATCAATATGATCTGAACCAACACCTGCTGTGACTAGTAGTTTCAAATTTTTAGCACTTTCAATACGTTCTTTTGAAATATAAGCTGGATTGAATGGTGTAGTAATGATGATTTCTGCATCTTTTATATGTTCATCAATTTCATGTTCTTTATCACTAGTTGAGTAAAGAGAACGACCATTTTCTTCAAGGAATGATTTCAATCCTAACGCATTTTCTGCTGATCCTAGCAAATTTGGTGTGTTATATTTACCACCTTTAAATAAAACTGCTAAAACTTTGGACATGATTAATTGATAACTGACTGATTATTGTTTTTATTTAATTGACTCCTATATCTAAGAGTGTGCTAGACTCTCATTTAAATACTTTTTTTGGTGAGACACCCCTCTATAGAAATTAATATGTCTCGTTCCGAATAAAGAGATCACTTGATTGTTATTTGAGTATGCACTGTAAACAACGATCAATCATTTCAATTTCGTGTCAATGACGTATCGTTTGGGTGTCATTGTAATTCAGGAACGCGGATTGACGCCAAACTTATTCTTATTGGATAATCCATATTCTACGACAAATATAGGATCAAAACGAATAGATCAAATGATTGGTGCGTTTGAGCTTATTTAATACACAACACCATCATATGACTCCTATATATTGATAAAATATGTACATCTCCTATATTTCATTAATAAACAAGGTCATCCTCACACAAACCAGCAAGATCATGTATATTCCACTTTAACCATCTCTTTACAAAATAAATTATGTGTCAAGTAAATGTCAAAAAAATGAGAGAAATTAAATTAATCGGATCTCCCAAAATTAACGTCTCTTATTGGTTAATAAAGACACTATATTTTTTTTTTCCTTACACATCTACTTAATCACAAGTACTGTATATAAGATCATTCAAGAATATAAACGTCAGTCCTAATACCCAATTCTTAGGTACATTCAATATCACTTATATTCATGGTTTTCTATAAACATGTGAACTTGAAGCCTGATCAGATGGGAAAACCAACAATTCAGCAATAACGGTGTTTTGTTTTCTACTTGTTGCAAAAACAATCAATTCCGCAATATCATCAGCATATAAAGGTTCTCTACCTTTATAAACCTCGTCAGCTTTAGCCTTATCACCATAATTTCTAACGATTGAAAATTCTGTTTCAACTGCACCTGGTTGAATTTCGATTACTCTGATCTTGGTATCAATTAATTCTTTTCTTAACGATTCAGTGAATGCTCTAACTGCAAATTTCGAAGCACAATAAATTGATCCACCTGGGTATCCTTCTCTACCTGCAATTGAGCCCAATTGAACTATATCACCTGAATTTTTTTTCTTGAAAATTGGGAGAATAGCTTGAGTCACTGAAATTAACCCTAAAACGTTAGTGTTGAAAGTTTCTTCGATATCTTCTTGTTTTAAATCACCAACTTTATAAGTTCCTAATGCCTTACCTGCGTTATTAACAAGGATATCAATATTTTTGAACTCTGAAGGTAACGATTCCAAAAATGGATCGATTGAGTTCTTAGCAGACACATCTAATTGATTAACAAAGATTTGAATTGATGGAAATTTTGATTCTAGTTCATTTTTAATTTCTTTTAACTTTTCAAGTCTTCTAGCTGCTAAGATTATTTTAATATTACCATTCGATAACGAAGCAAATTCTAACGCAGTGGCTTTACCAATCCCTGAGGATGCACCTGTAATGAAGATAGTTTTACCTGTGATTCGTTCTGCTGCTGCTCTACCATAAGACATGATAAATTGTACCGTTGAAATTTTTGAAATGAATGGTGAAGAATTGCGAAAAGTTGATATAATTCTGTGGGAGGGAATCTGTGGAAATTCCTGATCGGGGCAAATAACCGATTAGAAAGGAAATATTCTACTATTACTATCATTATGGTAAGTACTGAGTGATATGTGAGATGTGGTTGTAACTCTGTTATAGTAGATACTAGTAGATGTGGCTGGAACTGATTCGTCGTAAAGACTTTTCTTCTCTCTCCATGAAAATAGTGAACCAATAGTTACATAATTGGCTAATAGGGTATAAATCACTATGATGAACTCAAAACTTACCGGCCAATCTATTCACTACAGTGTAAATCTCTTTACTTTCTGGTTCAATCAAAAAGGATCATTGGTATAGTCATATCGATTTAGTATCTAGATCATCCAGACACCACAATTTAGAAGAATTAATTACATAATCCTCATCGTTTAGCTTTTTTAGTCGTTTATCGTTTATCGTTTAAAGTCGTTTATACGAATTCGGTTCGGCCAGTCAGAGTCGCGTGTTTATTTTTATTCTAATCAATTATCAGACCATCAAACACCAGACGAGATCGTATTATATAAATATGCCTTTCTTTCGCACAATATCTTTTTCTCTTTAATTTTCTATCTCACACTCAACATGTCGCAGGTGTTTGAATCTATATCCTTACAAAATACTTTGCCTATCGCATCCAATTTCAAAGAATCTCTACAGATTGTCACTCATGAACTACCAACATATCCATTAATAGAGAGACTATGGGCTTCATGGTACCATTACATGCAGAATGATATCCTCGCCACTGGACTATTGTTCTTCTGTCTTCATGAATTCATGTATTTTGGTCGTTGTTTACCTTGGTTCATAATTGATAAGATTCCATATTTCAATCAATGGAAGATTCAACCAACAAAGATCCCATCAAATAAAGAGCAATGGGAATGTTTGAAATCCGTTCTGATATCACATTTCTTAGTTGAATCATTACCTATCTGGACTTTCCATCCTATGTGTCAAAAATTAGGTATCTCAGTTCAAATTCCATTCCCATCATTCACCAAAATGTTTTTACAAATTTGTTTATTCTTCGTTTTGGAAGATCTATGGCATTATGTTTTCCATAGATTATTCCATTATGGTATTTTCTACAAATATATTCATAAACAACATCATCGCTATGCTGCTCCATTTGGCCTTGCTGCGGAATATGCTCATCCAATAGAAACTTTATCTTTAGGTGCAGGTACTGTTGGTATGCCAATTGCCTATGTATGGTATACTGGGGATTTACATCTTTTCACTCTATGTGTCTGGATTACATTAAGATTATTCCAAGCTGTTGATTCTCACTCAGGTTATGAATTCCCATGGTCTTTACATCATTTCTTACCATTTTGGGCAGGTGCTGAACATCATGATTTACATCATCATTATTTTATTGGTAATTATGCTTCAAGTTTCAGATGGTGGGATTTTACTCTAGATACTGAAGCTGGTCCTGAAGCTAAAATTGAAAGAGAAGAAAGAATGAGAAGAAAAGCTGAATTGAAAGCTAAAAAATCAAATTAATATTTGCATTGAAATAAACATAAAAAAATCAAAAATAAAACATTTGCTTATGAATTATTCATAGTATTATCGTAGCCTACCTGTCTTTTGACGTATTCTACAATTATTCAAACTTCTACATATACATAATATTGAAATCAATATACAATTATTTTCAACTTTTTCTTATAACTAATTAACAGCTTCTGCAAATTGAATCATTCTTTTTATACCAACCAACCAATGTCCCCCTTCATGTGTATGATTAGTAGCTAATTCCAAATGTTGAGCTAATGCTCCTGCAAAGTCCCCTCTCTTCAAATCTTCAACTAAAGTGGTCAAAACTCCAATTGATCCACTGGTTAACAAATCCTGATTGTTTAAATGATCAAATAATATGTTTAATCTTTTTTCAGTATCAACAACTTGTTTCGTGTATTTCTCTGGAACTTTTGGTTTAATATCCGCGAATGTGCTGTTAAGTGTTTCATAAATGAATAACTGCTCACTTGGAATATGAGAACGATCCCCATTCGGATATTTAACCTTTGCTGGTTCTGAAGCAACAGATTGTTGTGATGCTGATGGTGGTGGTAATGAAGATGAGTTCATTGGTGGTGGCGGATAACCAAACTGTTGTTGTTGAAATGGTTGTTGTTGTTGTAATGATGAAGCAGCTGTAACTGGTTCAACTCTTCCTGCTAGTGGTGGAGGCGGTCCATTGAATCCTGCTTGAGGTGGAGCTTGCTGAGTTACACTTGGTGCATATGGATTCTTTGGGGTTGATAATGGTGGACCTGATACCAATGGAGTGAATGGTTTATTTTGTGGCGTGTTTCCCACTGGTAATTGAGGAGTAACAAACTGTTGAGATGGTGAGATTGCATATGGATTCTTTGGACCCTGATTAGGTGGTGGTGGTGGCATGAGACCACTGCTATTCACTGAATCAACTGATTGAGCACTTGGTTGGGAAACTGGTGTGTAACGTGTATTAACAGGTGGAGCAGCTTGTTTCTCTTCAGATAAATTTGGATGATGAGTTTTTCTTGAAAGTGCTCTTGGTGGTGGCGGAATAGCTGGTGGATTATGGAATGAGGTATTACGGCTTGATGATCTTGATAAAGAAACTGGTGAAGCTGATGGAATTGGTGGAGTTAATCCAGAAGTTGTAATTGGTGCGGATGAAGTAGTAGGATTATAAACAGCAGAAGGTGGAGTTGAGCGAGAAGCAGGTGCTGCTTTATGGAAGTGTGTTGGTAAATCATTCCATCCATCTGTCTCATGTTTTTTACCATTCTTTGGAGGTGGTGGTAATGGTGTTGAAGATACTGGTGTTTGAGCTGGTAAAGCAGGTTTATATGGGTTAATAGTCTGTGGTCCAGTTGGTTTGTATGGATTAGAAACAACAGGTGGTGGGGCAACATTGGAAGTTGATGGTTGGCCGTATAGACTTGTTGCGATTGATTGTGGTGGTTGGCCATAGGATGGTGGAACAGTGCCTTGTTGTAATGGTGGTGGGACCTGTTGATTAACAACTGGTTGAACCATATATGGATTTGAAGAAACTGAACCACGAGGTCTTGGAGCAGACTGACTAACAATAGATGGTATCGCTGCTGCATTATTCTGATGAGATAGGTTACCATAACGTGTTGATGTTGCACCAATTGGTTTTGCTGTAGCTTTGGTTCTATTATCAACAACAGGAACAATAGGAGTTGATGAAATACCAGAAGCTTTCATAATTCTTTCTTTTTCTAATTTAACAGTTGGAATTTCATCTGACAATAAAGATAAAAATTTACTTGCTAGATCAAATTGGCCACTAGATGAAATTATCGTAGTATATTCCAGGATAGTTGATAATAGCAGTGAATCATCTTTAATTGGAGCATCTAATTTCAAAACCGATCTATAAGCACTGAACTTTTCAACAAATTCAGTTAATGAATCAAAATGAGCATCATATGAAGAAGTTTGCTTTGATTTCAAGATTTGATCTTCTAACGTTTTCAGTTCATTGACCCAAATATCACTAACTTTTTCTAATGATGAGGCACTAATATAACTCAAAATAGCATCATTACGATTACTAGTTGGATCAGCATTTAAAATTCTATCACCTAGTTTATTGAAATAGGTTCTATAATCTTCAGTGTTTGATGTACAATACGTTTTGATAGCATTACCGATTTCTCTCCAATTTGAAACATCAGCATTTTCAACTAAATCAGAAACATTGTTTGATGAAACACTGTATAATAAGCGTGCGGTTGAATCTTTTGAAGCATTATGATTTAAATAATAATCTAAAACTTTTTCTTTTAATTCTTCTGGTCCATTTAATGCAATAACTAAAGCTTCAACGATCTTATCTTCTTTCAAGGAGATCTCAACCGCTTTACTTAAGTTTTTGACTAATAAAGCGTCAGTTAATTCATTTTCAGTTAACTTGAATTCCCCTGATGGAATGAATTTCTTTGATTGTTCATTCAAGTTATTGAAAAAGTCTTCAGTTTTTTCTGATTTAACATCACCATTAGTTGTTTCTTCTTCATCCTTGATATTTAGTGCAATGAATCTATTGAAAACATCAGTTCTATCATCTTTCAGTTCTTCCAATAATTCCCAATCTGCTTTATTAATACCATCATATGATTCTTTAAGTCTTGATTCAATAATTTTATTGAAATTCTTTGATTCTAATGCTAATTTTAAATCTTCGTTTTCTGTTGAACCTGGTAGTTGAGCCTTTTCAACAACAATTTGAGAAGTTTTATCGCCGGTCTTGATTAATTTAGCAATTTTACCACCAAATGCAAAACTAACAGAAGATGGTCTACCGTACCAATTTGGAGCTTGTTTCACAAAAAATTCTGGTTGTTGAGTATCAGTATCTGAAATTTTATTCCAGAAATCTGTTTCAGATGTTGAATTCATTCTATTAGAAACTGGTGGTGAAGTATCTTGTAAGGTTTGTATCACAATTTTTTTATCCAAACTTGAAGTTGCAAAATAATCTGGAGTTGAAGGAGCAAATTTAGTTTTGAAAGCCCAGTTCGAAGTAGTAGGATATTGAGCTAATCTTTCACCAGTTAATGGATTCCATAAGATTGTTGTATTATCTTTACCACTTGATAATAACAAAGAAGGATCTCTTGAATTCCAATCAACAGAAAGCACACCTTTTTTATGACCAGTTAATATGGATTCTGGAACATTTGAATTTCTTAAGTCCCAGGTCAAGATTAATGGAACACCATCAGCATCTGAAGCAGTAACTAATTTGGTACTTTGACTTGGATGCCATGCAACAGTGGATAATGATGCTCTTGAACCAGTTGAGGAAGTATAAGATAATTGTAAGACTTCTTTTTTAACTTTAAGATCCCAGATGGAGGTGTAACCTGATGAACCAGCACTTGCAAAGATATGACTGACGGAATTATTCCATGAAACAGACTGAATAACATCAATTGGAGTAATAGCTGAACCTGGAGCGAAAGGAGCTAAATTGGATAATTTTTTAGTATCCCAAATATAAATCTCACCATTAGAACCACCTGAAGCTAAGACGTTATGTTGAATAGGATTGAATTGTAATGATTTGATTGAACCCGTATGTTTTTCACCTTTAGCAACCGCGTCAACTTTTTTCTTTGATAATAATTTTGAAGTATTCCAGAATTGAATAGAACCATTTTCTAAAGCACCAGCTAATAATACATTGTCCTTTGACCAACCTAAGTCGTGGAACTTTGCCTCAGCCTTAACACTTAAAAAAGATTTGTTTTCATACAAACTATAGAAATCTAGGGATGATGTTGAGGAAAAACTGTCGTCAATAACACCAGCGGCAGTACCCGTAGCTAGTGTAGGGATACTATCACTAGACCATGCAAACGTGGCAGTGTTGTGGATCTCGTTGACTTTGACCATAGTTCAATAGCAATTGGATCTGTGGATGTCGTGAGGATTTTTATAAATAGTGTTTTTGTTTGTTTTTCTGGCCAGTTGTCGATTTCGAAAATCAAAAAAAAAAAAGATCGAGTGAAAATCGCGTCTTCCTCAATAGGGAATTTCCGCTTACGGAAGTTTTTTGTAGAGCTTTTATAAAGAAATAGTGAGTAAATTTATACATTGGTGACATCTATCTCGATGGGACAAATGAGTAACGAAGAGAAGAACAGAGTAGAAGAAGTTCATGATGATGAACCAGATGAATGGTGAGTTTTCGTGCGGTAAATTTGTGATTTACCACTAAAACTAACTTCATGTTAAAAGGGATAAACGCATTAATAAAACTGGTTGTGCAGGTAGGTACTATCATATTTTATCGTTGAACTGTTACTGACATGTGCTCATTCTTAGATGAAAATCTAAAGCTTACCTTATGTCACGCTGATACTGGTGATTGGCGTCAATGTACCAAAGAAGTGAGTATGATAATCTTTCGACACATAACATGAAGTACTAACTGGAATTTGAAGATGCTTGAATTTAAAAAATGTTGGGAGGCAAATCAAAACAACGCAAGAACTTTCACTGTTGAAAATGATGAAGAGATATAAGCTTCAAGTGCATAAACAAAATCTTGTAAATATATATATAAATCAACTGCTCTTGTAATTGGTTGGTAGTAAACTACCTCATCGAAAGATCTAGAAAAAAATCGAGTCTGCAATTCTACGCATATAAATTCAACCTTTAATTCTTCTAATAGAATTCAATCCGTTGCTTGATAAATAAATCAATTTTAACATTAAACAATGAGTGAAACTAATCGTCCTAGAGTATTTTTCGACATTTCCATTGGTGGTGAGCCAGCTGGTCGTGTTGTCTTTGAATTGTTCAATGATATTGTCCCAAAAACTGCTGAAAACTTTAGAGCGTTAGCTACTGGTGAAAAGGGTAACACTGCCTCTGGTATTCCATTGTCTTATAAAGGATCAACTTTCCATAGAGTTATCAAAAGTTTTATGATTCAAGGTGGTGATTTCACTAATCATAATGGTACTGGAGGTGAATCAATTTATGGTGAAAAGTTCGAAGATGAAAACTTTCAGTTGATCCATGATAAACCATTTTTATTATCAATGGCCAACTCTGGTCCAAACACCAATGGTTCTCAATTCTTTGTTACCACTGTTCCAACCCCTCATCTAAATGGTAAGCATGTCGTATTTGGTAGATTATTATCAGGTAAATCTTTAATTAGAAAAATTGAAAGAGGTGAAACTGATTCTGGTGATAAACCAGTTAAAGATGTTATTGTTGTTGACTGTGGTGAGTTACCAAGTGATTACGTTATTGAACCATCAGTTACAGTTGATGATGGTACTGGTGATATTTATGAAGAAGTTTTAGCCGATAATGATTCCATTGATATTGAACATCCTGATGATGTCTTCAAGGCCGTTTCCACTATTAAAGAAGCTGGTACTAAACTGTTTAAAGCTGGTGATTTGGAAAAATCATTTCAAAAGTATAATAAAGCTGCAGGTTACATCAGTGAATTCTATGCAGAAGACTTACCAACTGATAAGAAAGAAGAATTCAACAAACTTTCAGTTTCAATTAGTTTAAACATTGCTTTGGTTGGTCTCAAATTAAATAAATATAAAGAAGTTATAAAAGCTACTACAGATGCTCTTGAGTCTGAACAAATTGATGATAAATCAAAAGCTAAAGCATTGTATCGTCGTGGTTCTGCTTACTTCAAATTGAAAAACTCTGATGATGCTTTAGATGATCTTAAGGAAGCTCTTGTGTTAGCACCAACTGATGCTGGTATCAAAAAAGTATTAAATGATGTTAACAAAGCTGAAGCAGAACGCAAGGCTAAAGAAAAGAAAGCCTATAGTAAAATGTTTAGTTAAACATCTCAGAATAATAAATAAATTTGATGCTCCATAACAACTCTTTTAACATATACTCACTTTATTTTTTTATAGTGAACGTACAAGCCATACACTGGTGACTGGAATATGAAATCACATTTGAAATATCTCGTATTTCGTCGCTCAGGTGTATGACTTCTAGATAAAATGACATCTCCACCTCTATATTTGTAGAATAACGGCAGAGTCTAATTCTTTTTCTTTTCTGTCTGGTAGATAAATTGTCATCATAAACACTTGAATCTTGGTTTAGAGATTGATTTCACTTTTGACTTCATTTCTGATGTTTCAGATGTAATGAAAGCTATTCCTAGAAATTTATCTAAAGTATTTGTACCAACCAGTCTTAGACCAAAAGAATCGTTACATAAGAGTCCTTTAATTACAAATAGCGTCATACTTTGGTAGATTTGAGTTAAATTAACATACGGTTAAAAACAAATAGTTCCAACTCCATTAAAGTAAAAATTCATTCCCTGCTGTGAAAGATATGATGCTCTAGCTCCTCAGAATATTATGTTGATTTCTCTGACAAGAAATCAATAGCCATTCAAGTGGTGCAGCGTGGTTCCTATAATCTTGCTTAGGATTCATTCCCAATACAGTCTGTTTGCTTTTAACGGTTCTCACTTGCGTATATTTCAGCACAGAAGAGCATTAAAATTGCGGGTATATCTTGTCATGCTAATGTTCTCGCTGAAAAAAAGTGAAAAATTGAAAAATTGGACGGGGGCAAAACAAAACAAAGAGAATAACATCAAACAAAGGAACAACACCGAGTTTGCACAGAACTCAACCTTTATTCCTATCAATTTTGAACAGCAGAAACCAAAGCTATCAGTACATACCAATATTAGCTACTCTAACATCAAATTTGATTGCGAATTATATCAGTTTATACTCTAAGTGGTCTCATACCTTGATTATTACATTTGACATTTAAGACAACTCATTTAATTGAAGTTGTTTATATATTGCAAAAAGAGAGTATTTTATCTGTTTTATACAAGGTTGCAAGGAACTGAGGTATCTTACTGTTTTATAATAGGTGTTTAGAAATTTCCTTATTTATTATAGAGAGGAAGTTATTTCCAACCCATTTTGGTGATATAGAACAAAACTAAAACAATCAAATTAATTTACACAAAAAGATCGTTAAAAGAGAAGTAGATCTTTCTAATATTGTTCATTAAGCTTCAAATTAACTTCATAAAATCAAAAAAAAGAAAAACCAAAAAAAAAGTTATCAGCATTCATATCAATAACTAAAAGACAGTTTAATACCATATACATAAAACATGGTTCAATTTCCTTATTCCAGTGCTGCTTTGCGTACTGTTAAGGAAGTCCAATTTGGTATTTTATCTCCTGATGAAATCGTGAGTTTTTCAAATAGAACGAAACTCTATATTAACTTTTCATACTAACAATATTATTTTAGCGTGCAATTTCAGTAGCAAAAATTGAATTTCCAGAAACCATGGACGAAACCCAAACAAAACCAAGAGTGGGTGGTTTAAATGATCCAAGACTAGGTTCGATTGATCGTAATTTCAAATGTCAAACTTGTGGTGAAGATATGAATGAATGTCCAGGTCATTTTGGTCATATTGAATTAGCAAAACCTGTTTTCCATATTGGTTTCATCAACAAAATCAAAAAAGTTTGTGAATGTGTTTGTATGCATTGTGGTAAATTACTACTAGATGAATCCAATGATTTATTCAAACAAGTTATTAGAATCAAAGATCCAAAAAAGAGATTTAATGCAGTTTGGAATTTGTCTAAAACTAAAATGGTTTGTGAACCTAATTTCCCACCAGAAGAAAATGGCCAAGTTACTTCGAGAGGTGGTTGTGGTAACGCTCAACCAACTGTTCGCCGTGATGGTTTAAAACTGTGGGGTACTTGGAGAAAAGGTAAAGATTTGGAAGAAAATGAACAACCTGAAAAACGTATATTAACACCGGGTGAAATCTTAAATGTTTTCAAACATATTCCAGCAGAAGATTGCACTAAATTGGGGTTCCATAATGATTTTGCTCGTCCAGAATGGCTAATCATTTCAGTTTTACCAGTTCCTCCCCCACCAGTTAGACCATCAATTTCCTTTAATGATACACAAAGAGGTGAAGATGATTTGACTTATAAATTATCAGATATCCTGAAAGCAAATATTAATGTCCAAAAACTAGAAATGGATGGTTCTCCACAACATGTCATCAATGAATTCGAATCGTTATTACAGTTCCATGTGGCTACCTACATGGATAATGATATTGCAGGTCAGCCACAAGCTTTACAAAAGTCTGGTCGTCCAATTAAGTCTATTAGAGCTCGTTTAAAGGGTAAAGAAGGTCGTATTAGAGGTAATTTAATGGGTAAGCGTGTTGATTTTTCAGCTCGTACAGTTATCTCAGGTGATCCAAATTTAGAATTAGATCAAGTTGGTGTTCCAAAGAGTATAGCTCGTACATTAACTTATCCAGAAACTGTCACTCCATATAACATTCAAAAGTTAACAGAATTAGTACGTAATGGTCCAAATGAACATCCTGGTGCCAAATATGTTATCCGTGATAATGGTGACCGTATTGATTTAAGATATAACAAACGTGCTGGTGATATTGTTCTTCAGTATGGTTGGAAAGTTGAACGTCATTTAATGGATAATGATCCCGTCTTATTCAATCGTCAACCTTCATTGCATAAAATGTCGATGATGGCACATAGAGTTAAAGTGATGCCTTACTCTACGTTCAGATTGAATTTATCTGTTACTTCTCCTTATAATGCAGATTTCGATGGTGATGAAATGAATTTACATGTTCCACAATCTGAAGAAACCAGAGCTGAATTAATGAATATTGCTGCTGTCCCATTGCAAATTGTTTCTCCACAATCTAATAAACCATGTATGGGTATTGTGCAGGATACTTTAGCAGGTATCAGAAAGATGACGTTACGTGATTCTTTCATTGAATATGATCAGATGATGAACATTTTATATTGGATTAGTGATTGGGATGGTGTTATTCCACAGCCAGCTATCTTAAAACCAAAACCATTATGGTCTGGGAAACAGATGTTATCAATGACAATTCCAAAAGGTATTCATTTGCAAAGATTTGATGAAGGGACGACTCTATTATCACCAAAAGATAATGGTATGTTAATTGTTAATGGTGAAATCTTATTTGGTGTTGTTGATAAAAAAACTGTTGGTGCAACCAATGGTGGTTTAATTCATACTGTTATGAGAGAAAAGGGTGCTTCTCAATGTGCTAACTTATTTGGTAAAATTCAAAAAGTTGTTAATTTCTGGCTACTACATAATGGTTTCTCAATTGGTATTGGTGATACTATTGCTGATGCTGGAACTATGAAAGAAATCACTGAAGCCATTGCCATTGCAAAAGAAAAAGTCGATGAAGTTACCCTTGAAGCTCAACAAAATAAATTAACAGCCAAACATGGTATGACTTTAAGAGAATCTTTTGAGGATAATGTTATTCGTTACTTAAACGAAGCCAGAGATAAAGCTGGTCGTTCTGCGGAAGTTAATTTAAAAGGTTTGAATAATGTCAAACAGATGGTCAGTGCTGGTTCTAAAGGTTCTTTCATCAATATTGCGCAAATGTCGGCTTGTGTTGGTCAACAATCTGTTGAAGGTAAACGTATTGCCTTTGGTTTTGCTGATCGTACTTTACCTCATTTTGCTAAAGATGATTATTCTCCAGAATCGAAAGGTTTCGTTGAAAACTCCTATTTAAGAGGTTTGACTCCACAAGAATTCTATTTCCATGCTATGGGTGGTCGTGAAGGTTTAATTGATACTGCTGTCAAAACTGCTGAGACTGGTTATATTCAACGTCGTTTAGTTAAGGCTTTAGAAGATATTATGGTTCATTATGATGGTACTACAAGAAATTCATTGGGTAATATTATTCAATTCATCTATGGTGAGGATGGTTTAGATGCTGGACATGTTGAAAAACAAACCATTGATACCATTCCAGGTGAAGATATTGCTTTCGAAAAGCGTTATAAAATTGATCTAGTTAGTGAAAAGACATCAATTAAACCTTCATTATTAGAAACCGGTCGTGAAATTATTGGTAACACTGAATTACAATCATTATTAGATGAAGAATATTCTCAATTGGTTGAAGATCGTTCATTCTTAAGAAAAGTTTTCAGTGATGGTGAACATAATTGGCCATTACCAGTTAATATTCGTCGTATCATTCAAAATGCTCAACAAATTTTTCATATCGATCGTTCCAAGGCTTCTGATTTAACTATTGAAGAGATTATTGGAGGTGTTAAAGAACTGACTACCAAGTTATTTGTTTTACGCGGTGAGAATCCATTAATTCAAGAAGCTCAAGAAAATGCAACTGCTCTATTCCAATGTTTACTACGTTCACGTATGGCTACTCGTCGTGTTATTGAAGAATATCGTCTGAATAGAATCGCTTATAACTGGGTTTTAGGTGAAATTGAAGCTCAATTTCAAAGATCTGTCGTTCATCCAGGTGAAATGGTTGGTGTTGTTGCTGCTCAATCTATCGGTGAACCAGCTACTCAAATGACTTTAAATACTTTCCATTTTGCAGGTGTTGCTTCTAAAAAGGTCACTTCAGGTGTTCCTCGTTTAAAGGAAATTTTAAATGTTGCTAAATCAATGAAAACTCCTTCTTTAACCGCTTATCTAACTCCTGAATATGCTTCTGATCAAGAAAAGGCTAAAGAAATTAGATCTGCTATTGAACATACTACATTAAAAAGTGTTACAGTCGCTACTGAGATCTATTATGACCCTGATCCACGTTCTACTGTTATTGCTGATGATGAAGAAATGGTTTACTTGCATTTTGAAATTCCTGATGAAGAAATTGAAGCATCTATTGATAAACAATCTCCATGGTTATTACGTATTGAATTAGATCGTGCTGCCATGAATGATAAAGATTTAACAATGGCTCAAGTTGGTCAAAAGATAAAAGAAACTTTCAAAGATGATTTATTCGTTATTTGGTCTGAAGATAACGCTGAAAAATTAATTATTCGTTGTCGTGTTATCCGTGATCCAAAATCATTAGATGAAGAATCTGAAGCTGAAGAAGATCAAATGTTAAAACGTATCGAAAGCAATATGCTGGAAGCCATTACATTACGTGGTGTTCAAGATATTAGTCGTGTTGTTATGATGAAATATGATCGCAAATTACCTGATGAAACTGGTAAATTTTCTAAGGTTTCCGAATGGGTTTTAGAAACTGATGGTGTTAATTTACAAGATGTTATGTGTGTTCCAGGGGTTGATCATACCAGAATTTATACTAACTCCTTCATTGATATTTTAACTGTTTTAGGTATTGAGGCTGGTCGTGCTGCTTTATATAAAGAAGTTTATAACGTTATTGCTTCTGATGGTTCTTATGTTAACTATCGTCATATGGCTTTATTAGTTGATGTCATGACTTCAAGAGGTCATTTAATGGCTGTTACTCGTCATGGTATCAATAGAAATGACACTGGTGCTCTAATGCGTTGTTCATTCGAAGAAACTGTTGAAATTCTATTTGAAGCTGGTGCAGCTGCTGAATTAGATGATTGTCGTGGTGTCTCTGAAAATGTTATCTTAGGTCAATTAGCTCCAATTGGTACTGGTGCATTTGATGTTATTGTCGATGACTCTATCTTAAAAGAATTACCAACAGGTAGTGGTCCTGTTCTTCAAGAATATGACGAAGCACCAGGTACTGAATATGCAGAGAATGGTAGTGCTACAACGTATGAATCTGAAACTAATGCCACCCCTGGCTATGGTACATTTGCCGGTGTCGCTGATGGTGCATTCTCCCCAATTGGTGAATCAGGTCAAGGTAATACCTCTGGTGGTTTCACTGAATATGGTGGTGCTGGTACCGAATATGCAACTTCTCCAGGTTATGGTGGTTATGGTGGTTACGGTTCTGCTGTTTCTCCAGGATTTGGCGCTTCTACATCTCCAGGTTATGGTGGTGCTACTTCTCCAAGCTACTCACCAACTTCTCCTTCATACTCACCAACCTCACCATCATACTCACCAACATCTCCTTCTTATTCACCAACATCTCCTTCTTATTCACCAACATCTCCTTCTTATTCACCAACATCTCCATCATACTCACCAACATCACCAAGTTATTCACCAACCTCGCCATCGTACTCACCAACATCACCAAGTTATTCACCAACCTCGCCATCGTACTCACCAACCTCACCATCATATTCACCAACTTCTCCTTCATACTCACCAACCTCACCATCATATTCACCAACTTCTCCCTCATATTCACCAACCTCTCCAAGTTACTCACCAACTTCACCAAGTTATTCTCCAACATCTCCATCATACTCACCAACCTCTCCAAGTTATTCACCAACTTCTCCTTCATATTCACCAACCTCTCCAAGTTATTCTCCCACATCTCCATCATATTCTCCAACATCTCCTTCTTATAGTCCAACTTCTCAAAACTCAGTTTCAGATGCTGAATATTCACCAAAAGAATCCGATAAGAAGGACTAGAAAGAATAAATTATTTGCAGAAAAAATCTTGTCTGCAAATTGTGCTATATTTAATAAAGAAAGTGACATGAATAGTTATAGAATAGTTAATTATTTTGTTTGTATATTAAAAAAATTATCAACGAAAAGGTTATTCGTTGACGAAAAATATAATCGATCCATTTTAAATAAATTTTACTTTGTAAAGTATCAATTCTAATTCCTTTCATTATTGTTTTTTTTAGTTTACACATTTGCTTTTTTAGAAATCAATCCGCTAAACATATCAAATGAATTACCATCTGGCTGTAAATGGAATTTTTGTCCAGTTGGCTTATTCGTCATATCAACTTCTTCAGCTAAGAGAAGTCCATAATCGCTCGTGATACCTATTATTCTTGTTCTTGCATTACCATGATCTTTCAAATGAACAATTTGATTGGTATGAAACCAGTGCTTGTAGTACAACGGTAATAATGGCCCAAATCCTTCTCTTTTAAATTTTTCAAATAAAATACCCATATAATACATGTATTTGGCTAACAATAATTCTTGTGATATTGGATTTATTTTGGTTTTCCCTTCTTTAACTCTTTGCTCATTCAATAATGCGATTGTGGAATTGATTGAAGTTGTAGGAGCAGCATTGAATAAATTGATACCTGTACCGATAACCATTTTATAATTATTTTGGAAAACACTGGTGTTTACTAAAATACCTGAAATTTTAACATAGGTTGCTTCATCTGAGATGTTTGAAAGATCTTTACCAAAATATTCTGGTTTAACAGCATAAATATCATTAGGCCATTTGATCTTTATTGGTAATTCGTCATAACCTTCACCTAGATTTTTAACAGCTTCAACTACAGCAATACTGGTTAAATACTGGACAAACACAACAGGTGCATGGGTTAATGAAAGTGGAAGGTCTAACACTATTGAAGATGCGGAAACACCGGGAGGATTAATCCACACGTTACCACTTCTACCTTTTCCTGAAACTTGAACAGTAGCAGCACAAACAAACCCAGATGGTATATTACTTAAAATATTGAAGTTTTTATCCAACATTCCTGATGTTGATGTTACAACTTCCCCATATAATAAAGTAGATCCCGCCTCAGATCCATTTAATGAACCATAAGATTCTTGTAAGATTCTAAAATACTGTTTAATATCGAAAAATGATGAAAGTTTTCTATCTGGCAGACCATCAGTGAATGCAAATAACTCTTTTATAACTTTATCAGGATCTTCAAATTCCTCTTGCTTGTTTAATTGAGTAAAAACGGAAGGTTCTTGACCTTTATGAAGACGGAACTCATCCTGATTTCCTTTAATGATATCTCCATTTTGCCCAACCAATCCAACATCGGAAACAATGTTCTTAATGATATTGAAAACAATTCCATTCACAGGAGATGATAGTAATAAAGGTGTCAATCTTGGTCTTACAACTTCATTTTCATTAACTTTTAATCCTAACAAATTTAAACAGCTTCTTAGAAATGATTGACGAGACTCATTATGTTCTCTTAAATTACTAACGATATCTAAATAATCTGAATCACTTGAAGTTTGTGTCATTAACTCAGGAACATATTCTGGATGAGTACCGATCAAAACAGCAGCACCACTACCAACTGTACAATGAACAGCAGAGGCAGGGATATAGCCGTAAAAGACATCAGGTTCATCAGCGTATTTTCCTAATATAGTAATATTATCATATTTTTCAGCATCAACAAACACTGGACCTCCATTGAAATAATGATAAGAGTAATCAAAATCAAGTCCTAAAACTTCTTTATTAACTTGGATTTTAGATAACCTGGCCCCTTTCTCTGTTCCATATTCAAATCCAGTGTAAGCACCACCTCTAGCGATACCTGGAAATAATTTCAATTCTCTAGATCCACTGACTTCTAATAGTGGATTACCAACTTCAAATTCACAACGACCAGATCCATAATAGGCCCCAGCACAGAATCCTAAGAATTTACCACCTCTTCTAATAAAGGCAGTTATTATTTGATTTCCTGTACCGTTAAATATTTTACAGACTGGTAAGTCTGCTCCACCTGGTATAACCAGTAGTGAAGTTTTTGCAGGCCATGGTTCTTGTAATAAAGTCTTTGAATCAACAGCAACAACAGCGTAGTATGGTGACAAGAATCTTCTTAGAGATTCCAAACAGTGTTTAACTGAATCAGGGGTTGTACCTGGTCCTAAAGAAACTATTGTTAGTTGAATAGGTATTAAGTAACTAGAATTACCTACCTGAATACACTAAAACGTTCATATTGTTTTTAATATTGTTATGATATGATCTTGTAGGTGCGAACTGTCTGGATAAAAGAGTTTTCACAGCCTTAAATAGCATAAACTGGCGTCCAAATTGTAACAAGTTCGATAATTATTCCCAACAAATTTACTATTTGATCACAGTTGATGGATGATTCACTAAAATTTCCTAATGGAGATTTGTGAGATTTCTGTTGAAGTGGAAAAAAAATGAAAAAGTGAAATACTTACACAATTTCAAAATGATCCTCAAGAAGAAATTTTTGAGAGTGAGTTTTTGAGTTGTTGTTAATTAGTTCCCTCTTATGATGTTTCGTGTCTCAATTCCATTGTGTGCTCTTTTAAATCATTCTAAGAGCCTCTTTCCTCGTCAATCTATTCCAATAAACAGATTAATACTCAATTCATCAATCAAATACACATCTTGCATTCGTCAACTCTCTTCATTCAAGCCACAATGTGCTGAAAAGAAAAGATTGAGAGATCAAATACCCAAAATAAAGGAAAAAGTTGATCAATCTAAACAAAATATTGAAAAATTAGCAAAACAAACAAAAGATTTAATACCTGAGCATGAAAACATTTACACAATCCCAAACATTTTGACGTTCACAAGACTAATCAGTGCCCCAATGATAGGTTACCTGATTGTCCAACAGCAGATATGGCTTTCTTTGGGTCTGTTTACATATTCGTGTATCACTGATTTTATTGATGGTTACATTGCAAGAAGATTCAATATGCATTCGGTAGTTGGTTCAGTGATAGATCCAATGGCAGATAAAGTGTTGATGGTCATATGTACAATTTGTTTAACTCAAGTCGGTCAAATGCCTCTATATCTGGCCACTTTCATCTTGGGAAGAGATTTCTTATTAGCACTATCTGCAGTTTATTATAGATATATCTCATTACCACCTCCAAAGACAGTAATGAGATATTTTGATTTCAGTATTCCATCTGCTGAAGTTCATCCAACAACCATTTCTAAATATAACACAGGTTTCCAAATGTTATATATTGCAGTAGCCGTTGCTAAACCTGTTTTATTAACTGTTATTGATCCATCTTTAATTTGTTTATTGGAAGGATCATTTGAATATTTTGGTTATTTTGTTGCAACAACTACCTTATTAAGTGGTTTATCGTACGTGTTCTCTAAGAATGCTGTCAAGATCTTAACAACACCACAGCAGAAATAAAAATTTAAGATCGCAGATACATTTATAGATAATTATGAAATAATGCATTATATAAACAACTAATTACAAATTGTAAAATCTTTAAGTTATTGGGGTATTGAAGCAGCTCTATACATATTAAAATTAATTATCGACTAATAGTGATATCATCAATACGTAAAATTGATTTAACAGTTTCAGCAGCTAAAGTGATAGCACTTGTACTGACTAAAACAGGTTGTAAAACATGTTCATCATAAGTATTTGAAGCACCAGAACGTCTTGCTGAAATACCTGCATTACGTTCACCGTTTTCATGCTTTAAACGTAATTCAGTGACGATGTTTATACTATTTAGACCTGAATTTTCAGCTAATGTGGTTGGAATAACTTCTAAGGCATCAGCAAATTCTTTGAAAATGAATTGTTCAGTACCTGACAATTCTCTTGCTTCTTTTGTTAAAGTTCTTGAAACTTCAATTTCTGGAGCACCTCCACCTGCGATCAATGCTTTTTCTTTAACTAAACAACGAATAACACATAATGCATCATGTAAAGAACGTTCAGTTTCATCTAAAATGATATTATTAGCACCACGACAAACAATTGAAGCAGTTTGTTTAGTATTACTTTTGATACCAGTAACTTTAACAATTTTGGAACCTGATGATTCAATTTCTTCGATTAAATCAGCTGTACCTAATCTATCTTCTGTGAATAAATCAATATCTGAAATTGGCTTACATGCTAAACTTTTACTTAGAAAATCAATTTCATCACGTTCAATATCTTTAATGACCATGATTCCTAATTTTGATAAAAAATGTAAAGCTAAATCATTAACAGCATCTCTTAGAATAGATTTCTGAATCAATAAAACGTTACATTTGGCTTTTTTAATTTTTTTGCAAATGTTTAATAAATATGCTCTTTCTTCTTTTAAGATCTTATCCATTTGTCTATAATCATTAACAACAACATTATTTTCCATATCTGGTTTAGGAGGAGATATTTGGAATTGAACTAAACCGATTCTTGCCTTTTCAATTCTTGTTGGGCCACCTGCGTTTTTGACAACGTTTTGAGTTAATACAACGCCATCAACTAATTCAGTATCATCAATAGTACCACCAACTTTTTTGATTAATCTGATATCGGAAAGATCAACGTTTGTTGAATCACTGTTCACTATCTTTAGAACTGAGTCAACTGCTAGTTGAGCCAAGGATTGAGAATATTGACCAACAATTTTAGAACTTAAGGAAGTTGAAGCTGCTCTGATTAAAGATTCCCTATCGTCTAGAGAAATTTTTATTGACATATCTAATAGGATTTCAACTGATCTTTTAGCTGCCCTTTGGAAAGATTCGGCAATCAAAGTTGGATGGATACCTTTGTTTAATAATTTTTCAGCTGCACCTAATAGAGCACCAGTTAAAATAACAACTGATGTAGTACCATCACCGGCTTCGACATCTTGAGCTCCAGAGACATCGACTAACATTTTAGCTGCTGGATGTAGGACAGCCATGTGTTTAAGAATGGTATGACCATCATTGGAGATGATAACCTCTCCTTTACCAGTTTTGATCATCTTATCCATGCCTTTAGGTCCTAATGAGGTTCTGATTGCATCAGCAACAGCTCTTGCAGCTAAAATATTGGCCTTTCTGACCTCTTGTGGCTTTTCTCTATTCTTGAAAGTAGCATTCGAAGGAGCAACAGCAGCAGTCATCTTAACAAGTTTGCTTCAATGGAAATGGAATGTCTTTTATAGAATCAAGTCTTCCCAGCAAAATTTCGATTTGTTTTCGGTGAACTTTTCGCGTCTTTCATGGACGGGTAATCCTTCTAATGATTTTTTATAGCGATGTAGTGGTTATTTACAAATCCAATTAAATACAGAAAATAGATCTATAATGAGTGAATTCGTCTTCAATGAGCTGAAAGTGACTAGATCGCATGTCATTAATTGTGCTTTCTCTTCATGGTATCCAAGATATAAGAAACACACCACAAAAGCTAGAATTGTTAAACCATTGCCTCAATCATTTATAGATTATCTATCAAGTGATGGGATAGATCTACCAGATGACGGTCATTATGCTGTCAATATGGGTGATGGTGATGCTGAATACAGTGATTGGTCAGAAGACGAACCTGAAGGCGAGGAAGATGAAGAACCACAAAAACCAAAAAAGTCAGTCACTGAAATATTCAAAGAGTTTCAAGAAGTACATGAACAGATTAAAGATACTATCAAAGAATGGGGTCCAGTGACGCCTAAATTGAACTGGTCTGCTCCAAGAGACGCTACTTGGATCTTAGCTACGAATACAATGAAGTGCGACAATGCATCAGATGTCTATTTACTATTGAATGCTTCTAATTATATAATGCATGATATAACTAATGCATTTAGCGATGTTGCTGAAGATGATACTGAAGAAGAGAATCAAAAGGAAACTCAGCAAGATTATGAACTCGTGTTGAGAAAATGGTTCAATGTTAACCCAGCTCTAGAGTTCAGGGTATTTGTAAAATATAATAGAATAGTTGGTATAACTCAAAGAGATCTTAACTATTATGATTACTTGGACGCTCTAAAGGGCACCTTTAGAGATCTGATTGATGACTTCTTTGAAACTGTTTTAGCTGATACGTTTCCTGATGACCAGTACGTTTTTGATGTTTATCTTCCACGTCCTTTCCAGAAAGTGTATCTATTAGATATCAATGCATTCTCAAGAAGAACAGACCCCCAACTGTTTACGTGGCATGAACTCACAGAGATCAAAGAAGACGACGAAGAAGATTATGAGTTCAGATTAGTCACAGAGACTAATAAAGGGAGGTTTGCAGTCAAAGAACACACAGAGAATCAAGTGCCAAAAGACGTTGTTGATGCCAGCTTAGACTCGACCGCAATGGCTGAACTGGCCAAAGAATGGAAGGAATTGCAAATGAAGATTGAAAAAGACGATTAAATTTTCTGAATTTTGTACAGGAAATCTCAATATAAAGAGCAATAAAACTGTTTTGGGGTGAAAGTAATTACAAGATGGCAGGCGTAAAGGAGAGCATCCTAGTTGTAAATGGAGCCGGTGAGAAACTGGGCTGTTTATTCTTTGAATTTGTGAGTAAGTCTTTGTTCTTTATAAAAGACACTCATACCGCTGAGAAGAATCATGAAGAATTGATCAACTCTTTGCTAAACCTGTTCAATCCTTCAAGTGTGTTGATAAATTCACGTTCAGATGAATCGATTATGGAAGTATTAAGCAGCAGAAGCGCTGAATTCAACTACACTGTTGATATAATCAGTTCTAAATTGTTCTCAAAAGGTCTTTCAAATGAAATTATCGATGATGTGATGAATTCTCAAACAAATCATCGTTCAAAATTCTATCCTTTACTAGCTGATATCAAATTTGATAAGAATATGATACTTAGTGTATCTTTTAATACTTTCCATGTACTCACTATATCTTTTAGTTCTTCGCTAACAAATTATTATAGAGAAATTGTTTACACTCTTTGAAATCAACAATTGAGTCAACTCAATTAGAGAATGATATTGATCCTGAATTTTTAGGTCTTATCAAAGATATTCAAATTCAGATCCCAACAGACCAACTATATATCGAT
The DNA here is from genome assembly GCA_003707215.2 of Phaffomyces thermotolerans. NCBI lineage: Eukaryota > Fungi > Ascomycota > Saccharomycetes > Phaffomycetales > Phaffomycetaceae > Phaffomyces > Phaffomyces thermotolerans. Next base: position 138,401 of record PPNJ02000008.1, on the reverse strand, counting down.
AAAGATTCTTATTATGATTTACAAATATTCAAAAAACTTGGAGAAGATAATACCAAAAATAATTCAGTATTCGAGTTATTGAATCGTACTGGTTCAGTAATAGGCCAAAAGACTCTACGTACTTGGTTTTACACTCCATCATCAGATATTGATCTAATTAATGAAAGGTTACATGCAATTCAGTGTTTAAACGATCCTAAAAATGGAAGACTTGCTGAAGATATCATGAGTTGTATGAGACATATACCAAATATTACCCAAATTTTATCATCCCTACAAACAGGGAAAGCACAAGCTTCATGTTGGATGAGCTTGGAAAAATTTCTTAACTTTTCAATATCCATCTATTCTTCAATTACTGAATTATTGGAAATTTATCAATGCCCTTTGTTTGTTAAGATCTCTGAGGAATTTAGTCATAATATATTAGCGAAATTACAAAATAGACTCAATTTCACTATTGACTTTGAAGCTTCAAAAGAGTGGAAAAGGGTGTATGTCAAAGATGGTTACAATCAAGAGTTAGATGAGTTGAAATTCAAATACAACGAATTAGAAATAACCTTATGCGATTTAGCATATAAAATATCCTTACAATATACCCAATTTCCAGAAGAATCAATAAATGTGGTTTATATTCCACAGTTGGGTTATTTGATATCTTTGGAAATTCAATACAAAGATTCTCAACCAAATGAATGGGATGAAATATTCCAAACTTCAACTAATGTATATTATAAAGATGAAAGTACTAAGAAAATGGATACTGAGTATGGTGATATTTATCAAATGATTGTTGATTTAGAGATTGAAATATTACATGATTTACAGTCAAAAATTTTGAATTTTGATAGATCTTTAATCAACTTAGGTTCTTTGTTTGGTGAACTGGATGCTATCTGTTCACTAGCTAAAAGTGCATTAGTTTTAAATTTAACAAAACCTGAATTCAAAAATGAACCAATTCTAATTGTTGAAAAAGGTAGAAATATTGTTATCGAAAGCCATGTATCATCGTATATATCAAACGGAATAAAACTATCCAACAATAATGTTTCAGTGATCACAGGTGCTAATTCTTCTGGAAAATCTGTGTATTTATCACTAATTGGTACGATTTCATTTTTAGCTCATATTGGCTCTTACGTTCCTGCAGAGTCTTGTGAAATTGGTCTAATGGATAAAATATTAACCAAAATGATAACAACTGAATCTGTTGAAAGAAATGAAAGTTTTTTTTACAAAGACTTGTTAAAAGTTTCAAAGGCAATTAATTTGAAAACAGAAAGAAGTTTATTACTTATTGATGAATTTGGAAAGGGAACAGATTCAATTGGAGGTCCTTCTTTGTTAGGCTCAATTATTGAGAGCTTAAATGATTCGAAATTAGGATCTAGATGTGTCTTTACTACTCATTTTCATGAACTATTTAGAGATGGGATTTTAAACTGTCAAGATTTGATAAATCATTATCATATGGATGTGTTATTTACCAGAAAGATCAACAATGATTATGAAGAATTCACTTATCTATATAACTTGAAACCAGGCTTAGCAGAAAATAGTTTTGGAATTCAGTATGTGTTAAAAAAAAATTTTATTCTTTGTTTTAACTATTAACTAACTCGTATCAAGATGTGCTGAAATTTGTGGTATCCCAAAATCAATAATCAATAGAGCTTATGAAATTATGAAATCTGAACAACAAGCTCAAAATGAGGAAGCCAAAAATGACGATGTCTTCAACAATTCAGTAAGTTTTAACGAAACCGTAAAAGAAATTCCATTCATACTAACTTGTAACTTTCTTAGAAACTCATTACTAGAGAATTTTTATTGTGGGATTTAGAGAAGGAAGAATTATCCTCACACGAATTAAAAGAAAAACTTGGTGTAATTCTACAAGTCAATGGAAAAATATAATTGGTACTTTCAATTAATTAATCATAAATCCCTTCCTCTATATATTACAATGATGTGATATGAAATTTTGCATTCTTTAAAATTTGGTAGATTTTGTTAAGTTCTTCTTAATACCAGTAGCCTCACCACCATAAGCACCAGTTGGAGTAGAGAAAACGGCACGAACGGATTTAAGTTTCTTCTTAGCAGCTTCATATCTTAATCTTTTCTTAACTCTTGAATTTCTATTTTCTTTCTTTCTACGTGGAGTCAAACCTTTATTCTTCAAGATTTGGAAGTTCAATGCACGTTTACCATCCTCACCAATATTTTCTTTTAATTCAGCTAGTTTACCTTCTTTAGCAGCTTTGATTGCATCCTTATGAGCTGCTAAACGATTAGCTTTACGGTCAGCAGTTGCTTGTTTCACCGTTTCATAGTAATCTTCACTGAATTCATCATTAATTTCTTTTGAAACTCTGGCATCTTCTTCATCAATGTCATTTCTATCTAAATCAGTACCGTTCTCATCATGTAAACCACGTTTACGAGCTTCTTCAATTAATCTTTGTTGTCTTTCAAATAGACGTTCCTTGTATGGAAGATCTAAATCACCAGCAAAACGTTCAGCTTTCTTTTTAGCTTGTTGATCAATTTTGGAAGTATAAAAACGTAAAGTTTTCTTTCTTCTTTTCTTTTCTTCTGCATCAACATCAGCAATTTCACTTTCAACGTAATCTTCAATGTCTTGTTCTTTAGCCTTTTTCAAAACACGTGGTTTGGAAATATCAATGTTTAGTTCTTGTTCTTCTTCTTGTTCTTCTTCTTCTTCTTGTTCTTCTTCTTCTTCTTCAATCCCAGACTTATCTGAGAGGTCACTTTGATCAATATCAGAGATTTCTACATCTTCAGCATCATTAACAGCATCAACTAATCCTCCATTTACCTTATCTTCGTCCACTAATTCTTCTAATTCATTGGCTTGTCTCCATAGTTCTTTTGAACTTAATATACTTTCCATAACTTCATGATCTTTCATTGAAAAGGGTTCATCCTCTTTCATCAATGTGATAAATATGGAGAGATATGATGATATGGAGCCTAAATAAGCAGATAACGCAGTGAATTTGACGCTCATGACTTCATTTGAGTCTTGACGATTTTTCAAATTTTCTAGTATTGGGGACCATTTTGTGAATTCTTTAGTTAAGGGTATGAATTCAGGATGAGAAGTGTTGATCAGTTTCTTTTTAGTTTTTAGATCTAAAGAGGATAAATCCTTTAAGGACTGCTGTTCTTTTTGTTTATCTTCATTGAAATCACCAAGATCGTGTTGTTTGGCAGCTTTTGTCCATTCTTCTTCCAATTCTTCATCGACGTAATCTTCCATATTCAACTCCTCTAAATGTTTTTTTTGTAAACGCAACGCCTCTTGTTCGATAGCTTTTGAAGTTTCTTCATCTTCAGATTCATCAGCACCATAGTAATCATTCTTAGATTTACCCCAAGCACCATCCTCTTCCTCTATTTCATCTAGATCATCAGTTTTTTTGCCAAAATATTCAGCATCATCATCTTCTCCTTCATCATGTTCCATTTCATCTTCATCACTGTTATCAGAAACATTCATGATTTCTTCATCACTGAAAGCATCATCATAGTCTCTATTTCTTGATCTGGTCAAATCTCCAGCAGTATCGAGAAGAACTCGTTCTTTTTCCTGATGGAAAGCATCAACTTCATTTAGTCCAAAGTCTTCTTCAATGACTTTCTTACTCTTTGAGTGTCTCGCCATTGTAATCTTTTCTGGTTTTTGAAAAGTTACAAGTTCTCTCTCTGTAAAATAAAATAAAAAAATTTATTGCGATGACTTTGCCGGGTAACCCCCTAAAAAAATCACACAAAAAACATCAAAGATCAAAAGATTCCACACTTAAATCAGGCCAAAAGCACTCTACTCAAACAGTTCCATCTCCAGAATGTCTAATAAACTACCTCCAGGTGCAAGACTGGACTCCTTGTCCCGCTTGTCTTCTTCAACCTCTGCAGGAACTGCGAAACCAGGTCTAAAATTCAAACCTAAAGTCGTTGCAAGAAGAACTAAGGAAGAGCTAGCAGCTGATGCTCCAGTGGTCAGACCAGATGGTACAAATGCTCCTCAACCACGTAAAAATAATTCTGCTAGAGGTGGTCGTGGTGGTATCCGCGGAGGTAGAGCTTTGCAAGGCACTCATTTAGTTCAATCAGGTCCTTTAGCTTCATCAACTGTTGAAACTACACAATCTTCACATAGACCAACATCAATTTCAGGAACGTCATCTCCTACTCCTTCGTTTATCTCACGCTTGGCTAGTAAAGAAGGCACTCCATTATCAAGAGAAAGCACACCAGGTTTAGACAGTGATGATGATTCTGATGATTTGACAAAGATTAATATGAGTGAAAAATATCGATTCTCATCAGAAGAATCTGAATTATTTCCAGTTAGGGCACCAAGAGCTGATCATAGTACAAGTAGTGGTCAAGAAGTTTTCACTACTAGTGGAAATACCCGTGAAGTCACACCTGATGTTCAAATGATTGATGCTAACCTAAAAGTTAAAGATGAACCAACAGATACTGATTTGAATACAGTATTACAACAAAGAGACCAAGAGATCACTAAAAGACTCAACCAACTAGAACTTGATCTAACTGCTACTAATGGATCTGAAGAAGATAGAAATAACATGGAAATTCTGGACGATCATAGAACTTTAGTGAAAGAAATAGTAGAGATTGATAATAAATCAGACATTTTTTTGATGTTTCAATTACCAAGTGTATTACCAAAATTCTCACATCCATATGCACCAGTTAAAACAGAACATGAACAACAAGATCCAAATCCAAATTCGGAAGAGAAACAACCAAAAGCTCCAATTGAAGGTCAAATCGGTAAGTTAAGAATTCATAAATCAGGTAAAGTCACAATGAAGATAGGTAACGTAATAATGGATGTTGGAAGAGGTTCAAAGACTGATTTCTTGCAAGAAGTTGTTTTAATAGATACAAGTGAGAGGAAAGAAGGATTTTTGCTGGGGCATCTCCAAGATAAAATCGTTGTCACTCCTTCATTCCAGTAGACTCATAATAAATGCATTTTAATATATAATCACATGTATTTGATCTCTTTTGTACTCTTCTCTATATTAAAAGTGCTAGACTCTCTTTTACGGTGCCTCTTCCCTCTTCTCTCTTCCCTCTTCATGATTACATAATTTCCCTTATCTTATATTACTTTTGTGACACCGAAATTCTATTCTTTTAACTAACTCCATGGCCACTAAAAAGCAAGTCTTTAACTCAGAACTATCAATCTAGAAGGTTGCTCTCTACTATTAAATACCGCAATCACTACTTATAAGTTACCGGTGTTAGTCTTTGCTAAGCTCAACTTTTGAAATATGGCAAACCAGCAACCCAATACTTTTCTTTCAAGAATATTTGGTGTCAATTCACAATTGCCCATAAATGATTCAGAGAATGAATTACACAGTATAAAAGACTATCGTTCTCAGAATTCAAGCAGATTATTCACTAACTCTTCACCTTATAGAGATAATGTCAGTTCACGAAACCTGATACAGTCTGATGGGGAAGATGATGATAGTGATAACGATCTTCTGACAAATCATCGTGAGGAATTCTCTGAGATTGATGATGGTGAGCTGGATGATGATTATGAATGTGATGACGACGATGACTATAAAGATGGTGAAGTTCCATTATCCATAATGATGCATGCTACTGACCCTGAACTAAATCAAAAAGACCATAGAGTTGAAGATAAAACTGACAATGGCAATAACCATAAAGATAATGACAAAACAAATTTAGTGATAAATGACTTTGAAAATCCCTTTCAACTAAATGTTAACAATAAAAATCATTGTAATAGACAAGACCTTAATTCTTCCTCAAGCCGTACAACAAACCCAAATACAACATCATATAAAAAGGAACAGAGATCCAATACACAGAATTATGATGAAGAAAGAAGAAAAAGAACAACGATTGGAATTTTGAATCCAAAGGAAAGAGCATCATGGAAATGGGCAAACGTTGAAAATCTAGATAGATTTCTTCAAGATGTTTATGAATATTATTTAGGAAGTGGATATTATTGTATCTTATTATCAAGAGCATTTGACTTGGCTACTTTAGCTTTTGTTGTGTATTTTTCAACGTTCTTGACTAACTGTGTGGATTACTCAAGATTAAAATCACCGAATACAAGAAGTCTTGGAGATATAACAGTTGATAGATGTTACTCAAATATTGGATTCGGTACAAAGTTTGCTTTATGGTGTTTTTACATTTATCTTTTCTTGAAATCAGCTCAATTATATTTTGATTCGAAAAACTTAACAGAAATTCATGATTTTTATAAGTATTTATTACAGATTACAGATCAAGATTTACAAACAATTTCGTGGAATATTGTTACTCACCGTATAATGGGGTTAAAAGATCAAAATGCTATAACATCGAATGCTTCTGATAAAAAAATCACGAAAAGAATTGATGCGCATATTATTGCAAATAGAATTATGAGAAAGGAGAATTACTTTATTGCAATGTTTAATAGAGATATATTCGATTTCACCTTGCCAATCCCATTTTTACATCAAAATATGTTGACAAAAACTTTAGAATGGAATCTGCAATTATGTATATCGGGATTTGTGTTTAATGAATCAGGGCAAATAAGACAGAATTTTCTCAAAGAAAATAAAAGGAATGAATTATCACAAGAATTGAAAAGAAGATTCATCTTAGCAGGTGTTTTGAATATAATTCTAGCTCCCTTATTGGTTATTTACTTTATTCTACTTTACTTTTTCCGTTATTTTAACGAATATAAGAAAAATCCTGGTTCAATTGGCTCAAGACAATATACCCCTTTTGCTGAATGGAAATTTAGAGAATTTAATGAATTGTATCATATTTTTCAAAAAAGAATTAATTTAAGTGTTCCATATGCTTCAAGATATGTTGATGAATTTCCAAAAGAAAAAACTGTTATTATTTTAAAATTTATTTCTTTTATATCAGGTTCATTTGCTTCTGTATTAGGTATTCTATCTATTGTTGATCCAGATATGTTTTTCAATTTTGAAATTACAAAAGATAGGACGGTTTTATTTTATATTAGTATATTTGGTACAATTTGGGCAGTTTGCCATAATGCAATTCCTGAAGAATATCAAGTCTATGATCCCGAATACAGTTTGAAAAAAATCGCAGAACTAACTCATTATTTACCTCAACGTTGGGATGGTAAATATCATACAGAAGAAGTTAGAAACGAGTTTTGTGAGTTTTTTTCAATGAAGTTGGTAATTTTAACTAGAGAAATCGCGAGTCTTGTCTTAACTCCATTCATTCTATGGTTCTCATTACCAAAGTCGAGTGATAAAATCATTGATTTTTTCAGAGATTATTCAGTTCATATTGATGGATTAGGTTATGTTTGTACATTTGCAATGTTTGATTTTGAAAAATCCAAAAATAAGAGAATATCAAAATCAAGAGGTACTTATTACAAATCAGATGAGGATAAAATGATGAAATCTTATCTATACTTTTTAGAAAGTTATGGAAATGAAGAAGATAATGTTAAAAATAATAATAAATCTGTACAACAATTGCAGCTACATCATACTAAAAGACCAACTCCATTAAGTCAATCAATGTACAAAAAATTGAGTCCCAAACCCTTAACACGAGGACGTGCAACTACACAAGGTCAAGGTCCAGGAGATTGGAACTCAAATTCTTATAACATTGATCCGCTACGTCAAACAAAATTTGGTGATTTAGACAATGGAATGAAAGGACCTTCATATAGAGGACAAATTGAAGAATCTTTAGGAGAATCATTTTTGATGACACTACCTAGAACAGATGTTCATAATTATAAAGATAATAATGATGTTGTTAAAAAGCCAGGTGTTTTAGGAATGGTTAATCAATTCTATAAAGATTATCAATTTTCTCATTAAAGTATTAAAAATGGAATAAATATAAGAATTTCGGTACTGGTATATGATTTTTAACAAATAACAAATAACAAATTAACTGTTTACATAAGTTGATTACGCACTATAACTTGTAGTATATGTTAGGTTACTTTTAGCTCTGTGTCAACATATTATTCATACTGGATCGAATATATCTAGATCGAGCTAGTACTAACAGTGCAGCGTCTAGCCCAGTTAAATATCTATATATAATACGGCAGTCGACGTCAGCTAGTCATTATATAATATATAATTATTCATTATTCATTGATTGCATATAGATAATATATATCTTAATTTTTATAATATAGCAATCAAAAACTATATATTGATCCTTTTTCTAAGTATAATATATATATTTATAATATTTATTAAAATTAATGTTACAGTACTGTACTACTGTACCAGTTAATCACGTGACTTACTCACATTATAACTGATTCTACTAACACTTCTACTAGCTTCTACTACTTTCCAGAATATTCCAATCATCTATTTCCAGAACATTCTATTATGACAACGAAGCTCCAACTAGAAGTCTATATAAGGACCTCTAGTCGTCCACAAATTGTATACTTTATTCTAGATAAAAAACAGATTATTATTACTATCACTGACGTAACAAATAGACTAATACATTAATCACCTATAAAACCCATAACACATGTGATGATATATTATACCATGCTACTCAATACTAGGTGTACCTTATAGTACAGGTTGGTAACATATATCCACGCACACCCAAGTGTATCAACTATAATACCTCAAGATACCCATACATCTGATCTACTATATAAGAGCCATTTCCTCATCTTTTAGTTAAACTATATACTTCAATATATATATATATACAATATTCTTCAATAATATCAATATATATCTATTATGGCTACTACTAGATCTACTAGTTCAATTCAACATATTGTATCATGGTCCGTCGGATATATGCATATGCATGATAATATTTATAATATTATTAATATCATTATTAATTCATCACATAAATATTATTGCAAATACTATCAATTAAATTTTAATAATGTAACAACATGGATTATATAATTAGATGATATCTGATGACCTAATATTATCAACACAATACAGCTAGCTAGTAGTACCCGCAATGAATCATAAATATTGGGAGGTCGTCGAGAGAGAAGTAATTCTATAATTATATATATATTATTATACGTCTGTCAAATAATTGAGTCTAATATACACAAATAGCCATGTACTGCATGTTATAACAAATTAATATTAATATTATTAATATCAATTAAATATATTCTTAGACATCTACGAGTGTGTGTATGTTTTATTAGATAATTAGTCTATATTACGGTGACAAAAGATTGTGCAAACCGTTATGGTCGTCGTCGACGTACTGCGTATAATAATATATATCATAGGTATCAAACACGTACAGGATTGCATGTACATATTATTTTGTCACCAGCAATATATTCTGATTTCGAAGAAAAAATACTGCATTAGAAATGGAAGGAAAAGATCATAACCACAGATATTCTAACTATAATCAGCTTTAGAATTGCTGGAATATTGTTAATTATATATAGATTTAGTCATTTACCTGAACTTATAATCAAATAATTGAAAAATCTCAATTCCAAAGATGTTGGAAATTAACTAAATAAAAATTTTATATTACTCATAGATATAGATTGGGGCTATAATAATACACATGATTAATATTCTTATGATCATTTTTTATTTTTAGCAGCTTTCTTTTCCCTTGCATATTCATTCTTTTCAGCACCTTCGATTGTATTAATAGTGTTAAGAATTTTAGACATTTTAGAATGATATTGTTCATAAGCTTCTTTCTTTTCTTTGATTTGTTGTCTTGCCTCAAATCTTGAATCTTTTCTAATTTCACGTAATGTGATTTTTCTTTCTTGTTTAATCAAATGGTTCATTTTACTAACTTCTTGTCTATGTCTATTATTATCATAAGATTTCTTCTCTGGATTGAAATTTTCTTCAAACCTTGGAGCCAATGAAGCAATTGCCAATTTCTTGTGAGATTGTAAAGTTAAAGGAACTCTTTCATCTGCAGCGAATTTCAGTAATCTTTTGAATTTTAATGATAGTGAAGCTAAAGGTTTGAAATCAGGATATAATTCAACGTAAGATTGTAATATTATTACAAATGGGTTTGTAATTTCAATTAAGGCACTTTTCTCTTTCCATGTATCTAATGCTAATTCCAAAACTTGTAAAAGTTTTTTAAAAATTAAAGATTTTTGTGAATTTAAATATTTTTCATCATCAATATCTGAAAGTTTTAAATTTAAAGCATCACCTTCAGTAAACTTGATCTCTGAATCTAATGGGAATTTTGCATCAGCCTTTGCAAAAATTTCAGGCACATCATTTAACTCAGTTGGTAATAAACTTATTAAAGCTTTTTGTAAGAAATATGTAACTTCAGGAATATATCTTTTTGAAATTCTTTGATAAGTTAAAAACACTTCTGAAATGAAAACTCCTGATAATAAAGAACTTAAAGAGGTATACTTTAGTTGCTCCAAAGCTTCACCCATAACAATTGAAGAAGGTGTAACAACTAAATGGAAATGATCTGAGGTTGAATAGTATAAACCAATCAATGCAAAAAATGTTAAATCTGAAATTCTTGGGAAATCTCCATTACGTTTCAAAGTATCTTGAATTCTTTCATGGATCTCTTCGATTTTATCACGTAAAGCTTCTGTTAAATCAGTACTGTACTTTTCCATTAATTTTTTGATTATTGAAATTAAACCCTGTTGGATTTCATTGAACTTTGGATCTTCAGTTAAGTTAGATTCTGATAAGTATAGAACATGTTGGAATAGAATAATAGTAAAGATTGATAATTTCTCTTTATTACCAATTTGTAAATGTGGTGCATAAGTTGAAAGAATTTTATTAACTTGAACTAATGTATTTTCAAACGGAATTTCTTCTAATATATCCAAGAACTGTTCATGGGATTCAGGACATATAACAGTTATGATTTTTTGATTCTTAGGTCTTTCTAATTGTTCATTTTCATTTTCATTTTCATTTGCATTTTCTTCTTCAGCTTCTTCAAAATCTTCATCTTCGTTAACTGCAAAACCTTCACCTTCATCACCGCTACCTTGTTCCCAAAATTCATCGCCTAAGTCATCTGCTCCTCTATCTTTATCATAATCTTCACCTTGCATACGTCTTTCTCTTGCTTGTTCTAACTCTCTCATTTTAGCAGCTCTTTCAATTCTTATCTCCTCTTCAGTTTTAGTTTTATCAGCTGGAGCAGCTCTTCTTTCCATATTCAATTCTCTAACAGATTGTTCATAATGTAAGATGTTTGGATCTTTTGAAGTATCTGCAAATTGATTCTGTTTGATCTTTTTAACAGAACCTAAAGCTTGCATAACATCAGTAAAATCATCATCTAAATCCATGATTTTTTCATTATTTTGTTCTTTCAATTGCTGTCTTTGTTGTTTGTAAAATTTTGACTTTGAAATAACTTCTTGCATGACTTCAGCTTTAGTTTTCTTTCTTTGAATACCTTGTTCTTGTTCTTGTTCATTAACTTGCATTTTTTCTATTGATCTCTTCTTAGGTTTAATGAATTCATCATCACTATCATCATTCAAATCATCTTCTTTGAAATCATCAATTGATTCACCAAAATGAGTTAGTTTTTCACCACTAAAGCCAAAAGCTTCTTCTTCATTATCAGAATCTTCTAAATTATATAAATTGGATTTTCTTGAAGAACTACTTTGCATTTGTCTTTCTCTTGTGAAACGTTCAAGCATTCTTTCTTCTGGAGTCATATTTCTATCTTTTTCACCAAAACGTCTATCTTTGATTGCACCGTTTCTATTTTTCGTTAATTTTTTAGCCTCCCAAGCTGCTTTTCTTGCATCTTCACCAATTTGTTTGGAAATACCTGGTTTACCTTGAGCTCCTCTTTTGAACTTATCGTCGGTCTCGAATTTTTGTCTATTTGTTTTGACATCAAATGGATTAAACTGTTGTCTAATCTTATTGATAACTTCTTGTCTTTCATCTCTTCTTGCATCAGATGGAGCTTTTCTGGTAGTTTTCTTGCTTTTAATGTTAGCTTGCCCAGTTAGACCATTTTCTTTCAACGCAGCTTTAAGTTTCTTCAACTGGGAGCCTGCCATTTTACTTAATTCTTTGATATTTTTATATTTCAGTCAAAGAGCTCATCGCTTTAAAATTTTTTTTTTCTCTAATAGAAATACCAATCAGCCATAAATATTTCCTCTTTCAGATTTCCGCGAATAGACGTTTGTGGCTAGTGAAAAGACAACAAAATTGAAAAAAAAAATCATCAAAATTGGAATTTAAAACAACGAAGTGTATAAAATTTGTATCAGTCCAAGTCAATTCAGGGAAAAAATCATTTCGAATAATGTCAAGAGACGCCCCATTGAAAGCAGAAAAGGATTTCACGGAAATCTTAGATGAACAATTTCCTCAAATTGATTTACTAGCTAAAGTATGTATTCCAGTGGCAATATCAAAATCTATAATTCAATGCTAACAACTTATCTAGTCTGATTACAAGACCGCACTAGAAAAATTCCTATTTCTAGAGAAACAAACACGTCAAGCTTCAGATTTATCTTCATCTAAAAGAGTTTTGACTAAAATTGCTCAATTATTAGGTGATAATAATGATTGGGAGGGATTAAATGAACAATTGGTTTTACTTTCTAAAAAACATGGTCAATTGAAGTTGGCAGTCCAAAAATTTATTCAAGAAGCAATTGAATATTTACATAAGACCCCAGATTTAGGAACTAAAATTAGCGTTATTGAAACAATTAGAACAGTTACCGAAAATAAAATATTTGTTGAAGTTGAAAGAGCAAGAGTAACAAGAGAATTATCACATATCAGAAGATCAGAAAATAAGATCGATGAAGCAACTGAGTTGTTAACTGAACTGCAAGTTGAAACCTATGGTTCAATGACTTTAAGGGAAAAGATGGAATTTATTTTAGAACAAATTGAATTATGTATTTTAAAAGGTGATTTCGTTCAAGCAACAATCCTATCAAGAAAGATTTTAGTTAAAACTTTACAACAAGATGAATATCAAGATATCAAATTGCAGTATTATGAATTATTAATCAAAATTGGAATCCATAAAGATGATTATTTAAATGTTGCCAAATATTATTTGTCGATTTACGAAATCAAAAGTATTAAAGAAAATAGATCTAAATGGGAACCAATTTTAATTAACATAGTATATTTTATAATTTTATCCCCATATGATAATTTACAAAATGATTTAATCAATAAAATTGACTTAGATAATAATTTAAAGAAACTAGAATTACACCATAAATTTGTTAAATCATTTATTACAAAAGAATTAATGAGATGGCCAATCATAAAACAAGTTTATAGTGAAGAATTATTAAAATCTGAATATTTTAAAGATTTTGAAACTTTGAAAACAAATCAAAAACATTGGGAAGATTTACGCTCAAGAGTTATTGAACATAATTTAAGAGTTATTTCTTCTTATTATACAACTATAACACTATCAAGATTAAATGAACTATTAGACTTATCAGAGATTGAGACTGAACAATTTATTATCTCTTTAGTTAATAAAGGTGTTATATTTGCTAAAATTAACAGACCAGCTAAAATCGTTAGTTTTGCTAAACCAAAAGATTCAAATGAGTTATTAAATGAATGGTCAAATAATGTTGATGAATTGTTAGGTCAAATTGAAACTATTGGTCATTTGATCACAAAAGAAGAAATGGTGCATGGCATTAAATCCAAAGCATAGATTTTTTAGTGAATTATTAATAATAAAAGTAAATTGAACTATTAAAGATTTAATTGTCGTTTATCCTTTGTTCTCTTTATCATCTCTTCTCTTTTTAGCACTTTGAACTAACTCATCCCATCGTTGCTTCAGTTTTTTGATTTGTTCTTCCAATTTCTTATTATCTTTATTCAAAGAATCAAGTTTAAATTCAAATTCTTTCTTCTTAAGATGATCCTGTTTGATTAAATCCTTCTTTAAAGTATTCAAGTAATTCCTTAGATTGTTTTTCACTTTATTATGGAAACTTTCATAAATCTGTAAATTTTCACTATAGTTAACAATCAATTTCTTCAACATGTAGTTCTCAATCTCCAGTTCTTCGATAGTTTTACCTGATTTCTTAACAGGATAGTCAGGAATGGGTGTTTCTATCATGTTGTTCAAATTAGGTGCTTTTATAAGATTATAAACTTGGATTTGGAATTTAGTTAATGGATCAATATCATCAACTACTGGATTATTATTTCCTGTCATTGTTATTGATCCTGTTGAGAGGAAATTTTCAAAAGGTGTTTGAATTCCTCTTGCAGATGCCAAAGACGCAGATATGGAATTGTTTTCAGTGTTTGTCTTATTATTATTAAAGAATGAATTGGTGTTATTTGAAGTTGGTGATGGTGATTGTTTGAAGACTGGGTTTGAGTTATTCAGTAAACTCAATTCTTTTGATCTCCTTAGATGTTGTTCCACTAGCAATTCTAAGGCTAGATTGATCTCTTTATTCTTTGTTTTGCCTACAGTCTCTTTAAATATTTCACTTGCTTTCTTGTGGAAAGTTGAAGCTTCATTTAATTGTCCTTTTGAGCTCAATTTTTCTGCTTTTTCCACTAATTCATATGCCTTTTCATCATGATTGTTAATATTGATCAGAATAGCTCTAAGATCAAGGACTCACTTCAGCTAAACTCATTTTAGTAATTCCATCAAATTAGTATTTTGTTATCATCGCACATAAAATCAAAAAAATTAAGCTGGGACAAAATTACACTTAGAGACATAATTCTTGAAAACACTCAAATTCACACATTTGCTCATAAACTAGAAAAAAGAGCCGAGTCGATGGAAAACGTCGTGTTCGATAATCAAGAAGAGTTTTGGACTCACGTACAGAACTCAATACGGCCAGAAATTGGGGTTATTTGGACTGAACAAACAGTCAATTCGTTATTTGTACGTTTTCTAAAGATAGTTGCTGATCATGTTCACATTTATATCAATGACGATCAAGATATCTATCGCTGTGCGTTGTATCTGATCCATTCTGAGCTATACGAGAACAACAGACTGTTTTGCATGGGGAAGATCTTATCATTTTTAAACGTCCTTGAATTAGATATAAACATGAAATACATTGCAAGTTATATATTGTTGTTGGATTCAAAGAATGACTCTTCATTATTGCAGGTGATTCAAGAATTTGATGGATTTAGTGTGTTTTATCATTCATTATCACAATCTTTCAGCAGTTTGGCTCTCTTGAATAAGGATTCTTTAGAGATTGGAACTGTTCAAATTATTAAAAAAGTTTGTACAATTCAATTGGACTTATTATTTCAGATATGTAAATATTTATCATTACCATTGAACGATTTACTATTAATCAGCACGTTTTTCATCAACTATATTTTTGAATCTTTGATAGTTGCATATAATGAGGAAGATGTTTTCAATTTAGCAAAATTTAGGTTCATCTTAGCAGTAAATGAACAATTCATGATAGTTTCGAGAGAACAACACGTTCTTAACAAAGTTTTTGAAGCATTATCAACTCATGGCTCCAATTCAACTAATTTTAATGAGTGTCTATTAGTTTATTTTAATAGAGAAGAAGATAGATGTTTACAAATAATGATTTCAAAGATCTTATACCTGATATTCAGCGATGCAAATACAAGTGATATGTTTTATCACAACGATCTGAACGTGCTGGTAGATGTCTTGATTAGAGAACTATCTGGATTGTCGGAAGATGAAGAACCTATAATGAACACATTTTTAAGAGTTTTATATCAAATTCTGAAGAAGAAACAATTTCAAACATCATTATATAAAAAAGATGAGTTAAAGACTTTGCTCACATTCTTATCAGGGGAAGGCGATTCGAAGTTTTGGAAGATTTCAGAAACAACCCAAAGGCTCGCATTAAGATGTTTATCATTGAAATGGATCAAAGAAGATGCAAGTGATGTCGAAGGATTACCACAATTAGAATTAACTAACTCAAATACTTCTTCATTATCTGTTAACTCAATGTCAAAAAGGCCTCCTCCTCCACCTCAACCTAGAAAACAACTAGTACATAAAAGACAGCAGATTTATACCCAAACTCCCAAAACTAATGGGTTGGGTTGATAATAAACCTTTTGTTATTAATATAGAACATGCATTAAAATTGTTATTATTAAATTCATTACTAGGCATTATTGTAGTTTGCATGTCATCTTATAGTTTTAAATCATCATTAGGCATTATTGTATTTTGTATGTCATCTTATAGTTCCTGTCCTTCGATATCAACATCAATATCTTCATCATCAAGATAAGAAATTAGTTCAGCATTTTTATATTCATCAATAACGTACTGAACAGATTCTCTTGATTCACTGAATTCATCTAAACCGTTTTGAAATAATTTACCATCTCTATAACCACCAATAAAAGCAGTTCTACTCATAATTTTATCATATTGTTTACACGTTTTTTCTAATAGCGTTATTATTGATGAAGAATTTGATAACATTAGACCACTTGGATAATCTGAATTCGAAGTTTTGTAATGCTGTGATTTTTTACCATAAGCAACATGTAAAGTTGATGAACTCCATGGCACAAATTTTGAACGTTGTTGTGCTTTTATTATAGCCTTTTCAACTTCACTATGGTCAAAACTTCCCTGTAGTACATTGAATATTGAAATGTATGAGTTATGCTTATCATCAACATCAACCATTTTCAACTTTTTGTCTAATAGTTCTAGAATTATATCATATCCTGTTGATTTTCTGATATTTTTACCTTCTGTTACAAAATCTGTTGTATATGACGAGTAACTTGGTATCAGAAAGTGTAAATCTGGAGTTGGAATTAAAGTTGATATTACACTTGTCAATGAATTATACATATAACCAGGATATCTTAAAGTATTTGTTGTGCTTGATACGATTGTTGAGACCAATTGATTTATTTGGTTTATAGTTGGACTAGTATTCTGAAATACCTTTATTGCATTTTTCAATAATGCACTATTTTCAATAACAATATTTGCATCTGATGATTCAATCAATCTTTTTAGAGTTAAAACTGTATTATAAGGTTGAACAACAACATCTGAAGATTGAACGCTTTCTGGAAAAATAGAATAGGTTGTACTTAATTTTTTGTTATAGTTATCTGCTAACAGTTCTAATAAGTATGAACCGACACCTGAACCTGTACCACCTGCAACTGAATGGAATAACTGGAAAGCTTCTAAATTATCACATGAATCTAACTCCCTATCAATCATCTCTATAAATAGTTCTTGCTCACTGTCAGCATAATCATAACCTTTCGACCATATATTCCCGGCACCCAAACCAGTATTTGAGACATGTATGTTTCTATCATTAAATAAATGATGTGTTTGTTTTGTTGTGATATCGTTGATTACCCCAGGTTCCAAATCAACTAAGATAGATCTTGGAGTGTATCTATTGTCCCCATTATTGCTAAAAAATACATTTGTTTCGTCTTCTCTTTTCTCCGTGACATGACTTAATCCATCTGAATCGATACCATGTTCATGACAAAGTTGGTTCCAGAACTGATGCCCGACTTGATTACCACATTGGCCAACTTGAAGCGTTAAAATTTCACTGTTTCATGAAGTTAGTATTCAAAAACATAAGAAAGGCACAATATTGGTGCAACTCACGGCATGATTGATTGATTTTAACGCCAGATCTATTTCTTCAATTCTTTTGTTTACAATACTTGTTTTGTTTTTGTTTTCTTTTTTTTTTTATTTCAGACTAACTCGTAACCTTTCCTCTCTTGGTCGATGAGCTCATTTATATAAATTCAGATTTACTCATAGAACAATTTCCACTTTTTAAATCAGTTGATTTCATGTTGATCTCAAGAAACTCAAGAGTTGCCGTCATTGGATCTGGAATCTCCAGCTTGACTTACACTTACTTTCTCTCAAAATTAAGACCAGACTTGAAAATAACAGTATTTGAAGAATCCAATGAGCCATCTGGATATATCAAAACTATTCATCAAAAGCACAAAGAAGATCCAATATTCTTACAGAAAGGTCCAAGAACTTTAAGAAGTATTAGTCCCGGTACTCTAGTAATACTAGATCTAATAGATAGATTAAATCTTCAAAATGAAGTTAAATTCATCAAATCATCAGCTGTGTCAAACAAGAAATGGTTAGTTGCTGAAAATGGTAAAGATTTGATTCAACTACCAAATTCAATGAATGGATTTGTCAAATTCTATATGAATGATTTTCTCGATTTAAGTAAAATACTCTGGTCTGTTTTAAAAGAGCCTTTTGTTGCTAAAAAGTCACACTCAAAAGATGAATCAATTCATGAATTTTTCTCAAGAAGATTCTCTCCTTTAGTAACCAACAAATTCTTAAGTGCTGTTTATAGAGGTATTTATGCTGGCGATGTGAAAGAACTTAGCGTTAATGCAGTTATGCCAGCTGTTACCAAACTTGAAAACGAGAATGGATCAATTATTAAATCTGCACTTGTCAAAGCTTTAAGTAAGAAGCCTAAAGTTGAAAATGCTGTTTTGTTGCCTGAAGATTTAAAAAGATATGGAGAGGCGTTCAATATTGAAGAGTCCAAATTTTTAACTACGAAAGAAAGTTTGAAGAATTATCCAATGTTATCATTCTCAAATGGGTTAGCTTCATTCACTTTAAAACTTCATAAAGTTTTAGATAATAATCCAAATATTGAATTTCAGCTTAATTCTCCAATCACTTCAATAAGCTATAACAACAAACATATATTAATAAACAATAAAGATGAATTCGACCACATCAGGTCAAGTATTAATTCAAATAATTTGTTAAACATATTGAACGTCTCCAAGCCTGAATTCAATTTGAAATTTGTTGATATCTACATGGTTAACATTTATACCCCCAGAAACGATTTAAAGATCAATGGATTTGGTTACCTTGTACCTCAATCAGTTGAGAATAAAGAAGAACTACTAGGTTGTATATTTGATAGTGATATTGAGAAAAACTCCATTTATCTTTATCATAACGAAGAGACTCCTCAAAAAGAATATACTAAACTAACATTAATGTTTGGAGGTCATCAATGGCTAAATAAAGAGAGACCTAGTGATGAAGAGATGCTAAGACGTACCCATGAAGTTCTTAAAAGACATTTAGGAATTGATTTACAACCCTTAGATATAATTGATCATAGCTTCATACCAAAATGTATACCACAATTTGAAAGAGAGTATCTTACTAAAAAAAATGAGTTCCATAAATGGCTGAAAAATGAATATAACGGCAAAATTGTTCAAGGTGGGATGAGTTTTGGAGGTGGCTGTGGTGTTCCTGATGTTGTCATGAACAGCTTCAACGACGCCTATGAGGCTTCTAAATAAAATCAAATAGCACTTATACCAGAATGGTGTAAGTAAATTATTTTTCGCGACAAAAATTCTTCCAAATTAATTAATTACACTTTAAAAAGACCATAAAACCTATCCAAAATGTCCTCAAATTATACTTTATACGTCTCAAATTTACCATCTGAACACATCAGCTTGATAAGGAAACAATTATACGTCCTTTTTTCCACATACGGTGAGGTATTAGACATAAATACTAAAAAGGAATTACCCAGACAAGCTTTTATAATTTATGACGATGAAAATTCAACCAAATTGGCATTAAGAGAACTTCAAGGATTTGAATTCTTAGGTAAAAAACTCAAGATTGAAGTCTCGAAATCCACAAGTCATTTGATCGAAAAGTTACAAACTCAATGAAATAGAAATCTAGATAGCTTCTAATAAAAATTTAATGAATTAATGCATCTGCTTTATTGAAAATGTAATACTATACATAAAAAAAGATCAATAAAAAACACACACAAATTTATATGAAAAAGCCATATCCTTCATCTATCAGAAGACTGTTTTCTTTCTTCCTCTTTTGTTAATGGTATATCATAAAAATATATACAAGGAAAGAATCATAAAACACATCACAAATTATCATAAAATCTTTTTTCAAGCTTCAACCATTATTGGGAAAGGTTGTTTACCTTTATCATTATCTTTATCTTTACGTCCATCACTATCTGGAGTTTCAACAACCGTATTAGTAATAGTCTTAGCCTTGGCTATGCTTTCACCATTACAAATCTTGATGATTTCATCCTTATTTAAAGTTTCGTATTCAATTAAACCTTGCGCCAATCTTTCTAGTTCTTTAGATTTTTCTTTCAACATTATTCTTGTTCTTTCCTCACTGGATTTTAATAAATCGACAACTTCTTGATCAGCTGTATCTCTCAATTTAGCTGACCATGATTCCCATTTTTCTGCTAAACTAATTGGTCCAACTTTTTCACTCATACCATATTGAATAACCATTGCTCTTGCTGTATTTGTGGCATTACTCAAATCAGAGCCACAACCACTGGTAGTATTTTCAGGACCATATATTAATTCTTCAGCAATTTTACCACCCATACAAACATCTAATCTTGCAAGACATTCTCTTCTAGAAAGATCAACTTTATCCATTTCTGGTAATTGAAATGTGATACCCAAAGCTCTACCTCTTGGTAAAATAGTAGCTTTATATAATGATGTAGCACCTGGGGTGTATAAAGCCATAATAGCATGACCAGCTTCATGATAAGCTGTCATTCTTCTACTTGCTTCAGTGATAACCATTGTCTTTCTTGCAGCTCCCATTAAAATCTTATCTTTAGCCCATTCAAAATGATTCATGTCGACAGATAATGCATTTTGCTGGGATGCATATACAGCAGCTTGATTAACTAAATTCATTAATTCAGCACCTGATAAACCTGGTGTACCTCTTGCAATGATAGTTGGATCAACATCTTTAGCAATTTCAACGTTTTTCATATGATGCCTCAAAATTGCTGAACGACCTCTAACATCTGGTAAATCAACATTAACAACTTTATCAAATCTACCAGGTCTTGTTAATGCTTTATCTAAAGACTCTGGGAAATTGGTTGCACCAATGATAATAATACCAGATGTTTGTGAAAACCCATCCAATTCAACTAATAATTGATTCAAAGTTTGTTTTGCATAAGCTTGATCTCTTGGATTACGTTTACCACCAATAGCATCTAACTCATCAATGAAAATAATAGCAGGAGAATGAGCTCTTGCTTGAGTAAACAATTCACGAACTCTTTTAGCACCAACACCAACATATAATTCATCGAATTCAGAACCTGACATGAAGAAAAAAGGAACACCAGCTTCACCTGCCGTGGCTCTAGCTAATAAAGTTTTACCAGTACCAGGAGGACCTGTTAATAAAACACCTTTTGGTAATTTACCACCTAAACCAGTAAATTTAGTTGGATCTTTCAAGAAATCAACAATTTCTTCTAATTCAGCTCTTGCTTCATCAGCACCTTTAACGTCATCAAATTTAACAGTTACTTTAGAAACATCAACAGACTTATCATTTGAGTCAGCATTTTTGAAAATTGTACCATTTTCAACCAAAAATGTAAAACCTTCCATAGCGCCCCAAGTTAATAAACCAATTGGAACTAACCATTTAATCCATTTGGAAATCATGCTCCAAGTACTTTCAGTGACAACAACATGAATTGGTTCATATTTTGACCCAAAATTCAAACCGGGACCGAATTGAGAATTACCAGAGTTTGAACCACTAGCAATACTACCAGTAGCTAAACCTTGCAAGACTTGTTCGGCTTCTCTAACTTTTCCAACTTTCTTCAATGCCTGGCTGTACAATTGAGCACATTCTGGAGAATTTGCAATCCCTTGAGTTTCATATCTTGAGATGACGTATTGGGGATAATTAGCATCTAATAAACTTTGGTAGAAGTCAGCTTGAACTTGAGGATTATCAGTTTTTCTGTTAGCTAGCTGTTCTTTGGAAGCTAATAATTGCTGAACTGAACTAGAAGCAAATCTGATACCATTTTTAGCGATGTTTGCCATCAATGGATTAGTTTTTTTGAAAGTTGCAGCCCTTAATGCAGTAGATGACAGCGAAATAGTTCTAAACATTGCTTATGCCTATTAATAACAATCTTTATAAGTGAGTATACTAATATATGCTTCTTGAATGAGCAAAATATCAATTTAAAGTATGCGATTAATATTTACCCAAAATAGTAAGTTTTTAAAACCCTTTCTTGGTTCAAAATAATAAAAGATTTGATCTTGTTACACTAAAATGTGCAAAAAGTTAATGACTGGTACAATAAATGATATAAATATCAGTATGAATTTATGATTGAAATTTGAAAATGATGAATTCCATTTTTTTCTTTTCCACAAGATTCGGTGGCGGAATTCCGGGGTTTGAAAAAATCCGAGGGCAGATGATAAATAGATCACATAGTTAGACTTACGAAGCAGCAATATATAGATACATTATATGTTTATTATCAGTTATATACCCATTATTTCCAAATCAGATAAGGAGTCATTGTTTTTAATCACAAGTGAATGTTCATTGGCAAGATGTAGTAAACATATAAAACAAAAGCTGGTTGATAAGTCCTTTTTCTGTTCTCTAGGGTATATACTTGCAATATCTTTTACCACTTCACTAAATTGTTTAGTGCCTTTATCTTCTTCTGTACCATTGATATCTAATTGATTGTTTCCAGATTCTAGTCTAGGTTCTTCTAATATCTTCCATATATTATCTTTCAATACCTTAACATTAACATTTTTAGCAGTTTTTGAATAAGTTAATGCATTTGATTTGATTTTTGCATTATCTGACACTAATTGTGTTCCAAAATTCATTGCCACTTCTGGTTCATCTCCATAATCACCACCAAAGTCGAAGTCATATCCTTGATCATTATCATCATCATCATGAAATGGATCACCCTCTTCGGTTTCTTTGTTCTTTTCGTAATTATTAGCCCAAAATGTAGCATCGGGTAGTTCATTATCTTTCACAGGACTTTCTCTTGTTTGTATATTAACAGTTTTCCTGAATAAATTTAATTTTTGTAGTGGTTTTGAAAATAATCTTGTTAGTTGAACTGATGAGAAATAAACATCATCTGGCAGTAAAAATGAGTCTTTCGATTGCCATTCTTCCTCTGGTATTGTTGCAGAAGATTTACCTTTAGAAAATATTTTTTTTTCCTGTTCTTTGTCTTGGTCTTCTGTTATTTCAGTCAAGAAATCAATGACGAAATCTTCTTTTCTCTTTCTATTCTTTGGTATCTCTTCATTTGCCTGTTGAATTTCATGTTGTTTGACTTTCTTCAACTGTTTAACCCTCCAGTGTTCAGGACCTGCCCAATTACGTTTCAAAGTGTTATCAAAATACGCCATTAAATCTTGATCAACAACACTAGCAACAACACCCCTTTCATTAGCTTCAGCCTCTTCTTCATTTTCATTTAATTCGTTTTGAAAGATGACAGCAGCAGCTTCTTCCTCTAATTCACCATATGAATCTTCATTACCGTCAAAATCAAAATCAACATAATCATCCTCTGGAGCATTCGTTGTATGATCTTGGTATTGAAAATCTTTATTTTGTCCATTAACATCGTTCATCAAAGTCTTCAATTTACCTATATCACCAAGTACACTACTTAAGTGATCAAAAGATGGACATAAAGTGTAATTATCTAGATCTTCTTCTGATTTGAAAATAAAATCTTTGAATCTATCAATATCTATTTCTTCATCTTTAAGACCTGTCATTTCAACATCTTCATCATCACCTTCCTCCATATCTTCA
The DNA here is from genome assembly GCA_003707215.2 of Phaffomyces thermotolerans. Taxonomy (NCBI): domain Eukaryota; kingdom Fungi; phylum Ascomycota; class Saccharomycetes; order Phaffomycetales; family Phaffomycetaceae; genus Phaffomyces; species Phaffomyces thermotolerans. The sequence goes on along the minus strand of PPNJ02000008.1, from coordinate 114,554 downwards.
TGTTCATGTTCATCATTTTTTTTATTCTTCAGTTTTAAAGTATCCTTTTCATCATTAGCGTTGGTTGTACTGGCATCAAACACTACTTTTGAATTCTTATCAACGTGCAAAGTGTTCAACAATAAACTTTTAGCACCACCTTCATCAAATTCTGCCAATGTTTTTTTAAATAAAGGATCAATCGCTAATTCTAAAGAAAGTTTCTTGATCTTTAAATTCTCAAAAGTAGTTAAATTATCTCCCACTTCTTTTTTCTTTGATCTGGTTTTCGTTTTTGATTTATTAACCTCATCATCGTTAACCTCATCATCTTCTTCATTGTTTTTCACATTTTCATCATCATTATCATCTTCATTAACTTCATTTGATTTCTTTGTGGCTAAACCGCTTAACAATCTACCAGTTTCAGTGGCAACAGAATCAATTCTTGATGAGTAAATTTTAACACAACCATCTAAAGTCGCACTTGCCTTTTGGAAATTGATATTGTTATCTTGACCTCTTAAAACGCTTAGATCATGGAAATAATCAATCAAAGCGAAGTTCCAACTATTAGTGGAATTAATTTTATTATCAGTTGCCATCTTGATCCATTCTTCAAAATTAGCCATCATGACACCCTTATCATGTTGAATGACTGGCGGAGCGATATCATCTAACAATGAGGTATTGCCAGAGTCTATATTGTTCAACTCTTCTCTAAGAAAAGCAGCACCGCTCATCCGACGCTTGTTAGAGTCCTGAAACCTCTTTTTCATGACCTTCGACTGAAGGTACGCCATCTTCTTTTCGTTTAAGTATGTTTGAATCAGTGCTCTTTTTCTTTGTACTGTTATTCTTTTGTTTACTAAACAATAACAACTAAACCAGAAAAAAATCCAAACACCACATGGATTTATCACACTCAGTAACTACATCGAGTTGATTTAAGTTAACTCTTGAGAAAAAAAAAAAATTAAATATAGTAATCATGAGTAATAGCGTCTCACTAGATGATTTATACCGTCGTTCAAGTCAGTATCGTTTATGGTCTTTCACTGTTGAGGAAATAGCTGAAAAAAGAAGAGCTGTTAATGAAAAAGGATGTTTAAGCGTTGATGAAAGATTGTTACAAAATAAAGAAGTTGATCCATCTCAAATCGAGAAAGTCACAATAGAAGAAGAAAATAAACTAATATCATTCCACTCAAGAAGAATAAGTGGCTTAGCTAGACATTTTAACATGCCATCACAGGTACGAGCTACTGCTATTTCATTTTTAAGAAAGTTTTATCTTGTTAATAGTGTTATGGAATATCATCCAAAACTAATCCTATTAACTTGTTTATTCTTAGCTGCTAAAGCAGAAAACTACTTTATCAGCATTAATACGTTTTGCAAAAGAATTCCCAAAACAACTCCTGACTCAATCCTAGGTTTAGAATTCGAGATTTTACAGTCATTGAATTTTACATTATTAACTCATCACCCATTCAGACCATTATACGGGTTCTTCCTTGATATACAGGGTGTACTCAAAGAAGAATATCCAATGAAACTATTGGGTTCAATGTATGATGAAGCTAGAAAACTAGTTGATGAAACTTTGATTTCTGATGTCGTTTATCATTTCACTCCACCACAGATTGCCTTAGCGTGCTTAAAACAAGTCAATGACGAAGTGGTACTGAAATACCTAAGGACAAAGTTCGTTACTGAATCACCAGTTACAATCGGGGAAGAAGAAATCGAAAAGAAGAAGGAACTTATCTCTGAAGAAAAGAAAGAAGGTGAAAATACTAAAACAAAAGATACTAATCTAATAGAGACTCAAACAGAATTATACGAACAAATACTAGAAACCATTCAACAATGTGAGTATATGATTAAAGAAGCTCAAGATCCAGCAAAAGAAGAAGCTATAGTCATAGACAGAAAAGTTCAATATTGTTTGAATCCAGCATTGATATTGAAAAGAAGAAGAGAGGATACTGTTTCTTTAGAAGATTCGAATAAAAAACCAAGATTAGACTCAATTGAACCAATCAGTATGAATGGTACACCAACACCAGGTCCGAACCCTTCTTCTACTTCATAGTTGACTAAAAGTCATATATAGTGCATTTTATTCTCGATCCTGTACGTCATTGATCAATTCTTTACACGTCATTATCTAACTTGAATAGTATACATTAAAAATTTCATTTTTTTTGAGTTATCAATTGTATGTAGAAAATATAATATTTTGAAAACAAAAACATTCGATTAAACACGAACTTTTAAACCTGATGCTGGAGCACCAATGATTGTTAATCCAGTAATTTTATCTAATTTGCCCTTTTCAGATATCTGGTATTTAGCACCAGTTAACCCTTCTGAACTTGATGGAGAGCCTTTATAAATTGGAGTGTAAGTTGAGGCACAAACATCAAATTCAGCTTCTGGATCAAAATTAATTTCAATAGCATCACGACCAATAGAATCAGATTTAGCTTTGATTTTTTTAGCTTGCTCGGCTTTTGGACCAGTTGAAACAAGTTGTAAATATTTGGAAGCAAAATAAGAAGCTGAAGCATAATTCTTATGTTTAAAAGATTGACTTAATGCAACTTGGTAAGAATTAGCTTTATGTTGTGGAATCAATTCAGATCTGGTGAAGTAAGAAGCTAATTCTAAGTTTCGTTTGATATCACTGTTTTCAACAGAACGACGTTCTAATTCAATTGATAAACCTAAAATATACTCACGAGCAATAGTTAAAGCTTCAAATATTTTTTCTTCATCTTCTTTATTATCAACTGCAATAACAGTAACAAGATATATGACTTTTCTGAAAGTTTCGATAGCTTCTTTTAATTTATTACCTCTAAATAATGCAAAACCTTCATTAATAATCTTCGATATGTCTTCAAGTCCAGGTATTAGTGGCAATACCTTTGAAACATCATCTTCTTCAATATCAGAGCGAATATAAGTTTTCACAGCTGGAGTACCTTGTGAAGTCGGTAAATATAGCTTGGAAGCTTCAAAGACTTGTAGAAATCTAGGACGTAATGGTTCAAAGTTAACAAGACCAACTTGTCTGTTTAACAGTTGCGCAGCTGTATCAAATGCACCAGCCGCAACATAACCAGCCGCAACCTTAGAATTACGTGTCCAATATGACAATTCACCTTCTTGAACAACTGATGAAACATCTAAATCAGCTTCTTGGAATTCTTCCTCAATTTCTAAATCTTCATCACCAAAGTCCCAAGCGCCAGTATCTTCTTCACCTAACTCTTCTTCATCAAATGCAAGATTCGATTGTTCCGCAAATGATGAAGTATTTTTAGTAGTAGTTTCTTCTTCATCATCTTCAGCGATATGCAAATCTTCCAATTGACCTAAGATGGCTTTTTCAAAATATGATAAAGTAGCTGGTTTTAATGGCCAGTTTGAAATTTGTTGTGATAAAACCGGTTCTGGTCTTACTGAAGGTTCAGATTCTGGTAATTCGATATCGTCTTCAGTTAAGCCACTTTGTTCTAAGATTTGAGCAGCTAATTCTTCATGACCGTTGGCTTTAGCAGTAGCATAAGCTAATGGTAAAGAACCGGCTTGAGCAAAAACAGAAGCTCTCTTTTCAGTTGAATTATTATAGAATGTATTTTGAATCAAACTTCCAAAATTTCCACGTTGTTCAGCAATCATTTCCATTTTAGACAATTTGTTAAAATTACCAGTAATTAAATATAAGAAAGATAGTTTATCAAATTGATGTTGAGTTTGATAAACAAATTCAACGATTTGAATATTACCTTGTCTTAAAGCTTCTTCACTTAACTTATTCCAAATTTGTGAAGAATTTAAAATTTTAGCTTCTTGCAAAGCAACATCTAGATTACCACATTCTAAAGCTAATTCAAATTTAGTTTGAGGATCTTGAACAAATTGTAAAGCAACTTCTGGGTAACCACTTTTTTGTAAATAAGCAATAATATTTTGACCAACTAATTTAGAAGACTTAATCAAACGTAAAACTTCATAGAAGTTCTTATTAACCAGAGCTTTTTTGAATCTGTATTCTGTACTATCAATTTTGACAATTTCAACTTCTCCATTTCTGTTTAAAGTGAAAACATCTTGACCTGAAACTTTGGTTATGTATAAAGTTGAATCTAAAGTTTTGATTATACCATTATCACCGTTCAATAAAGTATATTTGATATGATTCAAAGTTGAATAGAACAAAACACCAGTTTCTTCCCATGCAGCACTTTTAATTCTGATAGTTTCATGCATTGAAGTAACGATTTCTAATTTCTTGTTGACAATAGTGATGGTATGTTTTGATAATAAAGCAATATATTGACCATCTAACGACCAAGAAACGTATTTGACATTATTAACTTGAACTTCAGCAAGAACTTTTCTTTGTTGGGCATCATAATGAACAACAGAGTTATTTTTTAGTAATAAAACTGCACCTGGACCACCGTAAACAACATCTTTGATATTAGAGTCTAATTTGATTGATTTAGTAGTTGAATTATCTAAATCTTTGATATCTAGAGTGGAAGTTGATTTACTATAAACAACAAATCTATTACGGGCAATGAAAGTAGCAAAATTTCCATCACCTAAACGTAAATCTTGAGGTTCAATAGCACCAGTTGCATCTTTTGGTAAACCAATTAAAGCATATTGGTCACCAGTGGTGATTAAAACAGATCTTGAACTTGGGTTATAAGATAAACCTCTGAAATTATTCCAAGTATTACCGATTTTTTTCAAATTCAAGGTTGGTAATGAAGAAACTTGTTTATCATAATCAAATATTTGAATTTGTTTTTCTTTATTAACATAAAATAGTTGATTTTGATGAATTGCATGAGCTGGACGTTCACGATCTAATTTGAAAACCATAACACCAGAATCATGAGCAGTAGCAAATAAATTGATATTTGGGTGTGCACTAACTAACCAGAATCTATCATTATCTCTTTTGAATTGTTTGACTGGAGTACGAGTATTTAAATCCCAGATTCTAATAGTTTTATCTTCACCAACAGAAATGATTAAATCTTCATGTGGATGGAAAACAACACTTAAAACATTATTGGTATGACCTCTGCAAGTATCAACCTCCCAAGCTTTAGTTTCACTCATTCTCCATAGTTTAACTTGACGATCATCTGAACCAGAAACAATTAAAGGTAGAGTTGGATGGAAAGAAGCCCAGTTGACACCTCTATCATGACCTTCTAAAATATATTTGACAACAGCATCTGTGTTACCAAAGATATCTTGTTGCTGCTGCTGCTGACGATTATATTGATTTTCATAATTGTTTTGAGGAGCTGAATGTTTTTGTCTTAAACCAGAGATATCCCAAACTCTAACAGTTTGATCTAATGAAGAAGAAACAATCAAATCTTTAGATGGATGAAATTGAGCACTCATAACATAATGGTTATGACCAGTCAAACAGGCAATTTCTTGACGATTTTGCCAGTTCCAAATTCTAATAGTTTGATCATCAGAAGATGAAATGATCCAAGGTAAATCGTGATGAAAATAAACAGTTCTAACATAATCCAAATGACCATTCAACGTGAACAAACATTTTCTAGTGTCTAAAGACCAAACTTTAACGGAGTAATCATCTCCACCTGAAACAAATAATGGTTGGGTTGGGTGGAAATCTACTGAACGAACAGAACCTTCATGCTCTTCAAAACGATCAATTAAAGTACCCATTCTGTAATCCCATAACTGAATGGTGGACGAATGTAAAGCAACTAATATCCATGGTCTATAAATCCGTTAGTATGATGTTAGAAGGAACATAGAAAAAATAAAACAATACATACCTTGTTGGATGAAAGGCGACGCCTTTCGCACGACTTGACTTGGATTCAAACTGTAATGATACTGTTAGTATAAAGTCATATCATTGAGTGATGACAGTTATCATTTAGGCAATATAGATCGAGTCTCTTGATCCATATCTTGCAAAATGATTCATTCAACTCCTTCATACACGTACCTTTGTTAGCATCTTCATCTTGACCAATATATTTCCTTCTCACTAGCTTATACAATTGAAGATTTAATGAATTGAAGAAGCGAGCACTTATCGGAGAAAGTATAAACCAATGTTGTGATCCTTTGTTATTGTTAACGTGTGTTAAGCTGTTGTTGTTCAATCGTTGATTTTTTTGAAATCGGTAGAGCCTCGAAACACCCAGACACCGGTGATTTATTTGTTAGGGCCACTATTAAATACAGTACAGATATAAAACAATGTCATTTGTAAATTAAGACTTGTATGTGTTTTAAATGATAGAAAAGAAGGTCAATGCAAGAGATATTAGAGCTGCAAAATCTCCATTAGCAATTGCTGCTTTGTTAATACTAGAACTTGATGAACTAGTTGTAGTTGAAGAACCGGAAAATTGATTGAATCCAGTAGCTACACTAGTTGGATCTGTTGATGTACTAGAGGATGAGGTACCTGATGAGGAAGATGAAGAAGATGAAGAAGACTCAGAAGACTCAGAAGATGATGCGCCTCTATTTGGATTTAAACCTGATGCATCATTAGAACCTAGAACAGTACCATTGTTTGAAATTTGAACGAATTCTTGATCATAATCAGTATCACTATCAAAAATATATGAAATATTACCATCAATGACAGTACCACTTGGTGGGTCATAGCAAGTAATATAAGCTTCTTTCACAATGGCATAATAATATCCGTGATTTTTCATATCTTCTGAATCCCAATCGATAAGACCACCTGCCCATTCAATGGTACCATTTGCATTAGTAGCGTTACCACCCGCCCAAATACCAAACTGAACTCTTGAAGGAGTTTGAGGATATTGATAAACATCAGAGGTTTTATTATATGTGTCTTCTTTTCTCAAAACTCTGATAGATTCACCATCAACATACCAAGTTAATTCTTCTTCAGTCCAATCAAGCTCATAAGTATGATATTCATCAAAAGTATCCGGACTAGCATGAACACGACCATTGGTATAGTTCAAGGTAGCTTGATAATAGAAATTAGTTTCCACTTGAGTTAAATTATCACCAACAAATTCATAATCAATTTCATCTTGAGCATTAGAGAAAAGAATGAAAGAACTAACAACACCTTGACCTCGTGAAGTTTTCATTATAGCACCGATTTTACCATACCAAACGTATCTTGTTGAGGAAAGAACAGTACCACCACTATTTTTTGGCATTGCAAGAATAGTTGCATCGTCATAATTTTGAATATAACCTGAATAGATCCAATCAGCGTTATCCGGATCACCAAGGTAAACGTCATGATGCTCTATTAGACTTGTATTATCAAAAGTGGTAGTCAGATTTTTACAAACAGGCATTGGCATACAGGCATCTGAGGAGAATGAAAAAGCAGGATGACAACCACCTAAACAAAAGGAACCAGTACCACAGGTACCATATTGATTACAACATGGAAGTTCTTCAGGACAATGGGAAGACTTATCACAAGTGACTACTTCTGAAGATACCAGGCTAGTGAGTAAACTAAATGCAGCAATGAGATTGATTGAAAGTTTCATCGTTTCATACGTTTGAAGGAATTTTCTTGTGATGGAACACTGTAATAAATTGAGATCTGACTATAAGTGGGTAATATATTCTGTTCTGTATAATAAGAGTAAAGCAGAAGCCACTGATTAAAGCAAAAAATGAATGATTGAATGATCTTATTGTTACAGAATGATCAAAATATAACAATAAGACCAGTTCAACGAGTTTCAGACCTTTCGAAATTTGTTCAGCTATACGCCATTTTTAATATTTATTTATTTCCTTTTTCGGATAACAAATTGCAATTACTACTTTTCTTAGTATTCTTCATACATCTTCATTATCATTGGCTTTAAATACATATTATTTTCAAATTGCTGAGAACTTCTTGTTTCGTTTTTTAGCTGTATGTCATATGAGTACTTCTTCAAGCTCCTATAAGGGTTTAAGAGGTATCAAAATAGAACAAGAAACGCGATCAATTAGTCTTGTACTAAAGTGACGCGTTTTTTTTCTTCATTTCTGTTTATCAATTAGGTTATATCAATCAAGTTGAAAATGGTACATTTCCAAAGACTACTCATACTTCCATGTTATTTATTTTTTTCTAATAATGACTGTGATTACAACAGTACCTTATGCAACTTAACATTCTATTCAAAATAATGCAAATTCATTCAATGTAGCACCTTCAACACCTTCTTCATCAAGTGCATCAGTTATTTCCACAATAACATACCTTGTATATATATCATCTCTTTCAAGATGAACTCTCGTTTCGTTATTAGGTAACAATTTAACCTCTTCTAAATATCTTGGATTGAATGGTTCACTTATTGAGATTGGTAATTTATCCACAATTCTGTAAAATCGGTCATCATTGAAATTTAGTAAGATATCTTCAAATTGTTCACCATAAAAACCATTGTGTTCATATGCCAAAATACTTAAATATTTAGCAGGTCTTGCACCCCAAATCACTAAACAATCAGAGATTTTCTTAGTTTCACCTAAATCTATCAATAACCTTCCAGTTTCTCTTCTTAACGGTTGCCAATATGTGTAGTTATTACCATCAATTGCAGATAAAGCGACATCACCAGGAACACCAGCTGTTAAGTTTGCAATCGGATGGCATTCAGTAAGTGAGCCAAATATGTTTTCTTCTGGTTTGAAAACAGGTACAATGAGCTTTGATCTTGGTTTTACGGTATAATTACCACTTTGTAGATTTCTTGATTGAACTTCAACTTTAATTGGTTTTTTACCCTTATTTCTGATAATTCCTTCATTATCATTGACGATAATATCTAACCTTTGTCCCATATAGTCAATACCTTTCACAGATAAACCACCAGGGATAGCTAAATGTTTGATTGGATCGAATTTTAGAAATCTTTCAAGTCTATTACTGGCTTGATTGAATCTAGCACTGTATTTGATTCCCAACATTCCGTATACAATACCTTGTAAATAAGCACCATGAGCAGTTAAAAATGGGAAAGCAGGGTGTGTACCTCCATTAGTCAAAATGTTATCATCAGCTTGTTCACTAAATTGAGCAAATGGCGCTCTTATATATGGGACAATGGCTTTTCTTAAATAACTTTGGGATGAGCATCCATAATCTAATAACCTTGATGCTGCGATACTGAAAATTGGAAATGTCATTGCAGGCCCAATATCCGCTTGTTTTAAAGAATAATAGAACATATCGTTTCTTGATTGATCTTCATCTATGATATTATCTAATGGGAAAGTTAATAATACAACGTCTGCCTGTTTTATAGAAACTGAAGCATTCATACCACTGTACTCTAATGTAATTCCACTTGGTGATTTGGGTATATGAATATTACCTTTAACTGCAACCCATCTTGGATTAACTGGTTCAGATAAATGATGAGCTACCACAATTGTTGTTTTTAATAAAACGTCAATACCTGCATTAGTGAAAGCTCCATTATCTATATGATTTGCATATTCATCAGGATCAGTCAAGTTTCGGGTGATAAATTTACCTAATTCATCATCAAATTCAGTATATTGCGACAAAAAATCAGATGCGTCTTTTAATAATGGCCACGTAGTTTCCTTTAGATACTCATCATCTTCTCCTGCTAAATACATTAAGAATGAACTCAATGCCACATCCACATTTACATGATATTCATAATCAACGCAGGGACCAGTTGATGTACAATTTCCAAATCTTCCAGAAGTCCAAGGATATGCAGCTCCAGGATATCCATACTGTTGAGCATTTAGTTTAGCTTGTTTATGGGTATAAACTCTATAATCACCAATTGCTTTAGCAACATTTCTATAAAAGGGAATTAGACCAGGAACAATCCAAACATCAGTATCCCAGAACACCATACCTCCGTAACTATCTGAAGATAATCCAGTTGTTGATAATGCTGAAGTTAAACCCTTTGAATTGTAATCCGTGTTTGTTAAAAGATGGAACAATGAAGCCCTTGCAGTTAATGATAATAATTGATCGGAAGGGATTTCAATATTTGTTAGTTCGAACAAATCTTTCCAACCATTTATATGGGAAGTTTTAATATTCTTATAATTGCTGGTTTCCTGTATTGATTTAAGGTTCGACTGTGCTGTACTCAATACAGTCGAAACATCTTTGATAGTGTCTGAATCTAACGTCGATTCTAGTTGATGTAATTTCTCAGATGAACTGAATGAAGTGTATTTACGAATTTCAAATGTTTGATTTTTAACCAAATGGATTTCACTAGATTGTAAAACTGTATCATTTTCCACCCTACTATTCAAATCACCATCTAGTTTCATGGTAGAAATAACAGCTGCATTGGAATATGGAACGTTATCAGGACTAACAACCATATATATATCAGTACCTTTATAACCTAAATCAACTAAGCTAGTTCTTTGAGAAGTTGAGAAATTTAAAGAACTCTCAATAGTAACATTTAAATCTTCATGTAATGCTCTCAATTTTACATCCATTATTCCTAACCAATGTTGCTTTCGATGACAATAAACTTCAATGATTATTTCAATTTCATCGAGCCATGTTAATTTAGTTGAAACAGTACCTTCAGACATTGAGAAATTTTGATGATAGTTAAATATTTGATCTTCAGTAACAAACTGAGGATTGAACCTAAATTCTTCACCATCTAGATTGAAAATTATATCTAAGTTGGCCCAATATGGTACTGTTGAAAGAATGCTATCGTAACCATTTTCGTATAATTCAGGGAAATTAGTATCTGGTAACTTTTCTTGTAAAGAGTAGAAACCAGCAATAAAGGCACCAGTATGACGTTTGTTGAACAACGGCCAACCATTTTGTAAAACTTCTTCATTTATGATGGAGGTATGAGTGTTGATTTCATCATAAATGAAACCTTGTCCTAATGTTGAAATTCTTGCTCCAATATAACCGTTAGAAACGTAAGGTTGTCTGGAATAGGCATTTTTAGTAAATATGGTTGAGCCTAAAACATGTTTCTCTTGGTCATAGAATGCATTATGAGCATCAGCCATTGATTCGAATAATTTATTTGATTTTTGACATAATGAAATGATTTGTTCATCAGTACATTTTGAATGAAATTTGAATCTATTCAAATGGCGTAACTTTGGAGTTGATGCGACTGAAGATGACAGGTTGGGGAATATGATTGAAATTGATAACACTAAAAAGAATGATATCGGTAGTAGCATTGTTATAACGAAGAATTTGAAATTTTTTTGTGAATTTTCTTTGAAAGAAATATTGTGGTTGTTGTTTGATTTTGTGTCAGATTTCATGGTGATGGTACAATAAGATGATATTAAATAAATTGTATTGTAATAATATTAAATTGTAAGTGCAAATAACATTAACTATTAAATACAATTATCAATACACTTAAAGGATAAATAGTTTATAATAAATAATAGCAATTGAAGGAAAGATACTTTTATAAATAAAATAAGAGAGCATACATAAAATCAAGAAAAAAAAAAAAAAAAACTCTGGGGAAATATGAGATGTTTGGATGTTCTAGTTTTTATAATCCCGAGGTCACCCTCCTGTCCAAATCGGGACAGATCCGACCAGCCAATAAAATCGGCAAATTCGAGGCGCCCAATGAAAAAAATGAAAAAAAATTGTCCCAGGAGGTTTTTCAAAAAGTTCACCTTCTTTTCATCATTAACACTTTTTCTTTATTTATAATTAACCAAAAAGTGAATTAACAATGCTTTCACGTACTGCTATCCGTACTGCCACCAGATCAGTCGTTGCTGCTAACGCTGCTCGCTCAATCAACCGTGTTGTAAGTATTCATTTATATTCCCCTATTGTGTCTTTGATGATGTTGGATTTGATTTTAGATTTGGATCTGTTAATTTTAAATTTTTTTTAGTATTCAATTGCACTCAATTCAATGGTATACATTCTTCTCAATTGAGATCTCCTCGTTAGTTACCTTGATCTGATCAATTCATGAAAAAATCCGTCTCAATTGACACTTTATTTGTCTTTTTCCCTTTTTTATATGATCCCTTAAATTACATTTAATTCATTTTAATTCCCAAACTCAGTTCAATCAATTACCTCAAACTACCCAACTACACATAATGTGATGAGAACATATGTACTAACAACCTGCAACAGGCTCGTCCAGCTTTAATCGTCGCTGGTCGTCGTTTTGCTTCTGCCAAAGCTCAACCAACTGAAGTCTCTTCCATCTTAGAAGAAAGAATCAGAGGTGTCTCAGAAGAAGCTAACTTAAACGAAACTGGTAGAGTTTTATCCGTTGGGTAAGTTTATAGATCATTATCATTCTGTTTCAATGGCATTATTAAGTGAACAGTGTATTTATTTCAAAGGGGTTAAAATCTGGAAGATCTTGTCACCTGAAAAAATGAAACTCGACAAATATCAAGTTACAGAATATAATGGGACTACGATTGATTAAGACTGATTAAATATAATTCCATTCAAATTGATTTCAATCTTCTTTTTTACTTATTCAGTGTTTCCTGTTTTGAAAATTTTTTTGATCAACATTTTTTTTTTTTTTTGAACCCGAGAAAAAAAAAATACAAAGAAAGCTTAAAATGGGAAAATGCATTGAGACAGAATTATCTAAAATCAACAGAATTTTTTTTTACTAACTGAATTGCCTATAGTGATGGTATCGCCCGTGTTTTCGGTTTAAACAACGTCCAAGCTGAAGAATTAGTTGAATTTTCCTCAGGTGTTAAAGGTATGGCTTTAAATTTAGAACCAGGTCAAGTTGGTATCGTTTTATTCGGTTCTGATCGTTCAGTTAAAGAAGGTTCAACCGTTAAACGTACCGGTAAAATTGTTGATGTCCCAGTTGGTCCTCAATTATTAGGTCGTGTTGTTGATGCTTTAGGTAACCCAATTGATGGTAAAGGTCCAATTGCTGCCGAAAAAACCTCAAGAGCCCAAGTTAAAGCCCCAGGTATTTTACCAAGAAGATCTGTTTTCGAACCAGTTCAAACCGGTTTAAAATCTGTTGATGCTTTAGTCCCAATCGGTAGAGGTCAAAGAGAATTGATTATTGGTGATCGTCAAACTGGTAAAACCGCTGTTGCCATTGATACCATTTTAAATCAAAAAAGATGGAACGATGCTCAAGATGAATCCAAAAAATTATACTGTGTTTACGTTGCTGTTGGTCAAAAAAGATCCACTGTTGCTCAATTAGTTCAAACTTTAGAACAACATGATGCTTTGAAATATACCATTATTGTTTCTGCTACTGCTTCAGAAGCTGCTCCATTACAATATATTGCTCCTTTCACTGCTTCTGCTATTGGTGAATGGTTCAGAGATAATGGTAGACATGCTTTAATCATCTTTGATGATTTATCCAAACAAGCCGTTGCTTACCGTCAATTATCATTATTATTAAGACGTCCACCAGGTCGTGAAGCTTACCCAGGTGATGTTTTCTACTTACATTCCAGATTATTAGAAAGAGCTGCTAAATTAAATGATTCTTTAGGTGGTGGTTCATTAACTGCTTTACCAGTTATTGAAACCCAAGGTGGTGATGTCTCCGCTTATATCCCAACTAACGTTATTTCCATTACTGATGGTCAAATTTTCTTAGAAGCTGAATTATTCTACAAAGGTATTAGACCAGCTATTAACGTTGGTTTATCAGTTTCTCGTGTTGGTTCTGCTGCTCAAGTTAAAGCTATGAAACAAGTTGCTGGTTCATTAAAACTTTTCTTAGCTCAATATAGAGAAGTTGCTGCTTTCGCTCAATTCGGTTCTGATTTAGATGCTTCTACTAAACAAACCTTAGCTAGAGGTGAACGTTTAACTCAATTATTGAAACAACCTCAATATGCTCCATTAGCTGCTGAAGAACAAGTTCCATTAATTTTCGCTGGTGTCAACGGGTTCTTAGATAACATTGCCTTAGAAAGAATCGGTGAATTTGAATCTGCTTTCTTAGCTTCATTAAAAGCTAACAACGCTGATGTCTTAAATGCTATCAGAGATGAAGGTTCCTTATCTAAAGAAAACTTAGCTAAATTAAAAACTGCTACTGAACAATTCGTTGCTACTTTCTAAGAATATTTGGTGTTGATTACCTGATAGATTAAAAAGTCAATTATATTTGTAGAGCTGATTTTAAAGTGTTGATGTTATGAAAAGATTAGGCCATATAGTTATATATATTCAATAATGAAAGGTTATATAAAATAAATCAAATATTATATGTCATGAGGTTAGTGTAGTGATTTCATAAGGAGACTACGAGTAATATATACTCTAGGGTCTCATTTTCTTCGTTCTAAATTAACGGGGTTTACAATAAGTAACTTGTTCTCGCTATCGGTTCGGTGGAGGGAGTAAGTATTTTAAAAGGAACCCCGCCAAAGATTTTTGACCGAGGCCAATATTTAAAGCGTCATGATTAGTATTTTAACAATAAGGGAGAAAAACATCTTAAATAGGACAATTTCGCAACTTTTAACATGAATTTACATATTTAGTCTTATTCTTTAACTACTAATTCCACTACCTATAAGAATGAGTTTAATACAGAAGTTGTCTCCTCAAGATTACGCTGATGTTGTTAAAGATGGGGAAGTTGACTACATAAGATTCATTGAGAACCATTTACCTTTAAAGCAATTCGATCAGTTCAAACAAACTAATCACGTCTACAAAAAACAAGCTGTTCCTTTACCTAACACTGCTGAACCTGGTTACTCTTCAATCTATCGGAATGTTATTAGTAAAGATCAATTAATTACAAGGGTCCTTCCTGAATTAGACACAATTTTAAAACATTTTGAAAAAATTGTGGAATTGTATCCAGATAGAAATTGTTTAGGTACAAGATTAGTCAAAGAGGGTAAAATTGATGATTTTTATACTTTTAAAACTTATAAAGAAATAAAATTGCTAAAAGATCAATTTGGTGCAGGATTAAGAAACTTATTGAATTCTATTGAGAAAAATGAGGAAGAAATCATATCAATTTTTTCTTCTAATAGGCCAGAATGGGTCATTTCTTCATTTGCTTGTCAAAGTTATGATTTAACAACAACAGTGTTATATGATACCTTAGGACCAGAAACTTCAAAATATATTTTAAATTTCACAAAATCTCCAGTTTTAGTAACAACATTCAATAAGATTTCTAAAATTATCGAAATTGCTCATAATAAGGACTCAAATATTGATTCAATAGAAGGTTTACCATTCTTGAAATATATTATTATAATGGATGATTTGAAAATCGATGAAGATTTTGGTTTAATTAAGTTAGTTGAATCTTATGGATTCAAAATTTTGGATTTTAAGCAAGTTATTAAAATTGGTTTGAATAATCCAATTCCTTTAAATCCTGCTACTTTTGATTCAAATTTATCAATTTCATTCACTTCAGGTACTACTGGACTACCAAAGGGTGTGATTACAACCCATAAAATGGGTGTTTCCGGAATGTCATTCTCATTTGGTCAAGTTGGTATTGGTAAAAAACTTAAGAATCAACAAGTTAAATATTTTGCGTTTTTACCATTAGCTCATATCTATGAATTGTTGAACGTTTATAATTGTTTGAGTCAAGGGTTTGAAATCGCATTTCCTTATGATCCATCACCTTTACTACTAGTTGAAAATTTAAAAATTTATAAACCTCATTTTGTTGCTTTAGTTCCTAGAGTTTATACTAAAATTGAAGGTGCTTTGAAAAATGCACTAAATCAAAGTTTGGTTGGTAGAAAAATCATCAGTAAAATTGTTAAATATAAAGAGGATCAATTGTCTGTAAATAATGAAAATGCAGCTACTATTTCCCATTCAATTTATTCAATTGATAAACCATTTGTCAAAAAATTAAGAGCTGCAGTTGGGTTTGATAACGTTGAATTATGTATTTCTGGATCAGCTCCAATTGCCAAAGAAACTTTACAATTTTTGAAGGCAGTTTTTAATGTTGAGATTTTCCAAGGTTATGGTCTAACTGAGTCATTTGCTGCCACCTCACTTGAAACTCCAAATCAAAACGATCAAACTTGTGGTACAGTTGGATTAAATCTTGAAATAAGATTAAAAGACTTACCTGAATTGAATTATAAGACCCATGATTCAAATAAAGTTGAATTATCTGAACCAACAGGTGAATTATTACTTAGAGGTGATCAAATATTTACTTCATATTATAAAAATCCAGAAGAAACAAAAAATGCCTTTGATAAGGATCAATGGTTCAAAACTGGTGATGTCGCTAAAATTGACAAATTTGGTAGAATCTCAATCGTTGATAGAGTTAAAAACTTCTTTAAATTAGCTCAAGGTGAATATATCACACCTGAAAGAATTGAAAATGTTTATTTGAGTAGCATTCCTGGATTATTCACACAATTATTTATTTATGGGGACTCTTTACAGACTTATTTAGTTGCAATAATTGGTGTTGATTTACCAAGTGTTAAAAAATCATTAAATCAATATAATGTTCACCACAAGTTCTTCAACCATGAGGTTTTATCAAATGATGAAATTTTAAATAAAATTAACTCATCACTAGAATTGAAGAAATTCTTTTTGAAATATATCAACCATCAAGTTAATGATCAGGGTCTTCAAGGTTTTGAAAAAATTCACAACTTCAAATTCTTCGTTGATCCAATGAAAGTTGAAGACGGCGTGATTACACCAACTTTGAAAATCAAAAGAAATGTAGCTTCTAGCTTCTTTAAAGATGATTTAGATAAACTTTATCAAGAAGGCTCTTTATTAATCAAGGAAAGATTATGAAAATATGAAATTATACCAATCGAACATGTCGTTTATATTGTGTTTTTTAGTAGTGTCTAGCTAAAGCGAGTGAAAATAAAGAGGAAATGTGCATTCGGTTGAAGTTGTATTTCTTTTCCCACTGTGATTAACATATAAAGTATACGTTTAATATGGAACAAAACTTCAAGACAAATTTTTTTTTTTATTTTGACACAAAAATATGTAAATTGGGGAAATTTATTTACTCTAAAAATCAAGTATTTATACAAGATACTCTCTCTTCTTTTCTTTTCTTCCTGAATCGATTCATTTATTTCTAAACTGTATCTCAGATGTCTTTGGAAACTCTTAATTCTAGAGAGCGGTTTCCTTTCAGCAACTATACACAGCAAACCCAAGAGCCTGGTTACTCCCCAATTTACAGAAATTCAGCTTCATTAGCTGAAATAATTCTAAATTTTAAAGGATTGGAAACTCTAGATGAATTGTTCCAAAATGCAGTCAATTTATTTGGCGATGATGATTGTCTAGGTGAAGGATTATCTAGAAACGGTGTTTTAGAGAATTTTTGTACTTATCAGAGTTACAACAAATTCAATGAACGAGGACTTAATTTTGCTTCAGGATTGATAAAAATCATTTCAATGATTTCTGAAAGTCAATATTTCAACAAGGAAACACGAAAGGCAGAGTTTACGGTAAGTGTTTCTGGTTGCAATTCAATTGAAATGTTATTGGTTGATTTAGCAACAAGATCTTTCTCTTTACCTAATTGTGGATTGTATGAATCATTAAATGAAATAAGTTGTAACTATATTTTAAGTGTCACTAAATCACCAATTTTAGTTTTAAACAAGAGTTTGATTGATAAATTCCTTCATATCAAAAAACGTTTCAAACTCTAGATTAATTAAGTGCATTTGTCTGTTTTAAAGATTTATCAAATGATTTAGAATTAACTCAAAATTGTTTCCACGAAGGAATTAAATTAATTGATTTCAAATCTGTTGAAAGATTAGATGAATCATTTAATTTACCATCTGACTGTGATTTATTTTCCTCGTCCACGGTCCTGATACTTTATACACATTAGCATTTACTTCTGGAATAACCGGATTACCAAAAGGTGATTATTTGACTCATAAAGCTGCTACATCAAATGTCACATCATTTTTTATGCACTTACCAAAACCTGCTGTTGGTTTGAATGAAGAGAATATGAAAGGTTTTAAGTATAATAAAGATTCCAAAGGTCGTCAATTGAAAACCATTTGACTATTGCATAATTATGAGAGATCTATTTCAAATTTCAAAATGTGTTATGGTATCGCATTAGCACTACCTTTCAAACCAGGTGTTGCCTCATTGTTTGAAGATCTGAAAATAATAAAAATAAGCTTATTCACTGGTGTTCCTAGAATTTTAACGATTATTGAAAATAAAATTAATTTAGAATTGAGTAAACTGAAGGATGATGATTTTAATAGAGAGGAAAAAGTTAAAAGATTATTAGGATTCGATAATCTAAGTTTTTTGCAATGTGCTTCAGCTACAATATCTAAGGAATCAATTCTATTCTTAAAAAGCGTTCTAAAATGTGGATTTTTGAACTCATCTGGGGCAACTGAATTATTTTCAGTCATATCTTACTCAAATCCTTACGTTAGCAGGGTCCTCTGGACCAATTGCAGTTAATTCAGAATTAAGACTAAAAGATGTTCTGGATATGGGATGTACAACATCTGATAAACCATTTCCAAGAGGTGAAATTCTAATTCGTGGACTTTCTCAATTTTCATATTATTTTGAAAATGAAAAGGCTACAAATGAAGCAACTGATAAGGAGGACTAGTATCATACTGGTGATATTGCCTCAATTGATTTAAATGGAAACTTTTACATCATTGACCGTGTTAAAAATTTCTTTAAACTAAGTCAAGGTGAATATGTAACGCCTGAAAAATCGAGACTATATATTTGACTAAAAACCCAACACTAACCCAATTGTTTGTTCATGGAGATTCATATCAAAATTATCTAATTGGAATTGCAGGTGTTCATTTAGACAACATGAGAGATTTTTTATCGAAAGAATTTAATTGTCCATTTATTAAAGACTTCAATGATGACGATATCTTAGGGTTCATAAATTTATCAAAGATTAAACATTTGTTAGTTCAACATTTCACTAATCATATCTCTACTTGTGATTTGCATGGATTTGAGAAACTGCACAATTTCCATTTCGAAGTCAAACCGTTAAGTGTTGAGAATGAAACATTGACCCCAAGTTTCAAAATGAAGAGAAATACAGCAAGAGAAGTTCATTCTAAAAAAATCAAACAATTATACAAACAGGGAAGTTTCATTAAGAATTAGTACAAGTTGTAAATCTGTATAACTAAATGAATCTAGATATTCACTCATCTCCACAAATTACGCTTTTCAGTAAATAACGTAAAACAGCCCGACTCCACATTAAATAAATCTATAAAAAAGAGACCAAATGTTGTGTTTATCACCCACTTTAAATACTTATAATTACCGCAAAAATGGCTCAATACACAGCTTATCCACTTCCCTATACTCAAGAACCTGGTTATTCTTCAATTTTCAGAAATTCTTATTCTTCACACAAACTTATCGGTAAATATGACTTTGACACATTGAAAGAATATGATGAGTATTATTTCAACAAATTCAAGGATGATTATTGTTATGGCTCTAAAGCAATTGATGAAGAAACAAATGATCAATGTTACAAATATTTTACATATGGCGAGATATATCAAAGAAAGACAAATTTTGGTATTGGTTTAATTCAATCACTGAAATTAAATCCAAGATTCAATAACAACTTTGATGATTTAGTCGTTTCTATATTTAGTGGAAATAGGACTGAATGGATGATAACTGATTTAGCTACAAGGGATTTAGGATTTGCAAATACTGCCCTTTATGACACATTAGGTCCTGAATCAAGCCAATATATTTTAAATTTAACTCTATCATCAGTTTTGGTGTTATCTAAGGACAAAATATTATCAATCTTGAATTTAAAAAGAAAGTATGGATTGAACAATTTATTACATTTAATATCAATGGATGATTTGAATTATGAAACTGATGGATATTTGATCACAATTTGCCATAATTTGAATTTGAACCTTTTTGATTTCCAATCAATTGAAAAAATTGGACAATTAAATCCAATTTCAAATGAAAATTTACCACAACCTGTCAATGATTCAATTTACACCATTTCATTCACTTCAGGAACAACTGGGTATCCAAAAGGCGTTGTGATTTCTCATAGAAATGCTGTTGCTGGAATATCATCATGTTTCATTTCGTTCAAATCGCCAAATTTACAGAATTTCAGTAAATTGAATCCAAACATCGATGAGAACAAAAAACAGATAAGAACGTTAAGTTATTTGCCATTAGCCCACATTTATGAAAGAATGTTAATTTCATGGGCTAATTTTAGTGGATTTGCTGTAGCATTTCCAAGTGAATCAGGTACTTTATCTATATTTAATGATTTACAATTAGTTAAACCAAATTACTTCACCGGTGTTCCTAGGGTTTATACAAAGATTGAGAACATTATAAAGAAACACGTTGATGGATTAAACCCATTTTTGAGACATAAATTCAATGAGATGATGGAATTCAAAAAATTGAACAACTTTAATCCATCAACAGACAATGATGACTTTTGGTTATGGCGTAATTTAATTGGTTTAAATAAGTTAAAAGAATCTATTGGATTTGAAAACGTTAAGTATTTGAAAAGTGCATCTGCTCCAATTTCACCAAATTCAATTGAATTTTTGAAGCATTCTTTAAATATTGGGTTTGAAAATTCTTATGGCTTAACTGAATCTTTTGGTGTAATTTCAAGCGACGATCCTTTCAGTTGTTCTGAAATTGGAAATGTTGGCCCTGTCAATGTCGCTACTGAAATGAAATTGAAAGATGTTGAAGGAATGGGATATACATCCAAAGATGAACCATTTCCAAGAGGTGAACTATTACTTAAGGGCCCACAAATTTTTAAAGAATATTATATAGATTCAGAACCAACGAAAGCTTCTTTTGATAATGGTGATATTGAAGAGGGTTGGTTTAAAACCGGTGATATTGCAACTATTGATAAATTTGGTAAGATTCATATCATTGATAGAGTTAAAAATTTCTTCAAGTTAAGCCAAGGTGAATATTTAACTCCTGAAAAAATAGAGAACATCTATCTTGCTAAAAATAGTCTATTAACCCAATTATATGTCCACGGAGATTCTTTAAAGAATTATATTGTTGGTGTTGCTGGGTTTGACAAAGATTTATTAAAGAAATTCCTGAGTGATCATTTAGGTGAAGAGATTGAAGAAGAAAACTATGAGAAACTAATTCAAGATCCTAAATTAAAAAAAGCCATCATCTTAGAATTGAACAAAAATGTTGCCCCTTTACTTCAAGGGTTTGAGAAAGTTCATAATCTTCATATTTCTAAAGATCATCAACCATTAAAAGTTGAAGATGAAGTTTTAACTCCAACTTTAAAACTAAGAAGAGTTCAAGCACAGAAGAAATTCCTTGAAATATTGAATGAATTGTATGTAGAAGGAAGTTTGTTAACAGATTCTCTGAAACTATGAACTTTTTCATAGGAATGCCCATAGCTAAATATACAATTATGCCTCAAAGTTTGTTATGGTGTTTGGATGTTCAGAAATCTAAATAGGTTTTGCATCTCATCTCTTTCTTTCTCTGTTCATGGTTGATAGAAGAGGAGTAAGTGAATGTGGCCATCTAGCAAAGGGCTGGGTCCTCAGCTGACATATGGAATAAGGACACCTGGTCTTTTTCTTGAACAGTTTGATCCTGTACAGCCATGGAAATTCGCTAGATCATTTTACTCTGGTATAGACTTTCAAAAAGTTAAGAATTCTACTAGAAGGTTGATAATGCCTCAACACACTGAAGATAACGCTCAGACATATGCACAAAGTTTTGAGCGTACTCCTAAACCTATTTCGAAAAAAATTATCAGTGAATTTCATACTCTGACCAATGGTTTAAGCTCTCAATATCTTTATGACCCAATATATGAAGGTGATTTAATAGCGAAAAAGAAATTTTTCCAAGAAGATGCAACCACTGGAGTACAAGAGATGTTTATATATGTTTCTGGATCGGCAAGTGATGAACTATTTGTAAGGATGGCGACTTACAGGACCGAAACAATTGTATCTGAAATAGATCAGAAGGAAACACTGATAAAAACTCTAAGGTTTGGTAAAGGTGTTCAATTGAGTCTTGACTCAAGAATTACTCAAATACAAATACCCGTCTCAGATGTTGATGCTGAGGACTACCATTTGAACTTATTTTATGTCAGAACAGTTGATTCGATTTATGCTATTAAAGTAATAGTTGATAAACCTGTTGATGTATCATTATCCATAATTGCAACATTTAAAAATCAAGATTATTTCAATAATCCAATCAGTCATTTCTGTTTCAACCCTTTTGATAAGTTAAGTTTCGCTGTTATTGATTGTAAAGGTTATTGGATAATTTTCAAAATTGATTCACATTCACTTGTTCCTAAGATTTTATTTCGTGGTGTTCTCTATGATCCTACAGATTTCTCTAACTTCAAAAGAATATCATGGACTAATAACATAAATGAATTGCTTTTAATCACCAGAGAAGCTATCAAGAAAGTTAATTTCATTACTGAAAAGACAACAGATTTAGTTTCAACTAAAAGATGGTCAGAATTTAGAGATTTTAAAATGTGTGATAGTAATAAAAGTTTTGCATTTTTATTAACATCAAGAGAAGTGATTTGGATTGATTTAACTGAGAATTTCAAGAGAATTTTTTCATGGAAACATTTTTTAGATAATACTGATCCGTCTTTAAGAATGACCCAAACAACAATCAATGATATATTTGTGATTACAGTGCATAACCGTTCAACTCCAAGTTTAATAATATTACAATTTAAATATGATGAAGATGGATTTCCGAAAATGATTCATGATCCAATTATGTTCACACACTCAAATCTGAACACAATAGGAATAAGTTATTTATTATTGCCTCTTGAAAAAGACTATTTCAATTTATTCACAGTAAGTAAAGATTTAGAGATATTGTCTGATGTTTTAACAATAAAGAAAGGTTTAATTGCTAAGAAGTCAGAGATACCTGAATTAGAAGAGAAGAATGCATCAAAAAATAGACTGTATGGTAACAAAAAAGTTGCGCTTTTGCCTTGTAAAATGTTCCAGTCTATTTATAATGAAGTTTTTCATATACCCAAGTTAAAAGAAACTGGTGAAAATGATGTCAAAACATTACAAAATTTTGCACTTTCAATCAATCTTTCGAAATCTGCTGATTTCAAAGCCATCAATTTAAATGAATCAGCAACGATACCATTAGGTAAATTCAAAAGCTTCAAAGAATTTGATAATATGATGAGTCAGTTAACTGAACATTTTACAAATAATAAATTCGAACTTTCTTCAATTTCAGAATATTATCAAGCTACATTGAAAGAATACTTTCCTGTTGAGATTGAAGACTTTGATGGTTTATTCATAAAAGTATTCAAATTATGGAAATCTTCAATTATTGCAAGAGAAGTCACTAGAGATATCGCATTATCATCAGTTACGATTGTTGATAAAAACGTTGAAGAGAAAAAATTAAAAAAACAGATCAAATCTTCACCAGATGAGATCAAAGAAATATTCAAGTTATGGGGCGATGATTATTTACATTATGGTAATGAAGAAGAAGAAGAATTTGATTCTTTAGTTAAAAGGAAATTAGAAAAATCTTCACAGAGACTGCAAAATTCACAACCTTTAGTGAATTTTTCACAATCTAGGTCAGCAAGTTCTCAGAAACATTTGCTAAGGTCATCGCAGAGAGTAGCCTCACAAAGATCTAAAACACATCCTCCTTTATCATCATCACAGAGACCCTCATCATCATTATCACAACCAACCAAACGTTTATTTTCATCTCAACAAAGTTCCTCACAAAGCCAAAAGCAGAGAAAAAAGAGAAAAGGTGGGTTTGGTTAGAAACCAATGCTAATGACTATGTAAATATATATATATATATATATATATATATCACTACTTAATGAACGTTAACGAGTATCATCAAGAGTAATGTTTTACTATCTCGTCCCGGTCAGGAAATATTCGCGATATAGTGAATCATCGCATTATCATTTTTTTTCACAGATTAAAATTACCTACATTGTTGAATATTGAAAAGATTTCAAAATCCAATATTTATTTTGCTATATCTATACTCTTAGTTGAAAAAACAGAACAATTATGTCTGCATCAATAAGAGCCACTTTTGCCAAATGCAAGAAAGAAAGTGAGTATCTTTCAAAATACCGGAACTCTAATTGTCCATTACCTCAAATGGGAAGTCTCTAACAATATATAAAAAAAGATCGTAAAGCTTTAGTCACTTTTATTACTGCTGGTTATCCAACCATTGAAGACACTGTTGACATTTTAAAAGGATTCCAAGAAGGTGGTGTTGATATCATTGAATTAGGTGTTCCATTTTCAGATCCAATTGCTGATGGTCCAACCATTCAAGTTGCCAATACCATTGCTTTAAATAATGGTATAACTGTGGCAAGAACTCTCCAACTAGTTGAAGAAGCCAGAAATGCTGGTGTCACTGTACCAATTATCTTAATGGGTTATTATAATCCAATATTACAATATGATGAACAGAAATTTGTAGAAGATGCTAAAAAAGTTGGTGCTAATGGGTTTATTATTGTTGATTTACCACCTGAAGAAGCTGTTAGATTTAGAGACTTAAGTGCTAATAATTCATTAAGTTATATTCCATTAGTTGCTCCATCAACTACTGATTCTAGATTAGAATTATTAGCAAGTATTGCAGATTCATTTATTTATGTTGTTTCAAGAATGGGTACCACTGGTGCCACCACTTCAGTTAGTTCTGATATTGGTGAATTAGTTACAAGAGTTAGAAAATTCACAGGTGAGACTCCATTAGCTGTTGGATTTGGTGTTAGCACTAGAGAACATTTTATTAATGTTGTTAAAGTTGCAGATGGTGTTGTTATTGGTTCTAAAATTGTTACATTGATTGGAGAAAGTAAATTTGGTGATAGAGGTGCCACAGCGAAGAAATACGTTCAAGAGATTTTAGATAATAGAGAAGTTTCACCATTTGAACAAGTTAAAGAAGATGATTATCAAGGTAATGATAAAAAAGAATTCAATGAAAAACATATTCATCCAACTAGATTTGGTGATTTTGGTGGTCAATACGTTCCAGAAGCATTACATGCTTGTTTGAGAGAACTAGAAGAAGCTTTTGAAGAAGCCATTGCTGATGATAAATTTTGGGAAGAATTTAGATCTCTGTATCAATATATGGGTAGACCATCAAGTTTCCATAAAGCTGAAAGATTAACGGAATATGCAGGTGGTGCACAAATTTGGTTAAAACGTGAAGATTTAAATCATACAGGTTCTCATAAAATTAATAATGCAATTGCTCAAGTTTTAATTGCTAAAAGATTAGGTAAAACTGAAATCATTGCAGAAACAGGTGCCGGTCAACACGGTGTTGCCACTGCCACTGCGTGTGCTAAATTTGGATTAAAATGTACAGTTTATATGGGTGCTGAAGATGTTAGACGTCAAGCTTTAAATGTTTTCAGAATGAGAATTTTAGGAGCTGAAGTTGTTGCTGTTACAAATGGTACAAAGACTTTAAGAGATGCCACATCAGAAGCTTTTAGAAATTGGGTTACTAATTTGAAAACAACTCATTATGTAGTTGGTTCAGCAATAGGTCCACATCCTTATCCGACTTTAGTTCGTACTTTCCAATGTGTTATTGGTAATGAAGCTAAGGAACAATTTAAGGCTTTGAATAATAACAAATTACCAGATGCTATAGTTGCATGTGTTGGTGGTGGTTCTAATTCGACAGGTTTATTTTCACCATTCGAAAATGATACAAGTGTAAAGATGTTGGGTATTGAAGCTGGTGGTGATGGTATTGATACTGATTATCATTCAGCCACTTTAACAGCTGGTGAACCAGGTGTTTTCCATGGTGTTAAAACGTATGTTTTACAAACTAAAGATGGTCAAATTCATGATACACATTCAGTTTCAGCAGGTTTAGATTATCCTGGTGTTGGTCCAGAATTAGCAGCATGGAAAGCTAGTGGTAGGGCTGAATTCAAAGCAGTTACTGATGCTGAAGCTTTACATGGGTTTAAAGTATTGTCACAATTAGAAGGTATTATACCTGCTTTAGAATCTTCTCACGCTATTTATGGTGGTATTGAACTAGCTAAAAGTATGAGATCTGATCAACATATTATTATTACGGTTTCAGGTAGAGGTGATAAAGATGTTCAAACCGTTGCTGAAGTTTTACCAAAATTAGGACCGAAGATTGATTGGGATTTAAGATTTGAATCTTTTGAATAGATAAATTATCAAAAAAAATTATCTGTTTGTGTGGTTGTATATGTGTTAGAAATTACAATTATAATTGAGTTTGGAGTGAGCTCTATGTCAATTGATTGACTATTGTAGAAAAATGTTACAGATCTTTATATTGAAGGAATTAAAAAAAACATGTAATTATAAAACTAAAAAAATATATATAAAGTCTTTAGGAAATGAAAGTGCAATCCATGAAAAAAAAAAAAAAAGCATAAAACCAGATATTAAAAAAAATGAGTATAACGACGACTATCTTCATGAACGGGCATTTCATTTTTCAAAGCGTTTAATTCATTTTTTATCATTTGAGCAATTGCAGGAGTTAATTGATTACAAGTTGCAATTTCTGGATGTCTATCATATTCTTCACCATTGAAAGCGTCATATAGTGTAATTTTTGAGGAAAATACAACTTTTTTTTTATTGGATTTATTAACGTTAACGATTGGGATCAATGATGAAGATGATTGAAATGAGAATTGATCAATTATTGAATGTGATTCTTGTTCTTCATAATCAACACAGCTATAGTGTTTATGAGATGATTGATTTTTCAAACCAGTGAATGACATTGATATTGGTCTTGATAGATTTGAGTTTGAAGGAATGAAACTATCTTGTTGTAAGAATGGAGAAGTTAAAGGAGATGAAGGATTTTTCAAAGAAGGAGAATGTTGATTTAATGGAGGTGAAGATAATGGATTTAATAGTCTTTTTGGAGATCTATTAGGGATGGATATTTCTTCATCTTCTTGATTAATGTATTCATCAAAGCCTAATTCTAAATCACCACCAAAATCAATAAATTCTGCAAATTCTATTAATTTGGAAAAATCATCAGTTTCATCATCTTGTTGATCTTCAATTGAATTATTATTATTATTTTGATACGATTTTAATTCAAAATGATCATCTAATTGTAAAGATTGAGAAAATTCCTCAACATTAAACAATTCATCATCATCATCTATATTATCATCATTATCAAAATAATTGAAGGAACCAACTGATGAATGCTTCTTCAAGACTGAATTTATTTGAGGTGATTTACTCAAATCAGGGGACCTTTGATCTCTACCTATTTCAACAGACATTCCACTTTCTCTTGCATTGAAACTAATTGTATCAGTTAAAGATCTTCTGTTATTATTTTTAGAATTTATTGAATTTCTAGAAATAAGTGATCTATTTCTTTCAATTGATATGATTGACTCAACGTCTTGAGCGTTTAAAGATTTTGGGAAAAAAGTTTCACCTTGAGTTATCAAATGTGATTCATGAAGTGATTGTTGTTGTGATGATGTAATTTGATCGTTTGATGATTTTTGTTTTGGAGGAGTAGCAGATGAAGAATCTGATTGTTTGATTGGATCAATTTTGGGACTGTTTATACCAAATTTATTGAAATCTTCTTGAAATTCATCATCTGAATCAGAGAAATGATTTTGAATGATATCTAATTTCATTGATGAGCTTGTGATATCAGAAGATGATGAGTTAATATTGAGATCATGACGAGTTATCTGTTTCATTGGTTTGATATTTGATATCGTTAATGATGTAGTTGAGTTGATATTATGACTAGCTGTTGTTGGTGAATGCATTACAAAGCCATCAGTTAGATCATTTTTACTTTTTCTTTTGAATGCATTAAACAAAGAAGTTGATGAACTTGAACGTTTTGTAATTTTTTTTGTTAAATCTGTAGATGATTCATTTATTGATGGAGAAGCGTTAACTTGGAAAGATTTAGAAGTTTTCATTATTGGAATTTGTTCAGAAACTGACCTTTTATTAATGACATTTTTTGGTTTTATTTGTTCCAATTTTGATGATGGTAATGAAGTAACGGTATTAGATTTTTTCTTGAATAATGATAAAAACCCACTTTTACGTCTTTCTTTCTTAGTCGAAGAACCTTCATTGAATTGATTGATAACTGGTAATGATGTTGATCTTTTTTGGTAATTTTGGGATAATGGTGATTTTTTAGAAACGTTCAAAACAGGTTGAAAAGTTTCATCAAAAGAATCTAAATCACTGTTATTTTCAAGATTATTGATATTATTTGCAACTGGATTAGTTGAAATATTAGAAGATGAATTTGATTGAACTGATTGTCTTATTGGTGATAATGAGATTTCTTTGATAACAGGAATACTACTAATTGATTCATCTTGTTGTTTTGGTGTTGCTTTCTCATTCATTATTGGTGGGGTGTTTATTAATTCAACAGAATCAGGTTGTGGCGAGACATCAACCTCTACTACTGTATCAGGTAAAGAAACATGAGTTTCATCACGTTGAAGTA
This sequence comes from Phaffomyces thermotolerans, assembly GCA_003707215.2. Classification (NCBI taxonomy): domain Eukaryota; kingdom Fungi; phylum Ascomycota; class Saccharomycetes; order Phaffomycetales; family Phaffomycetaceae; genus Phaffomyces; species Phaffomyces thermotolerans. The sequence continues at coordinate 85,873 of PPNJ02000008.1, read as the reverse complement.
CTGATTCCAATATTGAAGTATATAATTTATTATCAGTATGTGTATGAGAATTTGATGGTGATGATGATGATGATGGTTTAATGGTTGAATCAAAAGTATTTGAATTTTTAATAACTGGTGTTTTAAAGATATCATTGTCATCGTTGTTTAAATCTAGATGAGAAGATGGAGAATAGGTTGATGACTTAATTAGATTCTTCTTATATGATGAGATACTTTGATTATCATCAAATTGAATAAGATTAGGTGAAGTTTGATCTAATAGAGATGTTTTATTAGAGTTTTGGTCAATTTTCATCATATTTATTGAATCAACAAGATCCAAATTTTCCACTTGAGATTCTGAAACGGTATTCATATTTGATTTTCCAATTTTTTTTTTAGTTTTACTATCAAGGATGTTGGCAAGATCAGCTAAAGATGGAGAATTAACCATTTTATTAGTTTTTATTTCAAAATGTTGTAAATTCTGGAATTTAACTGAATCCAATGATTCTGACAAGATGATTGATTTTCTAAAATTTGTAACATGGTCTCCGTTATTCATATCTGAGTTATAGAATTCAGATTGTAACAAGTCTGGTGATAATGACGGTGAAGCGTTACCCTTAGTTGATGGAGTAAATGTTGAGTTTGATTGGTTCATAAGTTTAGAGTTAATGAGTTGAGAGGACTGTTTGTATGGAGAGGAGTGTGTTGTTGTTGGTGGTGAAGTTAGTTCATCATCGTAGCTCATTGTTGATATTGGAGAATTTGTTTGCTCAGGGTATGGAACCTGGATCATAATTGATGTATGTGATATATGATACTTGTTTGAGGTTGACTGTGAGATGATGAGATGAGTATGATGAGCAGCTGAATATGCAGACGAACCAAGTGCTATCAGTGCAATCAATTAGCGTGTGTGTGTGTGTGTAGATATAAGAATAACACTATAAATATGAATTTATCTATTTAATTTTTTATTCAACTTTAAAAAAGAATCTCCTTTGAGAAGAAAATAATTTTCGCGTTTGAGTTTTACGCGTTTTGAGAATTTACTCGATTTGGACTGTGTAAAAGTTCACATCACGACACACTTCTCCTCATCTTCTCGTCTTCTTCTTTTAGCAGAGGACGGGGCCAGTGGCAGTGTGCTCTTCAGTCTATGGGCATTGTTGTTGTATACACTGGATTGTCTTTCTGGAGTCATTCTGGCATGGCTGTCATCGACACTGGACTCTTCACTAATCATGGAAGTGGTGGATCTCGCAATTGTGCTGGTGAACTGCTGGTTGATCTTGACATTCTTGAGCACAGGATCTATACCAAATTGCAGAATCGAGTTCGCCAGATAAGTGTACAATCTTGCCCAACATCTCTCCAGTTCCAACGTGAAGCTCGTATTGAATCTGTCCTTGAACGTCTTCATCAGTGCGACACCCATCAGCTCGAAATGCGGAGGATCAATACCCAGGATCCTGGAGTGTCTCTTACCCAGATTGGACAGGTAGTCGTCAAGAGCAGCTAGGTTGTCTAAGTTCACGATTGCAGTTGACAGTACACCAGCGAAGGACACTGCCTGGTGCTTGATGGAAGGGAACAGCTTCTCGAGATTGTTGTCCATTGACAGCAAGTTTGAGTAGAACTGGATGCAGAACAATGACGATGAGATGGACGAGTTTTTGATTGTGTCCTCGTTGATCATCTGTTTCCATGTTGATCTGATGAGCTCTATTTCGTGAGCACTGAACGACAGCTGGATCTTGTAGTCGTGGTACTGGTCCAGGTAGACGTCAGAGGACAGCGACACTGACGAGGTGTTTGACGTTGTTTTGGAGAGCTCGCTGATTGGCAGCAGCTTGTGGTGATTGAACTGTTGAGACTTGAGTTCCTGGAAGGAGTTCGGCTGGTGCAGAGTTGTGATCCCGCTGGAGTCCATCCGGTAAGTGGCGACTGTGAGGTACTCCACCTGGTTGTCCTGCTGGGTCTCCATTGTCGTGCTCATTGGTGATTATTATAGTTAAATAGTTCTAATAAAGTAGTAGAATAATTCCCCGAAAAAAACTTTTTCCATATCAAAACATGCAATCAACTCATTATTAATATTATCTTTAAGGACCAAATGTCAATCATCTCTCTATCTTCCCAGCCAGACTTCCAACAGTACCACTCCCAATCACCACTATTAGTCCTGTACTTCACGGCTCAGTGGTGTGCCCCATGCCAGCAGATCGCACCGGTCATCACCCAATTATCAACAAACTATCAAAACTTGACAGTGTTGAAAATCGACATTGACGAATTCAAACCAATTGCAAACCAGTTCCAAATCGCATCAATCCCAACGTTTGTTTTCATCAAGGACAAGACAGAGATCTCCAGGGTGAAAGGAGCAGACCTAAATAAAATCATTGAAGAATTCTCAAAATTGAGTAAATTAAATCCAAACGCAAAAAGATTGGAATTGAATTCAAATAAAATATCTCTGAATTTGGATATAGATCAAGTTCGAAACTATATCCCTAATGGATATACTGTCTTGAACCCTTCTATACTGTTTCATGAGTTGGAATTCATGAATGTTGAAAATCAACATAAGAGTATAATAAACTCGGTGTTATGTAAAAATGATGATGATAATAAAGATAACGTCACATCAATCAATTCAGATATAGACTCACAACTAACACTCCATATCCCATTTATTAACGTCACCAAGATCCATTCAATCCTGATCCAATCTAATCCGAAAGAAAGTGATGAACAATTCCAAAGACCTAGTATTTTGAAAATTTGGAATAATTTGAATAACATAATTTCATTCGATGATGCAACTTCAATGAACTCAATTAATGACGTTGATCAATTATCAGAATTTGATTCTAATGGATGGGCTGAATTGAAATTAAAATTTGTTAGATTTCAAAAAATTAAATCTTTAGATCTATTTATCGATGGTGATGATGAAGATTTGAAAACTTTCATTGATAAAATCGTTATTATTGGAATTGAGGGTGAATCTACAAAACAACAATCAATTCTCAAAGAGCAATTACAATGATTTCCCTTTACAATTTGGCTAAATACATAAATAAATAAAAAAATTTCATTTATTACAACATACATCCCTTAAGCAAAGATATCAGCAACGTTTTCTGGTAACTCAACAATTTGAGTAGAGTAGAATCTTTCAATTTCTCTCATACTACCAACATCTCTTTCAGTGACAAAGTTAATAGCAACACCCTTTCTACCAAAACGACCACCTCTACCAATTCTATGGATATAATTCTCTTTATTTGTTGGTAAATCATAATTAATAACTAATGAAACTTGTTGAACATCAATACCTCTTGCTAATAAATCAGTTGAGATTAAAATTCTTGAAGAACCAGTTCTGAATTCTTTCATGATGGTATCTCTTTCTTGTTGAGATAACTCTGAATGAATTGCACTGACTGCAAATTTATTTTCAGTTAATTTTTCTGTTAAAAATTCAACCTTCTTTCTAGTATTACAGAAAATAACAGCTTGAGTAATGGAAATTGAATCATATAAATCAGTTAAACAATCTAATTTATATTGTTCTTCTTCAACATTAACGAAAAATTGTTTGATACCTTCTAAAGTTAATTCATCTTGTTTAACTAAAATTCTAACTGGATTTCTCATAAATTTAGTAGTAACTTCTAAAACGTCTAATGGCATAGTTGCTGATAATAAAACAACTTGGGTAGTTTTAGGTAATAAGGTGAAAATATTATAAATTTGTTCTTTAAACCCATATGATAACATTTCATCAGCTTCATCTAAAATAAACATTTTAATATCATCAGTTCTGAAAAAACCACGATCAATCATATCATAAACACGTCCAGGAGTACCAACAATAACTTGAGCACCAGATCTAAATGCTTCAATATCATCTTTTAATGAAGTACCACCAATTGAAGCATGAACTTTAACACCTAAATGTAAACCAATGGCTAAAACAACTTTTTGAATTTGTAAAGCTAATTCTCTGGTTGGTGCCAACATTAAAGCTTGTGCTTTTTTCAAATTCTCATCAATTCTTTGTAATGCAGAAATTGTGAAGGTAGCAGTTTTACCAGTACCTGATTGAGCTTGAGCTAAAACATCACGTCCTTCAGTGATTGGTAAAATAGCACGTTGTTGAATTGCTGATGGTTCTTCATAACCATAACCGTAGATACCTAAACTTGTTAGTATTAAGAACTTATAGACATTACAAAAAATAGAAAAAAAATGTCCTCAAATTCGGTACCTCTTTGTCTCTTTAATAATGGATATTAACAATTTTTTTTTCCCTTTAAAGCACACAAAACTTACCTCTAACGATCTCAGTTTTCAAGTTTAAGTCATCAAATGAGTAGACGACATTGTCATAGTTGGACTCAATACGATTAGCGTCAATTTCTGTGATACCTTCAGCCATATTGATAATAAAGGTAACTCTTACACAAATTGATTTTGAATGAATGGAAAAAGTTTTTTCTCTTTGATTTTTTTTGACTGTTGAAAAATTTTCAAAAATTTTTCCGCGAAAGTTCTTATGTAATATATTACATAAGTTTATCTAATTTGTAGCGTATATGTATTAAAAGCATTAAAGCAAACGGTATCTAGTATCTCTACTCGTCCAAATGAACATCCTCTAGTGCACCAACCAGCTCGTCGTCCTGAGGTTCTAGGTCCATCAAGTCCTGCTCAATGGACCCACTATCTTCCACATCACCGCTATATCTTCTTTCAATCTCTTTTAATCGTTCATTTTTAGATTCATTAAATTTCCTTGTTTCTAATTCTTCTAGTTCCGCTTGTTTAGCTAATTGTAATGCACGTTCTTGTGCCTTTAGTTCCTCTTTTTGCTTATCTTTGATCTTCTTAATTAATGGTAAACTTTCCCAACTTGTTCCATGTTGTGCAATATCATCTTGAAAGACCCTTTCTGCAGGAACATATGGATGTTCAGTTTCCCATGGGAATATTGGATTGGATCTCCATGATAAATCTTCTCCTTTATCATCATCATCTTCATGCTTCAACGATTCATTGTCCCAATTAGAATAAGATTGATTCAAATGTCTTGGGAATAATTCCGCTTCTGCTTTACCTGATTTAGGTGGTTCTTGAGAACTTGGATCCCATTGATTTGATGGTTGAACAGTTTCGAAAAATTGATAGGATGCAGGGTTTAACAGTAAATCCGCATCTGAATGAGTTTCTTGTTCAGCAATTTTCTCAACTTCATGTTCAGGTTTATAATAAACAGCATCAATACCATGAATAACCTCTTTTATATCCTCATTATCACCGAAAAATTCTTTATATTTAATCCACCATTGATTTCTTAATCCATTTTTATCATCAACATCAAACCAAGGTTTATTACTACCAATATAATGAACTAGTTTAACTTCTTTTTCAAAATATTTAAAAGCTGGTTGATATTGATATTGTCCACTTGGGGTAACATTGTATAAAAATGGTAATCTTTTCCAAGAATATCCTTGTTTCTTATCTAAATGGAAAAATTCATTTAATAACCCTTGATCCGCACCATCAAACGAAGGTGTACCTGTTGACTGAATCTTACTTAACAATTCAAGGTAAATTTCAATTGACGGTCTGATTAGAAAAACCCCAGAATTGAAAATATCAGGCCATCCTGAATCTGGTGCTGCAATGATATCTCTAATTGAAAAATCTTTATATTTTTCAAAAATTCCACTGACAGATTTCAATGGTAATGTATCTGAATCCAAATATAAAATCTTTTCAAATTCAGTTAATTTGAATAAATTAATTTTTGAGAATGTTGGAGTTAATTCAGGTCTTTTCAACAATTTGAATTCTTCAGTGTCATATCTTGAATGAATTAAATTAATACTAATAATTTCATCAAATACAGCATCAAGTAACTTGTGTTCATAATCGGTGAGTTCACAAGTTATCAAAACAATTAGTTTCAAATCTTCATTAAATGTCTCCTTTTCCCTTAATGTATGAGCTAGTACTAAAGCACCTGGTAAATAAGACGCAGAAAATAATAACGTAGCGATTGCGTTCACCATACCCAACTGAAACAACTTATAGAGGGAAACACCTAAAAAACAGAGTGAGTTTTCCCTTTCTTTACTGAAAGAATTGTATAAAAGAGAGAGAAATTCAAAATAAATTTGTAAATCTAACATTGTGCCGCGAAAATTACCGTATACAGAAAAATGTAAACAAAAATAAGAAAGCAGCCATATTTATTCATTTATTTTACAAAAGAGCATGAAATATAATTAGATAATAAAATGATACATTATAATTTTAACTTATTTAAACTTAGACGGAGTAAGACCAGACGTTTTTCAATAAACCATCTCTTTGAGCTAATCTGTTTAATGAATCATCAGCTTCACCTTGAGATCTAACAGTACCACATAAAGCGTAAGTGGTGAAGTCATTTGGAATGATTTGACCTTCAGCATCAACGTTAGCAATGTTGATTTGAACAGATGAGTGATCTTTAGCTTTGATGATTTTGTTGGTGGCTGAACATTTACGTGGGACGTATAATTCGACCTGTTTATCGCGTTAGTATTCAAATCGTTTTAAAACGTATAAATGAGATGTATTCAAAGAGGAATCAGTCTATGCTTGTCAGAGTTGCATGGTGCTGTAAATTGATAATAATATATTAATATGATGTTGATGAATTGAATTATTACAAAGAGTGCAACTTCAGCATTCCTGACTGATAATGATACAGTGCCAGCTTCATTTACCGTATTTGGTGCAGTCTCATTTCTCTAATAATTTACATAGCGCATCACATTGAGTCAACATTTCACATTATATCTCAAGTGTATCAACATTACAAAACACAATCAAAACTTTACATTTACACCTTGAAGCACGATATTCCACTCATTCTTAATTGAAATAATTCATCCCTTGATCATCTGTAAGGAACTTACAACTTGACCTCTTTCGTTTTCCATTTTGATTTAATTAAATATGAATGCTGATTACTTCAAACGAAAAGTTAGAGTTTTATTTTTCATCATTTTTTTTTTTTCTTTTTCGCCAAAAGTGAAAAAAAATCATGAAATTCTGCGGGCTGAACCAGAAAATTGATTATATAATCATCATATTATATAATACATACTAACATTATTATGTAAGTTTTTTGCCCTATTTTAAATATCACGTGGTCTATCGTTAGGGCATTCAAAAAAGTGATAAGACTACTTTATTTTTTTGTGTCACTTTTATGTCAAGTGCATTAACTATACGAATTCAACAACTCTTGAAATAACTGCAACACTCTCCACATGATGAGTTTGTGGGAAGAAATCAAACCCCCTAATACTTTCAATTTTATATAAATGACCATTTTCTGTGTTCTTAATAAATTTCTCCAAATCTCTTGCTTGTGAATGAACGTTACAACTGACATATACAACTCTTGCAGGTTTGTAGTCTGATAATTGATTTAAAAAAACATCATCACAACCCTTTCTTGAAGGATCAATAATAACTGAAGTCAAATCATTTGGTGTTGTAATTTCATTGAAAATCTTTTCAGCTTTACCATCAATAAATTTAACATTCGTAACTCCATTACGTTTAGCATTTAAATTTGCGAATTTAATACTTTCTTTAGATACATCCACACCAACGACTCTATCAACACCTTTGGAAGCAGTGATACTAAATAGCCCCGATCCACAATATGCATCAACTAAATATAATGGTGAACCTTCTGGTTTATTCAAAATTTGTAAATTCTCACAAACATAATTAGTTACACTTGTTAAGATTGAATTGTTATTTTGAAAAAATTCACCTGCTGAGAACTGAAATGTAAATCCATTTATATATTCTGTGACAATTTGTCTTGAATTAGTAACACAAGTTTTAATCAATGTATCTTGTTCATTTGTTTCTTCTAAATAACTAACATTATTTCCCTCCTTTGAGCCTTCTTCTTGATTAACTATTTCATTTGTGATCTCAATATCTTTATCAAAGACCCTTGTATGTTCTCTCAATAAAATAGTTGCAGCTTTCCTATAGTTTCCCCATTCATTCAAAAACTTATTTCTTTCATTCTTTAACCCAACATTAACAATTTTAGTACCAATTATACATTCTTCAATATCTAGTGTTGATTGATCCCCACCAACTGTGCAATTTCTCCAGTTAGATTTGCCTTTTGCACCAAATCCAAAACTTGGTCTTATGTTAATACCCTTTTCAGCTAATGTTAATTTTGGCCCTGAACCATGTCTTTTAGTTTTAACATCAAAATGTGGAGTTAATTTAGTTCTATATTCGAATTGTTTAGGTGATGGAAACGTTTCACCAATTTCAGGAACAAATCCAGCAGAAACCAATTCTTTGGCTAAAAACTTATATGCATTTACAATAGTTTCTCTTTTCCATTTCAATTGTGTTGAATAATTTATCATTTGATATTGACAGCCTGAACAACGACCAAAATATCCACATCTCACTAACGAATCGTTTCTGTCATGTGAAGGGTTAACAATTTCCAATAAGTCAGATTCAACATAAGTTGGATTAGTTTTGAAAACTTTAATATTAACAACATCACCAGGTATAGCAAATGGTATTATAACAACTTGGACTTTTTGAACTGAGTTCGAATCTTTTTGTTGTTCAGGATGTGTGATTAGAGCAAGTCCTTCACCATTTGATGATAGTGAGATGACTTTAACGTCTTTAACTAATCTATGATATGAATCTATTAAATTTTGATCATTTAATAATGTATTCATGTCATTTTTGATGTTATCTAATGTCAAGTCATTTAATGCTAATATATGATTGATTTCATATTTTAAAACACCTGTTGGTGATGTAGGATCACATGATTTTGGTTTATATCTGATTGCTTTCTTTCTTTTTGGGATGTCTTTATTACTATTATCTTTATTACTGTTATCTTTATTACTATTATCTTTATTATTCTGTTGTTCTAAGTGGATGTTTGATTCAACACTTTGCTTTTTGTTAATTGGCGCATCTTCTTCTTCACGAGAAGGAGAACGATCTCTTTTATCTAGAGTGATCTCCACCATATCTATCGTGATTTTGGAACGGTCTTGTAAATTCAATACAAAATCTCATCTCATCGCATGAAGTTTTTTTTTTTTTTTGATTTATTTTTACGTAATTTTATTAAACAATTCTTCTATTTGTTGAAATTCATTAAAGATCATATTTGAAAAAATCATATGAGATATTTATACAATTGAGAGCATGGTTTGATTAATATATGGATTATGCGGGATTTTCTGATGATCACTGCAAAAATTTCCATTTCCAAACTCGTATTTTGACCAATATATAAGATCTTATTTAGTGATCTATTCGTTTGGTAGTGGTTCCAATTTCTTATTAGCTTTCTCAACGTTCTTAAAAGTAGGCAAATCACTTATAACTTCATCGTCTGCACATTCATCAATATTAGAATTAGTGATAGTTGGAGTTTCAAAACTTTGGAAGCCTGGATACAATAACATTTTTGATTTACTTTTTGGATCATTGTTTAATTCCCAACAGTTAATAAAGGAGTCAAATGATAATAGATTATAAGGTGGAATTTCTGATTCATTTCTATGAGAATTAAAAGGGTAGAATTTATTGATATTCTCATTGATGGATTGATTTGTCTCTATAAATTCAGTATAATCCTCAAGTATTAGTTTTTTGTAACTTAATGGGATGTTTGAGTTTAAGATCAATTTTATTATAAATTTTAGGTCTGAAGAATTTTTCTGTGCTTTGATGAATTTATAACTTTGGGTCAAAAATGATATCGAAGATTTCAATGGGATCGTATTCGAATATTTTAAAATTAATGATCTTGTTGATTCCTTATTGAATGAATTTAATTTAATCAATTCTGATGTTAAAATTCCAATAGTTTTATCGTTGATTGAGTCAAGTAATCTTTTTAAATTTATTTCAAGTTCAATACTTGTTTTGAATAAGTAAATATCAACCACATTCTTCAAATCTTGTATAGTTTTAGCTATTGTGGTTCTTCTTGATAAATATTTGATGTATTCAATGATAGGTTTATTGGCCAATGGATTATTTTTGATTGTTGATAAATAAATTTCAATGACTTTATCATCTTCTTCATCTAAATGACTTTCTATGAATAAAGCCCAGTTTAATCTGATCTCATAGTTATTCAAAGGTATAAAAAAATTACAAGCCCTATTATAAATTGAATTAATCTTAACTAAGTTCAGATCCTCATCTTTGAGCAATAAAAATGATAAATAATTATACCAAATCTTCTCAACATTAGCCATAGGGATCAAGCATTGTTCGAATGTAGTGATTGTTTGTGACCTAATTAGTTGGCTTTGATTGCTTGCATCAAATTTATTTATTTGGAAGTCTAGATAATTCTCCCAGATTTTCAAATCTTCTGAATTTATCTCGTTATTGAAAAATTTCTGTTTGATGACACTTTCAAATTGCCAAATCTCACTGACATAAGTTTGGGTTGATTTAAATATCAAATCAAATTGAGTTTGGAGTTCAAGTTCATTGGATTCATTTAAATTTGTAATTTCATTCAATTTTTCAACTGGTAATCTCTTCCATTCTTCACTAAATGTGGTATAAATTCTTGAGTATTGATATAGTGGAACATGAATAGCTTTCCATAACACCGAAACAACATTTTGATTCCCATTATCTGTATTATTCTTTTTAGAGATAGTTTGTTCCCATGAAACATATTTATCCCAAATTTCATGGCTCATGAAACAACCACCAACGTATCCCACACACCTATCAAATTCAGATCTGATGAAAGATTCGTCTATCAAAAAATCACTTATCTTCAACTCATTGCCATCAGACTGTCCAATCAAAATACCTAAATAGTCAATCCATAATTCTAAACAAGTTGGGAAAACGTCTAGGGCTTTCTTTAAAAGTAACAAACTTTGCTCTAATCCATCCAATTGGTATGTTAATGAAATGTATTTCTTCCAATAACCAAAAAGTAAGGGCCATTTGGATAAGAATTCATTAAATGAAGAATATAGGACTGATTTGATCACTGGTGATGATTGTTCCTGGGTTTTAAGCTTTTGGAACGATTCTTCCACAGCTGTCATGTATGATGTCCAGAGATTGAGTGAATCTGGAGACTCTTCCACCTTCTGCTTCAGCGTCTCTAATTCCTGAGACCAAAATGACATCTTCAATTCTCTTTATATTGTAGTAAGTACAATTAGTTTAACCTGTAAAATTTATTTCGGATAAAAATTGATGATGTTATATTCATAATTTGGTTGATTGTTGATCTGATGGTCTCTGTCAGTGGATTTAAAGTCGCATTGACGTTGAATGACGGTACTCAAGTGGAAGGAATTGTCAAAAAGTGTCAGGACAAACAGCTTACCTTAGATGATGACTCTGTTTTTGGTGGGGAACAAATCAAAGAATTGAAAGTTATTGATATTCCAGTTCTGTTGAAGAAGAAGAAGAAAAAGAATAAGAACAAAGAGAACAGCACTACCACTAACAATAGTAATAGGAACACTAACGGTAACAGAGAGAACGAAAATATCAAAAGAAATAACATCAACAGTAAAGAGATTACTTTCAATGATAATATCATGAACATTAAAAACTCTGGAGACTTCGACTTTGCTCAATCAACTGCTGAATTCAATAAACAGTCAGCTTTAAAAGAGTTTGAAGATAAAGATTTGACTGATAACTCTTTGAGATTAGTTGGTCATAACAAAGTGAAAACCAAATACGACCACAATGAAATGGTTTTAGAGAGTGCCACCAATACTCCATCAAAAGCCAAACCAGAATCAAAAGCAGTGAACAAAATTGCATCAAATGCTATTAAATCATTGATTAAAGTTGAAACTGGTTCTTCTTCCAGATCATTTGTTGTTAATGATTTCATATTACCATTGGCTACACCCCTTCAATTATTACAAGCAGAAACTTTATCTTTATCGTTATTCAATTATAGCTCGTTATTATTAGCAGAAAACGTTTCAACTGGTTTAAATCAATTAGTTATCAAATTATTAGGTGGTATAACAAGAATCAGTTCCACGAATCATAATGCTGCCCCAGTGGTATTAATCGCCATTGGTAATAATAAAACAGGTGCAAGAGGTCTAGCAACTGCTAGAAAATTAATCAACGCTGGAGTTGAAGTTATTGTCTACTCGATTATTGATTTGAATGATACTAGTGAAGACATTGATCCACAATTACTTGAACAATGGAAATTATTTATTTGTATGGGAAATAGAATAATCAATTCGTTAGAAACTTTGATTAAAAAACTGAAAACAACCAATCCTGAATTAATAATTGATGCTTTACAAGGCTATGACACTAATATCCATGATTTGATTGAACAGGAATTAGAACATACAATTGAACTTATTAAATGGATTAATGGACAAGACATCAGTGTGCTATCATTAGATATCCCATCAGGTATTGATGCAGGATCCGGTGTTGTTTCATCAGAGGTCTACATTCAAAGTAAATATGTCGCTAGTTTAGGACTTTCCATTGTTGGATTGCAACATGTTTATGAAAATGGATTGATTAACGTTGGTGATTGGAGACATTACATCATTGACTTGGGTATTCCTCGTGGTGTTTATATCAAAGGTAAAGGAGGGTTAAAGAAATTTGAAGTTGTTAAGTTTGTGGAGAGCGTTATGAAGATTGAATATTGAATATACTGATGTAGGGCAATGAAAACAATAATCATATGGTTAATACTGCTGAATGTCCTTCCAAGTTTAGCCTATTTCTATGTCGATCTATTCAGAAGTCACATGAAATATTGCTATTGATATGCATTATACCTATATATGTCACATTGATGATATGCTAGTGTAGCAAATTATGTATTGAGTTTAAAGTGGAGTTCCCGAATGTATACTGTTTAAAATAAGTCTCAAACAGCTCTACTATTGTATGTTAAGTTTCTCAAAAAGTGTTCAATTCATCTTTATCAAAGTTCAGTGAAGCACTGTACATATTACCCTCATAATCTTATTAACTTACATATAAAGGTCATTGAAAGTTGAAAGACCTATTAAAAGCAAGCGGTTTTAAAAGATCAGACAAAAAACTACCCCAATAGGAGATTACCTAAACAGGTATATTGGCTAGAAATAAGAAGATTGGATAAAAACTTAGAGAGATTTTAATGGAACTTTTGATGTAAAAATATACATAATGAATTAATTAAATAAAATTTAAAATAATATCAAATTCTTTTGAAAAGTATAATAGAAATCCAAATTAATTAAAATGAATATAATAAGAGAAATAAATGTAATTTCCATTTAAAAATGATGCAGTAGTAGTTGATAAAAAAAAATTAATAAAACTTTTGAGATGTTTTCTAAAAATCGATGAAGGGGAACTAAATTATTTTGTATAATTGAAATGAAATGAATAGACGTAACTTCGTGAAAATTGGGGGATATCTTGGTTCTCCAGCTAGTATCACTAGTTGAAAGACATGCAGGTTATAAATGATTGATTTAATAAAATTGTCTAATTTGAACCATTTCAGCAAAACTAACAGTTTTGGATGAAGTTTCTTGTTTTGTTGAAATGTAAAATTCTTCAAAATCACCAAATGCACATTTATGTTTTAAGATAGGTTTAACTGATAATTCATGATCATCATCAATGAAAACAGTATCAATGATACTTTCTAAATCAGTTTCTGAGTCTTCTTCGTATGTATAAGAATTAGCAGTTTCAATTGTAGATGTTGTAGACAAACTAGAAAAACTCCCATTTCTTTGATCTTTTGCAGAGAATGAAGCATCATTTTCCTGACTATCAACTTGATGTAAATAATTGAAACTAGAGCTAGAAGAACATGCTAATGGACCATATAACCAAGTAATATCACTTTCTTTATACCAGTTTACTTTTTCTGGGTTACATTCTTTTAAATTACTTTGAGATTTAGCCCATTTTCTCCAAATGATGTTTTCTAATCTCTTAACATTAGTTGATTGTGGAATAAAAGGGGATGATGATGGTGTGTTTTGAATTAATTTCCAACAGTTATGGTATTGAATGTCATTGAAGTTGAATTGGAAATAGTCAATAGCAGATAATTCTGATAATTGGTGAGAGTTTTGTAGGGCTTTTTTAGTGATGATGGGGTACTGATCGTCAAATGAAGCTAACATTATTTTGAACTAAATATATTCGAATAGTCAATATTCTAATAGTTCGAATAACCTTTTTTTATATTAATAGAATGAATTCAGTTTGATATTAAACCTGCAGGATTTGCCCATCGTTAAATACTTTTTTGCCCTCTCATGATAATTATAATTTTAACTTCAAATGACTATCGGAAGTTACTTCATGCAGGTAATCCGTGACGTTTTTCACCGTAACAATCAATTTTTATATGGGGAACTTTTTACGCTTTTCTACAAACTTGGGGTTAAGAACTTCGATTAAGCCACTACATTTTTGCATTACTCACATTTTCCTAGATACTCCTGAGTGACTTAATAAGTGGTTAGGATACTACTAATATTGGTTGATTCACATCTACGCTTTTCCTATTTGTGAATGTTCTTCAAATCGGGGATTTCTATTTCTATCAGAAGTGATATTTTGAGCCTAAAAATGAACCCTAACTCCGCAGTTCTTAGGAACGAGGAAAATCAATAGGCGACAGGATATAGTCGCAATTTCTTTAATCTATTTAGAATCACCTAATATAGCGCACAGGTTATCAATGACTTGATACTTTGTGAATTGATGGACCATTTGAAGTACAATACCACTTTATCGAGGTATGGTAAATCTATTTAACTCGATGTTTAACTGTAGAACTTTTATATTTTTGATCACCGTTTCGGAGAAACTTTCGACACAATTAAAAATTAAATCAGTACTTCTAAACGAGCAAAAGAAACGCCATAAGAGAGAAAGAGGACAAAAATTGAGGTGCAAACTCCACAATAGATAGATTCAACCATTATCAAATCCGCCATTCAACAGAGAAAGAATATGGTCAGGAGTGAGAGAACCCTTGTACAGACAGAGTGGATGCTGGAAGATTCCTATAGGCTATAATGCCATTTATCTATATATAAATAATCATGATTTACAGAGAATCTCCGAGCCTCCGTGTGTTTCTCTCCCGTTTGAATCTTGATTGAGAGTTAATTATTATCTAGGACTCAAGAGTCACTTTAATCCAGATTCCAGACGTTATATATCTAAAATCTAGATTTAATAAAATTGATTAGCAATTTTCAATTCCAATTCCTGATTGGTTTTCTAATATTATTTATTCTTTATTCTTTTTTTGGGTTTAAATGATTTAGACATCTAATTCATCAAACTCCACCATTTTACATAGGAACAAGGAGAACTGTAAAGAACTTGTGTGTTTCAGCTTGAAGACACACAATATTACTAAGTTTTAACATGTAAAAATTTATAGAATTAGATATCTTATGATTTAAAGTACCTCAAGACTCATACCAGACAAATCAAAGCATCCAGCCAGATTCCATAGTCAATCGAATTTCTATTTAACTATGATTCGTGAACGGTAGCATCACCGTTCAAGTCCAAAAAGAGATATATAAATATAAAAAGCATCAAATTTTCAACAAGATATAAGTTTATTTAGGCTATAATCATTTTATTTACAGATGTTCTTCAAAAGCAAGTGCTTAACGCCTAAACTATTGGTTAGATTTTAAGAATAGAAAGCTGCAGTTTAAATTCCATTATCTTTAGCTGTCTTTAGTTATATAGCTGATGACATATTGACTAGAGACTAATTTTGGAAGACCATTTACCCGTCAAACTCAATTTGAGCTCCACATGATGGCAGCTTAGGGTAATCTTGATCAACTCATACACACAGAAAGTATGATTAAAAGATTGACTAAATGTATAGCTATAACAGCTAGGCTTAGGTAATAGGTATATATAGCTATATAGCTATTCTATAAGTTATAAGTTTGGAGTTTGAAATTTAAATTTTTACTAATCAAAGATCGTCTAAATCTGCAAGCTATTTCAGATATGTACAGGGCCCAGAGTCCAGACTTCAGACTTCAGGAATCAGTTCGAAAGACTCCATCGATGTTGACTGATTTCAACGTTGTAGTAGCGTCAATTGCGAATTCAGCAAATTGTTCCTTAACTACTTGAACCTAATCATGTTAGTACCGGCTTTATTAATTGAGAATTGAATTGAGTCTGATGATTACACCTGAGTTCTGAGTCCTGAGTCTTCACTGTAAAACCTTGAGAAAAAAAAATGGGGGCGCTTTGTAGTAGCTACGCATATTAGAAAGACCATCTGAATACACGAACTAGAAGTTATTAGTTTGTGTACTTGGTTACATGAAAAATGGTTAGTGAAATAGATACACAATCAAAAATACAGATCCTGTTTTTGTTTTGATTTATGATCTTTAAACTGTTAGAACTTAGCACTAATACTCGGTGTACCAATACTCCGGGGTGATTTATCCTAATTTTTTAGCGTCGGGTTATGAACTATAGGCGGATATGTGTGAATATGCAGGACCAACCAAACTTGATGTGAGTGAAGAATTGTTATATACCGAATTTGTATGGTTGGATTTCTTTCTGTTCAAGTGTCCTTCAAAATAAATTTTATGAAAGCTCTGTTGTGCTATTTAGTATACCAATACACATCATCTTATATCCAACGTAACTTCTCCAATGCGCATGTCAACAAAGAATTTTAATACTGCTTACTACTTACTAGTCGCCAGATAAACTAGCACGATAATTTAAATAAACCTCAGGTAAAATAGCAGACATTTATGGTGTTACTTAGACAGAATATAATATATAATTGGACTGCTTCTTATTAGAGTGTACCCGGAAACTCTATATATTATGAAAAGTTTAACACTCACTAGCGATTACACCCACTAACTACTTCAAATTATATCGATGAAAACTCAATAAACAGCGCTCAATCTTTTGCAACTGAGAGCTAGTTACAATACTCTTAATTACTAGTCATAACTTACATTCAAGTTGCAGATATCAACGTAAGTATGCATATTCTGTTTCAATTATATCATTAATATTTACGAAATTTGAATTTTACACACCGTTTGCTTTCTGCATAGAAAAAATATAGCAACGAAAGTTCGATGGAAGCATGAAGACAAGGAAATTAAGTTTATTATTATGGTACATATTGAAATTTTTACGCTTTGTTACTTTTTCGAACTGATCTCTATCTTTAGTGAATTGGAATAATGAATGATCTCATACTGATGTAATAATCCTAAATATGTCAACATTTAAGTACCAAAATACAAACTACAAGACTATAGGCAAATTATTTATTACTCATTAATGAGATGTCAGAGTAATAAAACACAGTACACTAGAATGATTTACGAAGGAATAACTAGATTCTATAATATCTAGAAAAATTTATGAGTAGAAACTCCCTACCAGATGCATTATTGAACTTACTATCATTTAAGTCTTGAATACTGAAATAACGGTTAACAATGCCCATAGTTTGTTGTTATCACGTTATGTGCTTAAAATGTATTAGATGGGCTTAAACTATGAGTGACTATTAATAGCTCTGTTGTTGATGTCAACAGATGATAGAAGACGAGTTGGTTATCCTCTCTAATATATGATCCTTGAATAGATAAATCTTCAGCTTATAGATCGTCCTCCATGGCAGAACTTTAGCTTTTGGTAAATTGAAAGAAATCAAACTCAAAAATAGGTTCAGTTATTAAATAGTAGTAAGTTATTTACTGATAGTATTGGATTGCTTTTTGACGTATTACCCCCATTTCACATTTAAAATAGAATAATTTATCCAGTAGTCCTTGCTATCTGATTTCTAAACTTTATATTAAAGTCAGTAGTTCTTTCAATCGTTGAATTCATCTTGGTAAGTGTTGACCAACAGTCAGTGGAAAACGAAACAATATAACCAAAAACCTCATACAGTATATCATCAGTATGAAATATACCCTCAGTATGAAATATCCGCTTATGAAATAACTTTTCATTTTCGCGAATAATTTTTCATCAACAAACTTTTTTTTAAGAAAATTTTTCACTCTTGAAAATCTTTCTTCCTTTATTTTCGTTTCTTTAACTAGAGTACTAACAGATTAATATGTCTCACAGAAAATACGAAGCACCACGTCACGGTCATTTAGGTTTCTTACCAAGAAAGAGAGCTTCCTCTATCAGAGGTAAAGTCAGATCATTCCCAAAAGATGATCAAACTAAACCAGTCCACTTAACTGCTTTCTTAGGTTACAAAGCTGGTATGTCTACCATCGTTCGTGACTTAGACCGTCCAGGTTCTAAAATGCACAAACGTGAAGTTGTTGAAGCTATCACTGTTGTCGACACTCCACCAGTTGTCGTTGTTGGTGTTGTTGGTTACGTTGAAACCCCAAGAGGTTTAAGATCATTAACCACTGTCTGGGCTGAACATTTATCTGAAGAAGTTAGACGTCGTTTCTACAAAAACTGGTTCAAATCTAAAAAGAAGGCTTTCACTAAATACGCTGGTAAATACGCCAACCAAAATGGTGAAGAAATTGATAGAGAATTAGCTAGAATTACCAAATACGCTACTGTCGTTAGAGTTTTAGTTCATACTCAAATTAAAAAAACTCCATTAGCCCAAAAGAAAGCTCATTTAGCTGAAATTCAAATTAACGGTGGTTCAATTGCTGATAAAGTTGCTTGGGCTAAAGAACATTTTGAAAAAACTGTTTCAGTTGATTCAGTTATTGAACAAAATGAACAAGTTGATGTTATTGCCATCACCAAAGGTCATGGTTTCGAAGGTGTTACTCACAGATGGGGTACCAAAAAATTACCTCGTAAAACTCATAGAGGTTTACGTAAAGTTGCTTGTATTGGTGCTTGGCATCCAGCCCACGTTATGTGGACTGTTGCCCGTGCTGGTCAAAGAGGTTACCACAAACGTACTTCTATCAACCACAAAGTTTACAGAGTTGGTAAAGAAGGTGATGAATCCTCAGGTGCTACTGAATTTGACAGAACCAAAAAGACTATTACTCCATTAGGTGGTTTCGTTAGATATGGTGCTGTTAACAACGATTTCTTAATCCTAAAAGGTTCTATTCCAGGTACCAGAAAGAGAATTGTTACTATCAGAAAATCATTATACACTCAAACTTCAAGAAGAGCTTTAGAACAAGTTTCATTGAAATGGATTGATACTGCTTCTAAATTCGGTAAAGGTAGATTCCAAACCCCAGCTGAAAAAGCTGCTTTCTTAGGTACTTTGAAAAAAGACTTATAAATCATTTAATTGATTTAGGAATTGGAATAGAGGAGTTTTAAATTTGTATAATGAGATCTAAGCTGTGAATTAATATAATAGATTTTGTTATCTTCTCTTAAAATAACTGTAGTCGAACACTTTGTATCTTGCTTTTATAGCAAATTACAGCATTAAACAATTAGACTTAAGAGTATCTGTTCTAAAAAGCAAAATTTTTTTGATCATTGAATTTGTTTAAAGGATTACTCTACATTCCATTGAATAGATAAAAGATTGAAACTTCTAGCAGTTAAACAAAAATATGGAAATCGAAATGAAATGAAGCAGATTCTTATCAAATCAAAGCAAAAGTGTATGAAAGGAAGTGATGTGGATTAAGCGTTACGACGAATCATTTTAATTAATGCCTTTCTTGCATCATAATTCATATCCTCATCATCTATATTTTCATCAGTCAAATTCAAATTTTCATCATTAAGTAAACCAAAGTAAGTATGATGATTATCATCGATATTAGTTGTATCCATTTCTTGAAGGTCACTAAAAAATGAATCATGAGCTATATTTTTCAATGGTTCAAAAATAGTTTCATAATGATCAGAAAATGTAGCTTTTGAAGCAGATTGAGACCTTTTGAAAACAGGTAATTCGAAATGATGTGATGATGATTGATGGATGTTTATTAGTGATTCATGTCTTGTCAATTTTTGTCTCTTTGGAGATTGATGTGGTTCTGAAGTTGGTGTTTTAGTTATTTTAGCTTGTCCTGTTTCATCAATACTTAAAGTGATTTTAAAACTTTGATTAGATTTTACTGATGAATGTTGAATTGGGGATCTGATTGATAATTTAGTTGGTGTTACTAAATTTCTAAGTTTTGAAGAAATATTATTGAGATTTCTTTGTTTTGGAGTTGGTGTAGTTGGACGACTTTGTGATGGTGAATTATCTGGATTTTTAGGTAATTCACTCAAACTTTTTTTAAATTCTGCGATTGGTTTCATTTGATATTTAACTGGACTTGATGTAAATATAGAAGTGTTTGGAGATGATGGTTGATTAACGTAATATCCATGATATAACGGAGATGAGTGTATGATTGAAGAAAATCTTGAATTAGAAGTCATTGGTGAAGATGAAAGGTCCATTGAAGTTAGAAAGTTATCAGTAGTTGTTATTGATTGAATTTTAGAATCTAAAGTGAAAAGTTTGTTATTTAGTGAGTTCTTGGTCTTCGATTTAATAGGTGATGATAATAAAAGATTAGGATTAACTGAGTTATCAGCAAATTGTTTTGAAGTAAGTGAATCTTTAACGAGTAATTGTAATTTATCTTCAGTTGTTGATGTAATTGATTGAGATTCTATGAAATGGGCATTAGATCTATAAACATTTGATTTAGATCTTGATCTTGATAGTCTTCTTTTGTTATTTGTTGTAGTTTTAGAATCATTTAAATTCATTAGTAAACCACCTCTTGGTGAAGGATTTATTCTCATCTGTTGATTTGGTGAAGATGAGATGTATTTGTGAGAGGATTTTTTCCCAGTACCGGTTGGTGATACTCTCATCAGAGGAGCGCTGGCTTTTGGAGTACCTTGCTTCAGCACGGCGGCTGATAAATTGGCAGCAGGGCTTGGTTGACCGTCAATTTCAATCACTTTTGGAGGTCTTCCACGACGACGTTTTGGTGATGGTGTAGATAACATTGATAATCCTGTATTGGCTGGAGTTTGAGGCCACACTTCTGGGTCCAGTGAAGATGAATTTGGGAAAATGTGGGAACTGTGAGATTTAGTTAGAAACGAGTTTTTTTTAGTGCTAAGAGCATGAGTACTTACTCCATGACTTTATTGAAACTATGGTTCTCAGTGAACAAGATAGACATAGTTGATGAGTGAACTCAAGGGAGGAATTGATTCTAGTGAGTGTTAATTTTGAATATAAGTTTACAAATTAACCAAGATCTGGATTGTTCAAATAGAAATACCAAAGAGATGAATAAATGATTCAAAAACAACACTGAAAGATGATAAAACTGAAGATGAATAAATTAGTTTTGGATTGACACTTTTACCCTTAAACTGAATGAAAGATTACTTTTCCCTTTTTCAATAAATTTCTTCATTAAGAAAATTACTGGCAGACGCGTTTTTTTCATTTTACGCGTTGGATTGATTAAGTTACTTAATTGGGAAATTGTAGTATATAACTTTAGTTATTAATAATTCACACAATCATCAAACTCAAACATCTTTTTTTTTTTTTGAATCTTTCTTCATCAAATTCATAAATACAATTGTGGAAAATCGAAAATAACATATATTATTTTCAGCTTTGAGGTTGCAAGTTACTAGTTTTGCCTGATTTGTGATGATTTGAATATGGTAGTTTTGTTCAAAGCATCCAGATAATTGAGACCATAAGTAATTACTTGTAAGAGGTTTATCCTTCCTGATTTGATCTAGTAACGCATTACTTATTAACTGTTACATAAATATATAATTAATCTAATTCCACATGGTAAGGGACACCGACTCCCATTAATTGGTTAAAATTGGACAGCTGTTCTGTATATAATATTTAAATCTTTCATACAGAGGTGTACTGCAAATAAAAGAAGATTGTACCTACGTTTATTTAGTAACAGATCCACTCTCTAAGACCCAGTCAAATTGCATGTATTTCTTTATAATAAGTACTGGCTCCTATAATCTTTAACGGTCACAGCGCGAGGGTCCTGGTCCAAAAAAAAAAGGGTCAACTTCAAAGTCAACAATATTTTTTTTTAAGGAGTCAGTTCCAGAATTTTTTTTTTTTAAGTGAAACAAACAACAACAATCTCTGATTAGTGGTCAATCACGTTAACAATCTGAACTTGCTACTCAAATCCATCTTTACGTTGAGAAACGGATTCGAGTTTATATTTTGTTGCTAAAATAGTTTGTATTAATCATATAACACCATCTATTGATCGATTATGAGCCAACAACAAGATCAATCTCAAGAAGAAGATACCAAAGATAGAGTCAAAGTCAGATTGATTGGATTGGATGAAGAAGTTTTCATGGTTTTCAAAAGATCAACTCCATTTAGTAAAGTTAGAGAAGCTTTTTCGAAAAGGGTCAATATTCCTAAGACTAGATTAATATTCCATTATCATGATACAATAGTCCGTAATAAAGATACTCCCTCCAATTTGGGATTCAGTTCGAGAGAAGATATTCACGTTTTAGACAAGGGTAATAGTGGTTAAGTATAATCAAATCTTTTATCTTTCATATGTGGGTCAGGCTAAGGGTTTACGCGTATGTCTTCTAGATCATCACTTAGAAACAGATTTCCTTTCCATTGATATTGTACATTAGTGTGTTTTATGTTGTTTTTTTGTATTATATTGTTATAATATATTGTTATGAATAATATAATGATTTTTTAGTTTTATCCCTGATACAAAGTGTCTACTGCAACAGTCTTTGTGTATTGGTTATATATTAATATCATATTATTATTACAACTAATTACCGTAATGACGGGTTCTGTGTCATATATTTGATGAAAATCTTTCTGTTCTTATGTTCTCTACAATTAACCAATTATAATTTTTTATTTGTTTGGTCCAGCTTGTTAATTAACAGATACAAATCATTAAATTGAAAAAAAAAAAAAAAAAAATTAACAATGTTTCGAAGAGTAATTAGTTAATTAAACTGTCCATATACATCCACCTTTATCTTGTAATTTTTGCAATGATTTCATTTTCCTTATCCTCACAAAATCCTAATTCCTTTACTGTCTTTGATTGGTATTCAATATCCATCCTAATACGGTCAACGAAAAAAACTATGTTTTTTAGATTAGTTGAAATCTTCTTTGAATATAATTTACAAATTCTCTTCAATTTAACAGTATCTGAAGTTATAACTGTAACTTTTCTATTGTACGATGAATCATCTATAACATGAACTATTATTCTATTTTTTCTTATTACCTCCATTGTTACTTCCATCGTATTATATCTGCCATAAACTGCTCCGATTGATATTGGAGTTGACGTTGTTTCAATTTTTTCATTTCCATAAAATAAACTAACTTTATAAGTGTCACCCTTGTTATAATAATTGAAAATTTCTTCAAATGTATCATTTCCTTCAATATCGAAAGTTTTAACTTCTGGAGCCTTGACAATGAAGCTATATACTCGATCTGATTCAATTAATTGATTCGATGATTGTAAAGATTCGTTTTCAGTTATATGATTGTTTTGATTTTCTAAGATATTGGAGTTTTGAACTGTTTCATCTGGTGTACTATTAAAGTTGAGCTCTTGATTATTTTTTGAATATTTTGATTTCTGATTTCCTGAGACAGTATGATCACCTAAAGTAGAAAGCACTATACTTGAAGCAGTCTTAACATTATATGGGGTTATAACAACAATGACTATGCTATTATATAAGCCAATCTCCCATAATTTATCAGTTTTATTCTTTAAAGATAAAAATTTAACGTACTCAGGTATATAAAACTTAACTGATTTATTGAATGAGGAAAATATTTCATAACATTCAGCATCATATCTAAACATCTTTTTTTTTATAATATATCCATCTATTGCCCTAAAATTTATTAGAATTAATGGTGTTAGTTTTGCAATGCTATGCCTTAGTGAATTTAATCTTTCTGATTTTACAATTTTGATTCCTTTAGGTAGTTGAATAATTTCTCTTAATGGTACTTCTGGTATTGATTCAGACATTAACAACATATGATTGGTTGGTAGGAGTTATAATAACATAAATACGATAATATAACTAACTAATTAATTAGCTGTTCTGTATTTCAAAATTTGTCTTTTTATTTTTATTTTTTTTTCCTACCGGTATTATTTCATTAAAGTCTATATAGCTTTCTTTTTTATTATTCAAATTGATAGATTCTTCTTCGTCATTTTATATAACAAGACTATTTCTTTGTATGTGTTACGTCACAAGGATTTACTGAACATGATAACATCGGCTTAAACTTCAGTCTTGTCAATTGGCCTGTTCGACTTTCCCAACCATTTGAATTTAATATTGTACTTCTGAGTAAGTTTCGATTAGAATGAAAATGACTGTTAAAAAACAGCTGCTCAAACATCATTATCAACCTTTCGCTCATTATAATCGTTTAAATTTGTCTGGAATTTATGTAAAAAATTTTACTGAGGGAGAGTACTAATATGAAGGTATCTATCTACTCATGAAATTGAGGTAACAGACTTAAACCACGTTATACCTTAGAAAAACAATTTTTTTCGTTATGAATAAAGTTCAAGTGTGTATTGAAGTAAACAGAAAACCCACCAAAAATGAAACTAGATGTGAATATTACCGTCTAACTCAGTGTGTATTTGATTTTATTCAATGTGTTGTATAATACAATATCACCATTTTTCTTCTGGATTTGCTTTGAATGCTTTATAGTCCTCAAATTTGAAAAGAGATATTTCAGTTTCATTTTCTATTTGTATACAATTAGTAATCGTTCAAACAAAAAGTTTTAACAGTAAGAATAAGTCAACTTACCTATTCCCAATTCATGTAAAGTTTTACCAGATTTTAGATCAAGAATCCAGTCATCATCATGCTCAAAATTTATAACTAAATTAACGGTTTTAGAACCATGAGCAAAAGTGTATATCTTCAATGTATCATAATCAACATTTTTATATGGTCTAAGTGCACCTTGTGTTTTTATAATCTCTAAAATATCATTGAATAGATCAATTGGCTTTTTGGTACTTAGATCGTAGTTATGTAGAATATGATTTTTAACGTTTCTATATGAAAATGATTTGATTATTCTAATAGTTAGAACAGATTGTGACAATGGTCTGACTGTCGAAGTCAGTGGTTCTTCAACTGTAATCATGGTACTCTATTAATATCTATTTTATTATTATTAACATAAAAAAAAAAGAACTTTATAATGTTAGTTTTTCGTTTTTCCCATTTAAAAAATGACAGGAAAAAAAAAATAGAACTCCTCATGGGGGGCTCGAACCCCCGACATTTCGGTTAACTTCCGCTAATGAAATTCAATTCCTTAGTTTGACTGTAAAAGCCGAACGCTCTACCAACTGAGCTAACAAGGACGAGTTCCGATAGATTTTTTGGAACTCTTATTCGTTTAATAATAGCGTTTTTGAAAGAAATCGCCAAAATTCGAAATTTAATGAGCCCTTTCTTCAATTTGATGATTTCAGTATATGTATTAAAGGCTTAAAACTAAGATTAGTTTCAAATAATTTTAATTTTAAAGAATTTCAGCTGTATATAAGTGTTTATTGATTTTTTAAAAAATATTCAATGTTACAGTTCTATGACCAAAAAACATTGGACGCGTTATATTAGTCCAGTTGTATACATTGTTCTACTACTTACAGAAATAGAGCTCTCTAATGTTAACTAGGTAGTTATAATTACAGTTTTTCATAAAAATTTCATAAAAAAAAAAAAAAAGTTTCAACGTTTATTTTATCAAAAATCATTTTCGCCTTTATAATGTACTGTCAATTGAGTAGTATCACTCTACAAGTTCCATTCGTCTAGCTTCATCTTTTGCATCGATCATCATTCTATCTTGATTATTCAACTCATTGATTTCTTCTTCTTCTTGAGGCGTTAGAAAACTTGGAGGTATTTCATTCATTTGTACACTTGGTGCACCATTTAAATATCGCAACTCTTCCAAGACTTTTATCCTCACGTTCTCTAAATATTTTTTGGAATTTTTATTATCTAATTTATCACCTAAATTGGGATGCAATGAACAATCAGGATTGAAAAAGTTTCTAAATGGTAAATCTTCTGGTAATTTTGAATCTAAATTCATTCCTGTTAGCACACTAGTTTCATAACACCATAATCTAGAGACATTTCTAGGTGTATAACCACCACCACCAAGTACTAACATTGGAATTCCGAAACTTTTAACAAATTTGACACATTCGCCATGAGCTTTTATGTTTAAATTGAAACAACCCAATCTATCACCACCTAATGAATCAGCACCACATTGTTGTACTATTACTGAGGGTTTGAATGATGCGATTAACGGTTCCATCACTGATTTGAACAATCTAATATAAGATTCATCATCAATACCATCATTTAATGGGACGTTTAAGGAATAATGTTTACCTTTACCAATCCCAGTTTCATCTAAATTACCAGTCGCTGGGAAAAACAATCCGTTATATTTATGAAATGAAACAGTCATGACCCTATCTGTTGTATAAAAAGCTTCTTGTACACCATCACCATGATGTATATCAATATCAATATATAGCACTCTTGGATGGTATCTTAATAAATTCAAGATTGAGAGAACAATATCATTAATATAACAGAATCCAGAAGGTTCAAACTTCTTAGCATGATGTAATCCTCCTGACCAATTGATTGCAATATCTGAACTTTGATTGATTAATTTTTCAGTAGCATCTAATGAAGCACCACTATATATCGAACTATATTCATATAATCCATCAAACACAGGACAGTCATCACCTATATTGAACTGTTTCAGCTGTTGTGTGAATTTAGATAAATTATCAGGTGAAACTCTCTGTAGGAAATCTATGTAATCTTCTGAATGAAATTCACATAATTCTTCTCTTGTTGCTGGTTTTGGTGTATATATGTCCATTTGTTCGTATAGTTTGTATCCTATCAGTAGATGGTTTGTGAGGAGAAGTCTAAATGGTTTCATAGGGTGCTTTACACCATAATGGTATTCCGCAGCTTTAGGATTGTAATGATATGATACATTTGGATTATATGAGCTATTGAATTCTTGTGTGTACACTGGTGTTTTAGCTTTAGACTTTTCATCTAAAGTGAATGTTTCTGACATTCTTTATAAGTTTCTTTTTTTTTTTTGAGTATGAATGTCTCAAAAGGCAATTATTTGGTTATAAATAGATGATAGTTGATCAAATAAGTTTTGTTTATCTTTTTAACCAAAAAACTGTAAGAAAAAAAAAATATACACTAAAAGTTATGCGCTCGTAACCATAACAATGTTAATTGTAGTATTGTTTAAGTAGCGAAAGATATACATATCGGTCGGAATTGTATATCAATCTATCATTGTTGAGAGATCATCACTGTCATCACATATTCATTGGTACTTTTAACAAAACCATGACTTTGGTTGAAGAACTTGAACAGATATTTCATCACTACAATTGTTTTATAGTAATATGTAGATTTTAAAATAATTGATCCTATATATAAGTTCAAGCAATCTTGTAATGCTTAGTAGACGTAAGGAATAAACAAATATGGACATTCTTTACAATATCTATCCCAATCTTTACCATATTTAGCTTGACATTTTCTTTGATCTCTTAAAGCTCTATGAATCAAAACAACTAAGAAGAAAAGTGGGAAAAACCAAGGTAGTGGAGATGCGAAACCACATGATAAACCCCAGACTAAAGCTTGAATATAATCAGAAGTGTAATTGATTTTTCTGGCGTATTTAACCCAACCATCAGTTAATAAAACAGAACCAGATTCTGTGGTGATATATGATGGATTTTTTAAATAAATATGTGGTAAGTATGGGAAAGCTTTTCTAACAAAAGTATCACCAGCTAAACGTTTTCTGAAGTAATTCTTTTGACCATTGGTAGTATCAAAGATATAATAAGCGCATAATAAAGTGACTAATAAAAAGACGTTGTAACCAGTTGACCATTGATATTCAGTTGGATTGTGTAAGCTTAAGAATAAGGTACATTGACAATAAGTGAATGGAACACCAGCAATATTCCAGAATATTAACATGAAACCGAATTTTTCATAAGCCATATCCCAAGTTGGGACAATTAGTTCTTCACCTTTACTACATGAGTTAACATATAAGTAATGAGCTAACCAAACAATAGCCAATTGTGGCGAGACATATCCATAGGTTTCATATTGTCTCAAAACGGCGGCTGATGATAAAAAGTATAAGATATACCATGGGATTCTAACTTCAAAGAACATCTTTAAATCTAAGATACCAACTCTTGGGTTTAAAGGAGCACCTAAAAATAAATCATAAATGTGATTACCTGTCATTCTGAAATAATCACCAGAGACGAATAAAGTATAAAGGTATAGATAAATTGAAAATGAA
The DNA here is from genome assembly GCA_003707215.2 of Phaffomyces thermotolerans. Taxonomy (NCBI): domain Eukaryota; kingdom Fungi; phylum Ascomycota; class Saccharomycetes; order Phaffomycetales; family Phaffomycetaceae; genus Phaffomyces; species Phaffomyces thermotolerans. Next base: position 57,309 of record PPNJ02000008.1, on the reverse strand, counting down.
AAACCAACAATAATAGCAGCAGTCATTATTTCACCAAATCTATCTAAGAGAGTGTATAATGGGAAAATACCAGTGAAATGTAAGACAATTGCAACGATATTGGAAGTGTAGAAAGACCACATTGAGTTGCAGAAGTATGGAAGTTGTTTGTTGTCTAAATGAGTTAATGGTTGGCCTTTAGTCCAAACACCAGGTAAAGTATAATAAAACACAACTTGAGTCACAATAAAAGTACCAAAAATTTTCCAGGTGGTTAAAGAAGGAACACCATGATCTAAGAAGACTTGGTATAATTCACCAACGAATTCTGAGAAAGATTGACCTTCAGCGGGAGTCCAAAATTGACCATTGTTGAAATAAGCACAAATCCACATGTACCACATTAATAGAGGGAAACCAACCATCATTCCCACAGCACCAATTGGTCCACCAAAGTCCCATTCGATTTTATCCTTTGGTAGATATCTGCCTTCTTTTGCAATGGTAGACATGACGTTAACTAATCAATTGAAGTTGAATAATCGTTGTTGTTTGTTTTTTTTTTTTCAAAGAATTGTTTTTCCTTTTAAACCTTTTGAGATTTTCTTGTCGTAGATCAAAGATCTTAAACGAGATGCATATTGTGTTGGTTCGTAAATGTTCGTGGAAATTGGAGAAGGGACAGTGGTGGATCGGTGAGATATCCTAGAGAACAATTAAAAACAACGCTTGTAACTCTGTTATTTGTTACTGAACAAACTATTATGTGTATATAGCAAATCTTTTTTTTTTTTCAGTATTAATGTATTGAATTTATTTACTTTTGGTGAACTATAAACAAGTTACAACTACAAAGTTCAAACTATGTGTCTGACGGATAGTTTACTGATATTTTAAAATAAAAAAAATATCATTTACTTTGAAATACTAAATACTTTAGGAATCAACAACCTATGAAGGTACGCCAATTTTTATCCAGTACAAACAAAACAGTTCAAAATTTTAAGCGAAAGGGGTATAAAAATAAACGACCCCAGGCAGGATTGAACTGCCGATCTTGCGATTAACAGTCGCACGCCTTAACCAACTTGGCCATGGAGTCCTCTTTATGCCCTGCTGTTAGAGTTACTTATGATGCCGTATGAAATATTGACAAAAGAGATATCCAACTTTTTGCAAGACTGAACCGAAGATTATAAAGAAGAAAATGTAAGAAATAGAATACCAACTTAGGGAATGTATTTAGTTGTATAGCTTTAAAATAAATAAATTAAGAGAAAAAAAAAATTCCTCTGTTTTTTAAGTTTTTTTTAGATCTTGTCCATATAGCATATCAACAGTTTTACTGTCATCTAAGGTTATCAAATCAATGTCTTTCAAATTGAGAGAAAATCAACAAACATTATTTTCAACAATGAAAATAAACTTAAAGATCTAAACTCTTTGAAATACTTTTGGAAAATCTAGAGAGCTTCAATTAAAATCCGTTATAGGTAGTTCGTTTCATTGTATAGGTGATTTTATAGCGTCAACATATGTACATACGATTAAATTATCAGTCATTGATTTCAATATATTGCGTCGTTGCGAGTTAAATGGTTCCAGCATTTGATGATGTAGTCTATCTAAACTGCATTATTTCAATTCTTCTGTTTTCTTTAAAATAATTTGTTTTAATAGATAACGTGCGAAAAGTGTATTGTATTTCGTTCTAATGATTGACCAAGTTCCAAAGACAACATGAGTTTCAAGCGTCTCTTTTGAATGTGACTATATTCTATCAGATGATATTATGCTCTTCCTCTAAATTCTTGTTCTTGTAATCATCTTCTGGTTTCTGTTTGTTCTTTATCGAATCAATTTTTGAATTGAAGTGATTCAATTGTTTATCTAATGTCTGGAAATCTTCATCTGCATTCAATTCTCTAAATTTGTTGTGTTTCTGTATTAGTTCTGTCAGAGGTTCTCGCAACTGTTTGATTTGCTGACTGAGTGTGTTATAGGGATCCACTGACTGTGACATCGTTATTTTGAAGTTAATCAAGTGATGAAAACAAATCAATTCTTCTAACCCGAATAATCAAAACTTATACTACAAACTAAAAAATCAAATACTTACACAGTTTATATTTACTCTCCTAAAACTTCAAGAAATTTCTCAATCCATTTCTGTATCTCCCCTTCAATTTCTCCATTTGTTTCTAAAACGGTTCGAAATTTATGACACATTCCTTTAAAACAAACCTCTGCAACTTCATTTTGAATCGGTTTAGGTTTATTACTCATTCGACTTTTAATATTTTTAGTGATGATCTTTCTAAACTGTTGCCGTATCTTGGATCTTTGTAACTGTTGTTGTTTTATTGATAGTTCTGCTTGTCTTTTAGAGTTCAAATGGGAAAAATTAAGCGATTTTTGTTTAAGTAAAGTATCTATTAAGTCTTCTTTTCTATCAATAATTTCATCTATGAAATAACTATCTGAATCAACTAGATTTTCTGGTTTTTTGGCTGATATTTCTTTGAACTTATCAAGATTCATATTCAATAGAATACAATTAACGACAAATGCTTCATTAGATTTTTCAATATAGAACATCAAGAAACTCTCTTTTGATATTCTTGTTAATATGGCATTTTGAACTATTTTTCCTTTAACTGAAGAATAATTGGCTATTTTCTGGAACAATTCCATAGTGCTTTCATTGGATGTATATCTGTGTTGATCTTAGTCAGTAAATTGCCACAACTTGAATTCTAATAGGTTACTTACACATGATATGGTTTATCGACAATAGCCCATAATGGAGTGAATACAGGATCTATTAAAGTGACAAAACTTAAATCTTTCTCAAAACTTTTGAACTGTTCATTCACCACTTTACTTTTATTAGTCCATATTTCAAGATCTATGAGAACAGTTAGTACTCAATACTTGTTCAATCAAATACTTTGCATACCTTCTATAACATTATCATCAGTTATATTTTGATCAATTTCTGCACCAATAATCCTCACTGATCGCAGGAAATTCTCAGACATAGATTCCAGTGGACTCAGAGTAATCTCTTTATAACCTCAAAATTGGTAGATAAACTAATTCGATGACTCTTAAAGCCAGTCTAAATAGCATGATGTATGTTCTGATTTGGAGCCCGTAACGAATAGTTTAGTTTTTTCGCGAAAACTCAAATTTTTTGGGGGCCTTTGAAAGAAAAATTTATTTGCAACAATTTCTTGAGTCGTATAAATTCATCAAAAGAAGTTTTCAAGATTCTATCTTTGAAGGGCTTTTCGTCATTCCTGTTCTTTGATTGGTCTTTTTTGCTTGGTGGAATTTTCTTCATATTCATTCAACAGTTCGATTTTTTTTGAGCATTCAAAAGTCAGCTTCTTTTCCCTTGCTCAGAATTATTTGTTCTTAGTTTATAACAGTCTTGTGCTATTAAAAAATCATATTTTCAATCATGTCCTACCCAAAATCTGATAGAGTTTACTCAGTATCAGAAGTTTATGCAGATGCCAATACAAAAAGACCAGAGAGTTACTGGAATTATGAAAACTCTGAAATTCAATGGGGTCATATCTCAAATTATGAAATTGTTTCTAAAATTGGTCGTGGTAAATATTCTGAAGTATTTTCAGGTACAAACATAGTTAACAATCAGCCATGTGTTATCAAAGTTCTTAAACCTGTCAAATTGAAGAAAATTCATAGAGAAGTTAAAATTTTACAAAATTTAACAGGTGGTCCAAATATTATAGCATTATTAGATTTAGTTAGAGATTCTAATTCCAAAATACCCGCATTAATCTTTGAAGAAGTTAAAAATGTCGAGTTTAGACCACTATACTCCAAATTCAAGAAACCTGATATTCAGTATTATTTCACTCAGTTATTAATTGCATTAGATTATTCTCATTCAATGGGTATAATTCATAGAGATGTTAAACCTCAAAATATTATGATTGATCCGTTCCAAAAGAAATTAAGACTTATAGATTGGGGGTTAGCTGATTTTTATCACCCAGGTGTTGATTATAACGTCAGAGTGGCTTCAAGATATCATAAAGGTCCTGAATTATTAGTTAACTGTAATCAATATGATTATTCTTTAGATTTATGGTCAGTTGGTGCTACTTTGGCTGCTATCATCTTCAAAAAAGAACCATTTTTCAAAGGAGATTCTAACTTTGATCAATTGATCAAAATTTCTAAAGTTTTAGGTACAGCTGAGTTATATGCTTATTTAAATAAATATGGTTTAAAATTATCAGAAGAATATACTGACGTTTTAGTCCCATGTGAAAGAAAACCATGGAGAAGTTTCATCACTGAACAAAATAAAGCATTGGCTGATGATGATGATATTCTTGATTTAATCGATCATTTGTTAAGATATGATCATAAAGAAAGATTAACAGCTAAACAAGCATTAGATCATCCATTTTTCAAGAACTCATAGAATAACTAATATTATTTACTAATATTTTCCATTTATATTCATACTCTATTATGATATTTTTATTTAATATTTTTTCGCTACTGTTATTTGTTTTTCAAATTAAATTTGGTTTCATTTTTCTTTCGTTTTATTTGTCATTATACATCATCTAATATTAATTTGTGTCTATCATTTGCTCATCGTTGCTCATCGTTTCTGTTATGGTTTTCCTACGTGTTTTTTTTTGGTTCGTTTTTAAGTGTATAAGAATAGATTTACACTTAGTTGAATCACTGTAAATATGAATGCATTAAGTTTTGTATTTGTTAAAAAATATACGTAAAGTAGATTGTCTATAATTATTAATAATCCTTTATCACGTCTATAATGATTTTTAGATGAACCCAACTCTTGTTCTTCTTTTCTCGATCTTAGAAGTTATTTCTTTATTAGAACTTGCAAATTCATATGCACAAGATTCACAAAAAATTTGAGTATCAATTGATATATAATCATATGTGATGGGTGTTGAACATGTTGTACATTTCAAACAATCGACATGAGATCTATCGCCCATATCATCTTCAAGACATTTCCCAACTATACCATTCCCGCAAATTTTACACAGTGAATTATTTTGAACGTGATAATGATCTTCACAATATGGTTGATCATTAAAAACAAAACAGCTAATTTTTTTACTGAATTTAAGATCACAAGATGTACAAGTGAAACATGAACGATGCCATTGACCTGATAACTCGCCACTTTTAGAGTATATTGGTTTACCAATTATTTCTAATCCACATTTACGACATGGTCCTTCACCCGGAGGATATTTGATTTCTTTTGAAGTTTCATCATCACTTTTTGGATCGGTACTTAGTGATCTGTTATATAATTCAGATACAGTTTCAGTTGATGGTGTGTTTTGCGCAGGTACTGTGTCTGTTGATACTTGCCTAATAGAGTGCAGTTGAATTTGAAGTGGTTTAGTGAATTCATCATTCAACAAATCATTTTCAGCGGTTTTATCAGTTGCTGACGGTGATTCAAATGAATTCCAATCTGATCCAACTCTTAAAGAAGGAGATGTGTTGATGACATTATTTACAATTGGAGTAAATTGAGTTGTCATTGTTTCATTCAGCATATCAACGGAGTTCGTGCTTGAATAATCGTGTTCATATGGTATACTTAAATTCTCAGTTGATTCATCTCTTGCGTTATTTAACTCAACATTTGGAACAAGCTGAGTTATTGAGGTAGGTTGTGACGTTTCTTTTTTTGGAGATATATCTTTATTAAGATCAATTCTATTGAAGTCCTCATTAAAATCCACATCAGCTGCAAAATTTGTGATCTCTTCATCATCTGAATCATCGTTATTAAAATCTTCTTCATATTTGTTATGAGTTGGAATTGATTGATTGAACTCTTTATTGAAAGAAACTTCCTTTTCGAAGTTGAAATGTTGATTTTTAGGTTCTAACGACTCCATTGAAGAATCGAAATCATCACTGACATAAGTGATATCTTTTTCAATGTCTGAATCTAATGAAATATCATGTAATTTTTTCATTTTTGCTTTTTCTAATAAATTAGATTCGGTTATGCTCAAATCATCATCAAAATCATTTTCGTTGTCAGAAACTGTGGTCAATCCTTTTCGTGCTTCAAGGTTTGGATTTGGAGATATAATTGGCGGTGGTGCTCTTTTAGGAATAACAAAAGCAGGTGGTGTAAGTTCAGGGTGATCATCAATAAGCTTTTCTTCATCAATTTTTTCAACTTTACTGTTGAAATTATTTTCAAAACCAAATTTAGCACCATTATTTGAATTGTCTTCGAACTCAGTATGCTCAAGCTTATTATTAAGATCGTCTTTTTTATCATACTGATCACTGAAACTTTCTTCAAATTGTTGCATTGGTTCATTTAATTGTGGAATAGGATCAACTGCCTTGATGTAATCTTCAAGTTGAGGTTCCTTTTGAATAACAGAATTTTCAAATGGGGAATGAAATTTAGTTGGCTCCAAAGATTGAGGTTGAGGTTCTAATTTTGTAACTTCAGGTTCGGTTTCTCTAACTGAGTCAATTCTAGCAAGGCTTGGTTGAGTTGATGCTCTTGAGTTTCTCTTTGGTGAATGATTGTGAGTTCTTTGCGGAAGAGCAACTCTCTCAGGTGATGTCTTTCTTGACAGTTCATTGAGAGAATGTTGGTAACTCGAAGGAACGGATTCATGACTTATTACTTTTGTTAGATTATCATTTGATTTTGGGTTCGAAGCAGATGATGCATTTGTTTCTGAGTCATCGTTCAATTGTTGAGAGAATGACAATGCACTTGAGTACACCGATGGTGGTAATTGTTGTAATTGTTGGTTATTCACTGATTTAGCAGATGTATCAAGTGAACCGTTCAGGTTCTGTAAACTTAATTCATGACTTGCTGTACGAGGAGTTGTAGGAGTGAGATGCTGACTCTGTTGTTGTTGTTGTTGCGGAAGTAAGTTAGATGATGGTAACGGTGACGGAGGAAAGCTTTTTTGTATTGATTTATAAGAGTTGTTGGCTAAATCTGAATCAACTGATACATCTAGTTTGGATCTTTGACGAATGTCACTTTGATGTGGCTGACTTGTGAAAAATTCACTGACGTTTCTCTTTGTAGTTTGAGCAGGAGTGTTTGGTGGTATTAGATGTGAAGCTGAATGGGATCTTTTTGTAGTTTTATTGTCTTTGAAATCAACAATTTGGGGTTCCTTTGGATCACCTTTATAAACGTCGAAACCAGCCCTTTCATAGACAGACTTGAAAGATCTGGCAGCATTTAGCGTAGGAAATGGACTGTTTGATATTCTAGGAATACCAGTAGGGGATTGTGCAATTGTATCAGGTAATGTTTTGAAATAGGACGGTTTCCTCCAGTGATTTGGATTTGGAGAGTTTGGGTTTGGATACATATTGATGAGATACTAGATAAAATGAGTTAGATTTGCGCCTTAAAATAGAACAGTAGGGCAGATAGTTTTTCTGATGAGGATAATTTGAAATGTGAAGATGCGTAGTGAATGAGTCAGTATGCTATGTGCAGTCCCTGTGATATTCTTGAAACAAATACAATAAAAACATCATTTCTCTGTTTCTATTTTCTTTTCAATGAATTTTCGTGTACTCTTTTTCGTTTTCAGTTCGATTCTCTTTGGAGGCAAAAATTTTGGCTTTTCATGACACTTTTTGCTACTTTCACTTTTCTTTAGAATTTGTCTGAAAGGATAATTATTATAGCAATCATGACAGATTACTATGGGATTGGGATTGGTGACGAGTTATTTAAGAGGTCCATCACACAGACAATAGTGGAGAAGTACAGGTCAAAACTAGACAAGATTGAGCAGAGCTTCAACGCTCATCGAGACTCGATAGCTGCTGAACTAGAGCAGAATATCAATAAGAATGAAGTGCCAGAATCTGATTCTCAAGGTGTTAAAACTAGTGCAAGTTTTTGGGAGTTAACCAAGGACTATTTCTCAGATAAGTTCTCAAATATGCTTTATGGCTCTAGAGCTACTCATCAACGACCAGACTTCACTGAAAAGGAAAAAATCGACAGTTTACTTCTACAGAAGAAAACTGCAACTTCATACAAAGAATGGCACGAAGCTTGTAGTGAATTAGATAAACTACAAAACCTAAACGAATGGAAAAACAATAAAGAATCAACCTTATATAACTATGAATTAATTGAAAATAATCTAAAAGAATTAAGAGAGGCAAGAAAAGAGAAAGATATACGAAAACTATTATATCTCATAAGAACGACATGGAAAAGAAATATAGGTAATATTGGTAATGTTAATCTTTTCAGGCATTCATATACAGGAACTAAGACTCTTATTGATGATTATTTAAAAGAGTGTGAATTGGCTTTAGAAGATGTAACAAATGAACAAGATTTAGATGATAGATACATTTTAAGTATGCTAGTTCAAACAAGAAAAAATATCGGAAGAACAGCATTAGTTCTATCAGGTGGTGGTTGTTTTGGATTATTTCACATTGGTGTTTTAGCTGCATTATTAGAAGAGAACGTCTTACCAAGGATCATATCAGGTAGTTCAGCTGGTTCAATAGTTGCAAGCATTCTATCAGTTCATACTAATGATGAAATTGCTGAGTTATTAGAAACTATAGTTGAGAAGAAATTTGATATCTTTGTCAATGATGAAGACCATGAAGGATTTTTCACTGGATTATCAAGATTTTTGAAATACGGTACTTGGTATGATAGTAAAACTTTACAACAAACAATGATTGAATTTTTAGGAGACTTAACGTTCAGAGAAGCTTATAATAGAACAGGTAGGATTTTAAACATTACCGTTTCACCGGTTGGTGTTCATGAACAACCAAGATTATTGAATCATTTAACTGCTCCTTCAGTATTAATTTGGTCTGCAGTTTGTGCTTCTTGTTCTCTACCTGGTATTTTCCAATCATCTACGATTTATGAAAAAAATTTAAAAACAGGTGAAACTCAAGAATGGCATCATACATCAGTTAAATTTGTTGATGGATCCGTTGATAATGATGTTCCAATTACAAGATTATCCGAAATGTTTAACGTTGATCATATTATTGCTTGTCAAGTTAATCCTCACGTTGTTCCAATGTTAAAGCTATCAGTTACTTGTGTTGGAGGAGAGATCGAAACTGAATATAGTGCAAGATTAAAGGCGAAACTAAATCAAATGTATGATTTTTGGGTAGCTGAAACTACACATTATTTACAAATGGCAGCAGAAGTTGGAATTGCAAGAAATATTTGTACGAAAATTAGATCTATCTTGAATCAACAATATTCTGGTGATATTACAATCCTACCTGATTTGAGTGAAGTTGTTAGATTAGATAAAATGTTATCAAATCCAACACCCGAATATCTATTACATTGTACCATGAAAGGAGCAAGGTCAACATGGCCAAAGATCGGCATTATAAAAAATCATTGTGGTTTAGAGTTTGCTTTAGATAATTCAATTAAGCTATTAAGAAGTAGAAATTTCAAAAACTTCAGATCAAATAATTTACCTTTAGTCAATTCACCAAATCTTTCATCTGATATTGAAGCATTAACAAAACCTCAAACAAGTGGTAATAGGAGGGATAAATCAATTGATAGAATATCATTATCAAAGAAACAATGTTCGTTTAATGATTTCAAAAAAAGTTGCATTGAGGAAAAAACATTACATCATCATAATAGACATAGATCAGAAACTCTGAACATTGGAAAATTAAGTCATCTAAGGTCACAAAGTGGTACAAGTCCAACGTCATCAAAATTAGTTAGATCATCATCTCAACAAATGGATTCAGTTGTTTTATCAAATCCAATATTTCAATTAAATAGGAAAAAAAGCTTCAAATTTAATCCTACAAGAGTTCAAAGATCTAAGTCTGCTTCATCTGATTCCGCAACGAATATTGCTATATTATCAGCAAATAATGAAGCTAATGAAATTTCAATTTCTTCCAGTGAAGCACAATCTCCGTTAAGTTTTAATCCAAAGAATTCCACTTTAGAGAGTTATTTCAAACAAACACCATCAAAATTGAGTCCAACTAAGAAATCTTTTAAAATTTTGACTGATCCACCAAGAGATTTCGAACTTAGAAGAAACTCGTCATCTTCTTACAATGTAACACAAAAGAAGAAATCCAGTAATGGTAGTGACGTAACATTAGGAGCCAAAAGAAAACCATATATTAACGTCGATGATTTAGATGGATTGTTTGGAGATGATGAAGAAAGATCAAGACATAATTCAACTGCTGCTGATGATGAAGATGAAATAGATCCAATCAAAGTTGACGATGGGATTTTCCCTAAAGATTAAAGAATATCGAGCATTAAATGCTCAATTGAAATTCATCTGTTTATTTATTTATTGTCTATTTATTTTATTTATAACTTATAATTTATGATTATGAAACTACTAATTCTATATTCTATGTAGCTACATATTTTGCTCTTCAATCTAACTAATTCTTATAATAAAATCAAGTAATTATTTATTTATACAGCCGTATGGTCCCTTTCATTATCATTAAGTTCGAATTCATTATTTAATACATCTTCATCATGGTATCTTTCATTTTCAAGCATTCTTTCATTTTCAATCTCTCTTAATCTTTTACTTGTTCTCGAAAACAATAACCAACCAGTTAAAACCAATACAATTCCTGTTGCTAAAATTGTTAAAAAATCAATAAACCTTTCAGTAGAATCATGAGTTTCTCCCATATTCTTTAATTTTTGCCCAATGAACAAATATAATATCAGTTTGGGTGATGAGATTATACTACCAAAAGCAAAATGTGATACACTAACTCCAGGGATACCAGCCAGTGCAGCATTAGTGAATGAATAAGGAAATGGACAAACTCTAATCAATGCAAGAATTAAATAACTATTAGTATCGTTCAAAACACTTGAGAATGCATTCAATTTGTCATTTGCTTTGATTAATTCTTCAGCTTTCTTTTTTAAAATGATTCTGAACAGTAAAAAAGCACCAACTGAACCAGAAAATGAGCTTATAAAGATAATTAACCAACCTTTCAAAGTCATGCCAAAAATAACACCAGTTGAGGCACTTAAGAAACTAAATCCAACTATTGGAGGAAAAGATGCTAAGAATATTAATGCACCTAAAATGAAAGGCACTATTGGATTGTGTCTCCATTTTTCTGAGTACTCAACAATATACTCAAGCACCATTTCTTTATTGAACATGAATACTATAGCTAAGATACCGAATACTACACCAAATACTGTAACAACTAATCTTCTCCACAACGGCTGTTGATTGAAAGTGGTTAAAACTTGATTACTGAGATCTGTGACATTCTTTTTGATTCTCTGAACAGCTGACTGGGATGATGTGACACTGTCGTCATAACCAAGGTCTAAATTCATGTTCTGATCCTTCTATCTTCTTTTCAAATTCTTCATTATAGAAAGTGCCCAATTTGAAGTGAAAAATGGCTTAAATCTAAAATATATTATGTCATAAATACCTAATAATAACTAGGAAAGGAAATTACCGCATGGAGTAAGTTAATACTCGCTTATCTTTTTGTGGAGATTAGTCTCATCTCTTGTACTTTGAACTCTGTATAAACAGAGACTATATCATTTCGCTAATTTACGGTTTGAAATATAGAGATCTACACCTTTCACAGCTATCACTCTTTAGATGTCTCATTGGTTGTATATCCCAGTGACGATACATCTAGAAAATCTTCACCACAAACATGCTACAGATCAATCACCACAATTCATTGCGTTAGGAGGTATATATCTCTTCAACGTTCAAACTCAAGCATACTATATAATCTCAGTCAATTCAGTGGCTAATCCTGAGAATTATTCGTACAGGTTCACATGTTCGTTGTTGATCTCCTCGACCACGATCGAATGGGTTCCATTGACTCTGTACGATTTTAGATATTTAAAAGAAGAATCAAATTCATACCCAATGCTGAATCCGTTCATTCAAGGTATTACGTCCAATGATCAATTTAAATTCAAACCATATCAAAAAACCCAAATTTCTGTACTATCATTAAAATTTACAACTGCTAGTAAAACTCCAATTTTTAGTGGAAATTTACTACATAGCATAACTTTCCTAAAACCAGAAGATATTAAGATCCCATCAAGGATATCTATTGAGTGTTGTCCATTTAGTTTAACTAACGTTGCTATTTTTGCAAATTATAAACTTTTTGGATCTTTGAATTATAGTATTAATAGCGGGTCAGGATATTTAAGTGATATCAGATACTTAGATAATACTATAGGTGGGATTGTTAATTTGGAGAAGTCCACTACTAATTCAAGTGCCAAATCAGTTGGTTTATTATGTGGTAATTTATCTAAAGCTAATGGTGATGGTGATTTATTGGTTATCATTTCATGGAGTAAAATTTTTCAATTAATTCCATATGGAGATTTAAAAGTACCTTTTACAGTTCCTTCTAGACATTCAAATGAACTAATTAACTCATGTGTTAGAATTTCGGTATCAACTTCAGAAGGACAATTCTGGGGAAGTGGCATTATTTTATTAAATGACACAATAATAACAAATCTACATGTTCTAAAACTTGATAAACTGATCGATATTGAAGTATCATTTCCAAACAATTCAAAACTGAAGTTGAATTCTATTGATTTTATATTAAAGAAATCTCCATTGATTGGATTTGATTTATGCTTTATGAAATTAGTTGATCAAAATATAAGATTGCCAAAACCTGTTAAAATGTCAAATAGTTTTTTTAGACCATTGAAAATAGGACAGAAAATCAAATCAATTGGGCATGGATTATTTTATACTAAAGATTTGGCAGAATTGAGGCCATTTCATTCAGAAGGGTTTATTAATACAATAATTTCTACCAATTTGGATAAATGTTCAAACGTTAGAGATCATGCTTTATTATTAGCTTCTGCAAGTTGTTGGAATGGATCTTCAGGTGGCGGATTATTCAATGAATTTAATGAATTAATTGGTTTAATGACCTCAAATGGTAAATTGGCTTCAGGGGAAATATTAGCTAATTTTACCTTAGCTATTCCAATCAATATAATTGAAAAAGCTTTATTCATGTTAGAGAATAATTTAGATTCGATTGATTTGAAAACAGAAATTCAAGATTTATGGTCACTGAAAAGTAATCATGGCAATGTTATCTTTGGCCAAGTTGATAAATATAAATTATAAGTATTGATAATGAATAAGTACTATTGACTTGATTTCATGTAAAGTTAATTCTACCTTAATTAAATCAAAAATACGCATTAAACATTCACATTAGTATATAAGGAAAGAGATAGTAATAATAATGATAATAATAATAATACAAAACCAACTAAAATAATAGAAAATATATATGAAACAAAGCAATAAAAGCTTTAAAAAAAATCAAAGAAACAACGAAGGGCATGAACATCTCCAGTATACATATTAAAAAAGAAAATAAAAAAAATTCATACACTCCATCCAGAAGTTGAATTCTGTAATTGATCATCAACATTATTATGATCATGAACTGGAACATTAATAACCCCATTTTCATCAACACCATGATCTTCTTCATGATCTAAAGATTTATCACCATTAATAACATCTAATAATGAAGCATAAGTGTTATCTAATTCATTCAAATCGTTAATGACATCAGGTCTTAAAGTATAAATGATTTGTCTAAAAGATGGTGATTTAACAACTGATAATTGTAATTTATTATCAATTAAAAATCTAAAGATTTGTTTATGTAAAACGGCAGGAGTATAATTCAAGCTTTCTAAATTTTCGACGTTCAAATCATTTGAAATGTTAGATTGTTTTAATGTTTTCAACTCATTATCCTTAAAACTTGATTGTGTTGTGCTTATTGTATTAAAATAATGACGAGTTGATGCAACTGCTGAATTTGAGCTTGTTCCTGAATTATTTCCGTTATTAGTATTAGAAGTTGCACTAATTGTATTATCTTCAGTATTGTCATTTGATTGTTGTTGTTGCTGATTTGATAAATCAGTTCCATTAAGATTAATTATATCATTACGTTTATCAATTGGACTAATTTGATTAATCTTATGGGTTTTCAAATGTTCAGCAAGTTTTTTAGGTGAACCTTTATCTGATTCTAATCTTGTTATTGGTTTTTGACAAATTGAACAAGTTGCAGTATTCCAATCAATTGGACTTTGACTGAACCAATTCCAAACCCATGATTTCTTCTTAGCACCAAATTTTTGACCTGGTTTATTAACTCTTGGTTTAGAAATTTTATTAACATCTCTTAATCTATGCTGTTGTTGAGATTCAGATTGTTGTTGAGATTGTTGCTTGGTTTGTTGTTTATTTGAAGATTGTTGAACGGCAGCTTGTGCTAACTCTTGTGAAACGACAGCTGGATCATCTTTAGAGATGTTTGATTCAGAAACTCCACCAATTGATGGATCAATTGGAACTTGATTAAATCTATCATTATTATCATTTTGATGATATTGTTTTAACGTTGATTGCTGATTTTGTTGAACTTGTTGAGTTTGCAAATTCGATTCAAATCCATCTAAAGCCTGAACCATAGTGGAATCAAAATTTGAGTTCTGTTGACTGTCGAAATTCATAATACCTGACATTATGATGGTCTTATATGACTTGGTTACAATTGATTGCTTGATTTATTTGGAAAATAAATATCACAACTTTATTAACTTGATTAGTTGAACAAATCAAAATGTGCAGAAAAGCAGTAGTGTATAGTCAAACGTTTTTGAGAACTTTCTCTAGTTGAAATATCAAATTCAATAAGAATGAATCACTTGGTTAAGGTAGAGCTATTATTTACAAAAAGTCGGAATTCTTTTTCAGGAGGTCGAATTTTCTATTTTCTTTTAGACAACAGTGGGAGGGTAACTTGATAATACATTTTCCATAATCTTTTTAGTCAAGAGTGAATCAATTACAATTGATTTGATGAAGATTATTTTTATTAGCGTTAATGTGTTTATCACAGCAGCACGTTTAAATAAAAAATTATTATTGAATCCATTAGAATGATTAGTGGACTCTAACGTTCATAAGAATGGTAATATAAAAGATTAAAAAAGATTAGTTGTTGTAAAAAAAAAAAAGAAGATTAAATAAAACACAATATTTGAGATCGTAATTAGACAATTGAAAACCGATGATGGTATTAAACTTTGATAATCGCAATAAGCAAAAATAAAGAAGTGATACCAGTAAAACTATTAATAATTTCAGAATTATGCCAATATAAGTGACATTGGTTTTATAGTGATGATAATAATATAATACATCTTAATTAATTAGTAAAATTGTTGTTTTTGTGTTTGTTTGTTTTTTTTTTTTGTCATATTTTAGTTCATTCTTTCTAAATTGTTTTTAAATTTCAAATAAAGTGGGTTTTCAATAAACAAAACGGAAATGAGCTTTAAAAAAAGTATTATTATAGTAGTAACGTAACAAGTGTTTGAAAAAAAAAAAAAGCATTAAGGGTATAAAAAAAAAAATTGAATCATATGAGTAATAAAATCATATTTATACTGATTCAGTATCTTTGTGTCTTCTAATTTTGAAGAATTTGATTCCACTTTCATTTCCTAAAGTACCTTGATTTTGTTGAGAGTAAGGATCTTCAGTAATTGGAGCTTGAGCTGTAGCTGGAGCGTCTTCAGCAGCTTGAGTTTGTTGATACTCATTTTGTTGAGCCATTCTTTCTTTATGTTTTCTAAAAGAAAGAGAGATTAAACCACTCCAGGCAATAAAGAATGAAACAATTAAACAAGCAACACATGCCCAAGAAATACCCATTAATGAAGCACCAATTTGAGCGTAACGATTCTCAGAATGGAAAGCAGATCTACCCATAACACTGACAGCAGTTTGGAACGAAGCAGCACCTGCAGCAAAGAGTAACGCTAAAGAGATTAACCAAGAATCTAATTTAACAACAGAACTTGAGAATAATGAGAAGGCTGAAATGATTAGAGTAACACCAGTAAATGATAATGCAATCCAATAGAAAGCAAATGCAAATCTACTCAGATAGAAATAAACATTTCTGTTGTCAATAAACCCTGAAGGGATGTTTTCAGTAGTACCAAAATTATCAACTGGGGAGAATGGATAAGCTGGACCAGAAGTTGAAACGACAGATCTATCGTTTTCCACAGAGGCTAACCCCCAGAAAGTCCACCTTGACATAGCAGGAGCACCTTCAATGTTTGAAGTGTCAGCTTGAATGAAATAAAAGTCATTGAATGGGAAATGAGAAACACCACCAGAAAGAACAACAAAGACTAACAGCAAAGTGGAACCAGCTAACAGAAAAAATTGAAGCAAATATAAATAACCGTTTAATTTCATGATTATAATTAATGATTGAGTAATTAGTTTGAATATAAAATGAAAGAGACGATATAAATAATTATATAAAAAGCAATTGAAAGTGTTTTTTTTTTTTTTTTTTGCTTGTTTTGGTTTTAAAAAAAAAAATTGCTGCAGAAAATTATTATCAAATTCAAAAGAGAAGCAAAAAAAACATTAATTATTTAATTTGAAGAAAAGAAAGAGATTTATTTGTTTTTTGAGAAAGTGTTCTGAGACAGTGGAAACAGTGCTTTAATGGATGAGTACAATAACAAATATCTCACTGGTTTAAACCACTTCTTCCAACCTTTAAATAAAAATGTGGTTCTATTTTAATCCAAATTACGTCAGCTGTCTTAGGTGCCCATCAAAAGTGAATATTTCCTAATTCTGAAATGTAAACAAAAGGCAGAATTAGGAAATGCATTTCCCTTTTTGACTCCCTGAACTCACCCGGATTTTCTTTTGGTACAACGACTCTTTTTTTTTTTTGTTTTACCTAAAAAACTTTTTCACTTTGTTTTTTATATTTAAACACGTCCAAATTAAAATGAAATACATCAGATCTGAACAACAAATAAACATCCCAGAAGGTGTCTCTATTCAAATCAAAGCTAGAAACGTTGTTGTTACTGGTCCAAGAGGTACTTTGACTAAAAATATCAACCACATCAGTGTTACTTTCGAAAAAGTTTCAAACTGTTTGATTAAAATCATCATCCATAACGGTGATAGAAAACATGTTGCTGCTTTAAACACTGTCAAATCTTTAATTCACAATATGATTTTGGGTGTTACTAAAGGTTTTCAATATAAGCTAAAATACGTATATGCCCATTTCCCAATTAACGTTAATACTATTGAGAAAAACGGAGACAAATACGTTGAAATCAGAAACTTTTTAGGTGATAAAAACGTTAGATTAGTTAGAATTAGGGAAGGTGTTGAAGCTTCATTTGCTACGAATCAAAAAGATGAAATTACTTTAACAGGTAACTCAATTGATGACGTTTCACAAACAGCTGCTGATATTCAACAAATTTGTAGAGTCAGAAACAAAGATATCAGAAAATTTTTGGATGGTATCTATGTTTCTGCTAAAGGTGTTATTTCAGATGAATAAATTTTGAATTTGAAAAGAAAATTTTTGTTCCCATGTTTTATGTTTGAGTTTTGGTTTTTTTCGCTTTTGTTTATATAGTTTTTTTTTTTTCTTGTTTGTGTATCAACAAACAACATTGCATTCTCTTATGAGTTTGCTAATAAAGAATCATTACAGTGCTCAATTAAATAAAGAGCCCATTATGATTACTTTGCCTTAAAATAAATTCGTGTAGAGTTTTAGTAGCATTTTAATTTTGATTTTTTTTTTTTTATAACTAATTTTATTTTGTTCAAACATTGAAACTATATCTTCTCATTTTCTTCAAAATTTGTTGGTTGGAATTTGTTTCTTTTGAAATTAAACATATTGAAGGTTCAATATCTTAATTTTATGGAAGAAAATTAACATTTTGATAATTTAGATTATTACAAAAAACATTAATTAAAAATTATGTTCGTTTATTCATGCAAAAAAATTACTTATAGTATTAATAAATAAAGAATATTAAAATTCACATACTATACAAATGGGTTGGTTACATTTTGTGTTTTTTTGTAGGTTTGTTTCATTTAATTATCACCACTAACGGTAGCGACATGTTTTAATAAATCAACAACTCTAGCACTGTAACCGTATTCATTATCGTACCAACATAAGACTTTAAAGAATTGAGAGTTCAATTCTAAACCAGCTCTACCATCAAAGATACAAGATCTTGAATCAGAGATAAAATCACTTGAAACGACAAAATCATTGGTATAACCTAAAATACCTTTTAATTCATTTTCTGATGCATGTTTAACAACCTCAGTAATCTCTTCATATGAAGTCTCTTTACCTAGTTTAACAGTTAAATCAACAATAGAAATGTTGATTGTTGGAACTCTTAGAGATAAACCAGTGATTTTACCTTTTAGTTCAGGTATCACAGCAGCAACAGCCTTAGCAGCACCTGTGGATGAAGGAATAATATTTCCTGGAGCAGAACGACCACCTCTCCAATCTTTTCTTGAAGTACCATCAACAATTTTTTGTGAAGCTGTGGCAGAATGAACCGTTGTCATTAAAGCATCTTGTATATCAAATTTATCATGAATAACTTTAACTAATGGGGCTAAACAATTAGTAGTACAAGAAGCATTTGAAATGATGTTTAAATCAGGAGTATAATCTTTTTCATTAACACCAACAACAAACATTGGAGCAGTTTTAGATGGAGCAGTAATTAAAACTTTTTTAGCACCTGCAATCAAATGCTTTGAAGCAGTATCATTTTCTTTGAAAACACCAGTTGATTCAATAACATAATCAACTTTGTTATCACCCCATGGGATATTTACAGGATCTGATTCTCTATATAATTTAATCTTTCTACCATCAATAATCAAATGATCATCATCAAATTCAACAGTACCTTTATATTTACCATGAGTTGAATCGTATTTGAATAAATAAGCAGCGTATTCAGTGTCAGTTGAAGGATTGTTGATAGCAATTAAATTGACATCTTTATTAGCTGGATCAGTTAAGATATTTCTGATAACAAGACGGCCAATACGACCAAAACCGTTAACACCAACGTTGATAGGCATTTTTAAATAATGTTTGTGATATTAAGTTAATGAATATAAATTAATGATTCAAGGAAAAAGAAAAGAAAGGGAAAAAAAAAAGAGAAGACAAATATCATTAATACTTATCTGAAAGAGAATATCTCTGCGTTTAAATACTTTTGACAATCTTCAATTCAATTGAGTTTTCATCATTCCTAAAACCTCCATAGTTAACCCCGGAATAGTGCGGATCCAAACAACTAGGGAATTCGGCTTCAAGGCAAAAACAATTCAAGTTGAAAATCTGGAGAAAAAAAACTTGAGCCCGGAGAAATTTGTGTCAAATGGAATTAATCGGGTGAATGCTTCCTACCAAATTTGTTAGAAGGAGGAAGGGAATTTTCAGTGGGAGGTAACCAAAACACACAGGGCATCATCTTATTATTAACTTTGGTTTACAAAAATTTTGGTATGTGTAATTGTGGTTCCTGTTCTTTGATCCACTTGTTTATAAATTATAACATTTTGTGGCAAGTATTGTTATTTATTATATTAACAGTTTATAAGATATGAAATATGAAATTACCTATTTGTAAAATAAACACATCGGAATCCGAATAAAAGGCCAAATGGCGTTTATTCAAACTCTTTTGAGAAGTAGAAGAGAAAATGTTCTTAAAACCGTGAAGTATTCTGAAATTATTCGTGGGAGAAATATCTATATGCTGACGATAGTCAATCAGTATCTCAGTAACAAAGTAGTCAACCAATTTGTACCATGTAATTAAATGAATTTACCTCTAATGCTTTTCTGATATTTATTTGGGACATCTCTTTGATTTTTGCAGTTCCTTATTCCTCCGTGCTGAACTTGGAAACTCTTCTTACAAATTTTGGTTATCAATTACGTTGTTATTACAAAGGATATTACTGGTTAGAAAATTAATGTTGGTACATATAAGGCTCTTTGTGGATCAAATGGCCTTTCATAAAGTGTATGGAGGTTGGCGATATAGCCTCTTATAGATTTGATCTGTTTTGTACATCATAAATAGAAAAAGAAAAAAAGACAATTCAAAAAAATTGACCCAATACTTTTTTGAGAATACAAGACCTAAGTTTGTGGGGTTATTAAGATGTCGAGACTCGAGATGCGAAAATCTAAAAGAAGGAAAAATAGGTAGACATGAGCCACTTCATTTATATATGTTTTTTTTTTTCTTATTTATGTGACAGTCATCAAAGTGAAGTGGTGTAGCAATATAACATCTTGTTTTTTACCATGATATCATTGCATGGAAGGCATCTTAGATTGTGTTTTTATCATATGAACCCCATAACACGTTCTCTTTGTTATCCTTATATGTGTCAATCTGTTATCAATCGTCTTTGACGGGAAAACTGTGCAGCATCTACAATTTCTTTATAAACAATAAAAAACTACGTAATTGAACCCAATCATATTTATAACTTTTGAAACTTTCAATCTAAACGACCCTGCTTTCACCCTCTAAACCTTTCAAGACTTGGTCGATGTTATTCAATGCAAAAATTGCAGTTTTATCAAAATTTTGTTTTGTTGAACTACCAATATGTGGAGTTAATGAAATATCATCTCTTTCTAATAAACCAGAATTAATACTTGGTTCACCTGTGAATACATCAGTACCATACGATGATAAATCACCAGATTGTAACTTTTTAATTAAATAATTTTCATCTTCAATTAAAATACCACGACCAACGTTAATTAATCGACCATTTTTTTTAAAATTATCTAAAATTTCATTACTAATTAAACCTTTAGTTTGATTATTTCCTGGTAGACACAATATAACTAAATCACTAACTTTGATCAAATCAATCAATTTTTCAAAAAATTCAACTTCATAATTTAATTTCAATTCATCTTCTCTGAAAATTTCATTTCTTTGATGATATTTGATATTCATTCCAATGGCATTCAATCTTTTACCAATTGCTTTGCCAATTGTTCCAAACCCGATTATTCCAGCGTTTTTGCCAATTGGACTTTCAACGTTCACACCACGACCAACGATCTCACCAAATGGATATTCATTTGAATAATTTGTTAAAGTTCCATTAATTTTACCAGTTTTATAATCCCATTCATTAGAATGTAAATGATTTCTTGCCTTCACTGTGTCTTTGAACTCTCTAGTATAGTGTTGAAATCTTGAGAAATGTCTGAAACTTTCTAAAACATGCCATAATATAGTATCAGCAACTGCTTCGGCACCTAATGATGGAGTGTTGTATAATCTTATACCTTTTTCCTTCAAATAGGCAACGTCATATGGATCATAACCTACAGATGTGATGGTAATGACTTTTAAGCTTGGTGGGAATGCATCAATAACGTCTTTAGTCAATCCTCCAATTCCCATGAAACCTAACCAACCGTTGTAAATAGCTTCAATTTTATTGAAATCTGTTTGCAATTTAGATAAGAATTCCTCTTTTGAAGTTAAATGATATTTCAAGACTTTGTGTGTTTTACTGAATTCGATGAATTGAGGCAGTGATTCATCAAGATCACCAATGAATAAAACTTCAGGTAATGACATTCTAATTAATACCGTTATTGATTGAAGTGGTGGACACACAAAGAATTTCGCGAATAAAGATAGGCTATAAATCCAAAACTACATCAATATCCATAAATTTTAACGTTGTAAATTATAAATAATTATTTTTTTCTTTTCATGATAGTTTAATGAATTTGTGTTTAAGAAAACAGTTTAATGAAAAAAAATATAAAAAAATAAACATGATAGAAAGAAGAATCATAAAATAAATCAATAGGTAAAAGGTCAACTCAATGACATGCATAATTCAAATATATTGAAAACTTCTCTTCTATTTCTAAATTTAATCATATCTTTTTTTCTTATAGTAATGATAACGATCACTTCCTCCCTTCAAATAATACGGACTTTATGAAACTAATTCAACAAACATCATCATATCGAATCAAATTTCAACCAGTACCATCTAGAAAAAAGATAACCAATAAGAATAATAATAAAAAAAAAACACATCATAGGAGAAGAAAAATGACTTGACATAGTAACATAAATAATGATAATATAAGAAAAAAAAAAACTCCATCACTCCTCTAACTCTCATCACACCATCTTCAAAACAAACAAACTGAATAAAACTAAAAAATCAAATAATAAAAATAAGGGGGTTTGATATATATATATATTTTGATAAAATCATTCTCTATATTTCTGATTTTTTAAAATTTTGTTTAATGATGATGATCATCTTGTGGGACACCAACTGGGTTTAATTTGTAAACTGAACCACATTCCCAACATCTGGCAACTTCTTCAGTAGTTGGTTTTAACCATTGGATTAAATGTGAATCAGCTGGGGAACCGGTACAACCAACATAACGGTAGTCGTCATAAGATTCAATTAAAATTGGATCAGCCATGGTTCCAATTCTTGAAGAATCTAATGGTTTAGTGTCGAATAGTTCAATACCTTCTAATTTGGCTAACAATTCTAATCTTTCTAAACCAGTGGCTTGTTCTAAATCAGTTGGGAAAGTACCTTCTTTAGCAGCTTTACCGATTAAAGTAGAAGCACCATCAACTTCAGCTAAATTAGCAGCAGTTTTAACTGGTTTTGAATTCAATAGAAATTTGGCTGAAGAAAATGATCTGACTGATTGTTTGGTGATTAAACGGGATGAACGTAAAGCGAACATTTTAGTTTTGATAATAATTGTGTTGTCTTGTAGGTTAAAGTTATTTTAACTCGAACGATTTTTTTTTTTTTTTAACAAAAAAATTCAGCTATTTTCACAAAGTTTTTATTGGTGGAGACCTTGACTTCCTAATTGGGAAAGTATAATAATCTTTGTACTTGCCAGAATGATGTTTTTTCTTTCCCAGTTCGATTTTGTGTAGGGGCAGTTTTTTATACTCATAAATGTCTGGATGTATGGAAAATATTCTTGTGACTGCTGATTTGTTGTGTGTGTCGCTTACCGAAAGACTCACAAAAAGCGCGAAATCATTCCGCACAGAAGCACTTTCCCGGGCCAAATTCACCGGTTTGCGCAGCAATTTTTTGTTTCGTTGTTGATTGTGTTATACAAATTTTTCAATCTTTTTTCATTCATTTAGAATTGTTGTTTTAATTTAATTAGACTCAAATTATACAAAGTATGTTGAATTACAGATACAGCAACAAGTTCAACAGTGTGGTTAATATTATAACAGGAGGCATCAACTACATAATCATCACCCAAATCAAACCCATTCAATCATTTTTCATTTGTATTCAAGCATGAAATTTTTCATCAAAACTCTTATACTACCAATACAATTGACTTCAATCTTGCAACATTAAAACTTTTACATTGAAAATTAAATCAATGTGTGTCATATTTCTATTTTTTGAACCTCAAATATTTCCACACAAAAGACTTAGTTACCAACCATTAATTATTTTTAAACCCGTAAATATATACTAACAATCAAAATCAGATGCCAAAAAAGAGAGCTTCCAACGGTAGAAACAAGAAAGGTAGAGGTCACGTCAAACCAGTTAGATGTGTTAACTGTGCTAAATGTGTTCCAAAAGATAAAGCCATCAAAAGAGTCACCATCAGAAACATTGTTGAAGCTGCTGCTGTTAGAGATTTAAGTGAAGCTTCTGTCTACCCAGAATACGCTTTACCAAAATTATATAACAAATTACATTACTGTGTCTCTTGTGCTATTCACGCCAGAATTGTTAGAGTTAGATCAAGAACCGACAGAAGAATCAGAGCTCCACCATCAAGACAAAGATTCAACAACGGTAACAGAGTCTCTCCAGCAGATGCTGCTAAAAAAGCTTAAGCTTGAAAATTTTATCAATGTTTTCAGTTATCTAGATTTTTAAGGTTCTGTTTGATGTTGTCCAAAAATTCATCTAATAAATAGTTCATTTTATGAAATTATTGTAGTAAAATATTAGTTATTATCACATGTATAAATTAATTTTTTTTTATATATTATATTACTATAAGTTTGCCATAACAAAAGCTTGTTCGGTTAATTTTTCTTGTTGATCACCTTCCACATCTTTGTTTTGTTCAACTTGTTCGCCATTTTTATTTAAGTTAATTTCCACTGGTGATTCTTTATCCATATATAATTCTTCTTCATTTTGTCTATCGATTGAATCAGTTATTGAATCCAATTCATAAAATAACATAAATACACCAGGTGTTGATAACACTTCTTCTTCATTAACAATTTCGATATCTTCATCACTTGTTCTCCACCAAACTCCTCTAAGTTTTCTAAAAGCGATATAATGACCATAATTATGAGTACCATAATGAACTATCACTGAACGTAATTGATAAACCAATGGACCACCTGAAGTTGCTTCTTTTTCACAAATTACTGGAATCTTCTTTTGTGACGAATTTGGTTCTTCATCACTTTCTTCTGATTCTGATAATTCTGATTCTGATAGTTCTGATTGTGAAACTGGTTCTATTACTGATTCAACCTCTGACTCAACTTCGTTACCTTCTAATCTGACATTGTTTTGCAATTTCTCAAGCTCGTCCCTCTTTTCTTCGTGTTCTTCTTGCTCTTCAACTTTTGAATTTTGTTCATGTTCTTCAATTTTATCTTCACTTTCAACTTTAAACAATTTCTTACTCATTGGTAAACGAGCATCAGTATTAATTTCATCAGGAGATGCAACAAAAGGATCCAAATCAAATTTCATGGGAAATAAAACTCTTGCATTATTTTTACGAACTCTATAAGTATTTGGATCAAAAACAGATCTATTAATATGAATAGATAATAATGAAGGAGGACGACTGATTAGAATTTGTTTTGATTTTGACGATTTCTTGGCCATATTTTTGGTTAATAATTTCTTTAAAATATCGTCATTGATGATTGATTTATTTAATTCAGCTTCAATTTCAATAATTCTTTCTTTAAATAAATCAATTAATTTCAAATTAGGTTCTTCTTGTTTATTCAATTCATCTAATTGTGACTTTTGATATTCTAAAACATTATTTAATGCACATCTATTACAATCAACGCCTTCAATAATTTCAGGTTCAATCCACTTATTCAATAATTCACTTAATTTTAAGGCTGTATAATTATCAGTTGGTAAATTTAAACTCAATCCACTGAAAACATTATATCTTATCCCACCAACTTCACCACACTCAATACAACCAATTCTTTCTGCTGTTAATCCATCGACTGGTGTTAACAAATTAAATTTAAATGCCTTCTCTTTAGAATTACCCAAATTAGGATCAATTTGTTGTGCTGGGATGAACACATCACCTAATGAGCCTAATTCATCTTGACCAAAGATTGAGTTTTGAGGTAAATCTTTGATTAAAATTGATTCATTGGAAGAAGTTTCCTTTTTAATGTTTGAGATTTTTTTAAAATCAGCTTCTAATTCAAATAATAAAGATTGGAAAAATTCTTGAGCATCTTCTTGATTATATCCCATTAAAAAATTCTTATTTGGTGATTTTGTCATGTTTCTTAACAACTGATTTGTTTTGTAATCATAATTTTTATTAAAATGTTTTGAATTTAATCGTTGTAATAAATTTCTAAAATTTTTAGTGAATTTTAACTCTTCATTATTTTCATTTTCAAATTCATCAACTTTTGAATCTTCAATGAATTGTAATAATGTATTTGATGATGAAAGACTTTGTAAGACTGAATTCATAAAACATGTATTCCCATCATTTACTAACCCACCGATATTACCACCTTTTTTGTAGACAAGATCTAACGTCTCATCATCAACTAATCTATTTTTTCTACCGAATAATCTTCTTGATCTACCAACTCCGTTAATATTACCTCCATTCATCATATTTGACATGAAATTCATAAACTGTCCTATAAGATCACTTTTTGAATTAAAATAAATTAAACTAGGTATAGATATTAATAATAAAGATATTAATATGCTATTACTGGATGAAGGTGCTTTGAAGAACTTCACTTTTAACTGATTAATGTAACGATATATAGAAAACCAATTAAATTTGATTTTCAAATTTTTTTGTATAATTTCAAGTAAATTGATTGAAATTTCTTTTTGATTTTTGGAATCCTTTTGATCAGCTGAGATTGTTTCAAAACGAGCGAATACTGTAATGAGTATAATGTACACTTGATTAATCAAACCAAACATATAACAGTTGATTCTACTTGAACTTTATCTCTTTACTAAGAGATGTGTGTGTGTGCTTTTTTGTTATATCTATGTAAAACAGCAGCACAAAAAACAAAACAATCGGGGATTCTACTGGTGTCAATCACTGTCTATTTCAATTGAACAACTTTAGGTAATAAACACTTAATGAACAAATGAGTATTTTATTTGTTTCTTTATTAAAAATCTGATGGAAAAGTTCGAATATTTTTTTTTGTTTACCCGATGAGCTACAACCTTTGAATGCCTGATTGGGTAATCGTAGAGATATATACATACACAATTATTTTCAAAAGTAAAAAAATCATTGATTGAATATCAACACAAACTCAAGTGACATAAACAGAATATAAAAACAGTCAATTGAAGGGTAAATAAAGTAAAAAAAAAAAGTAAAATAAAAAAAGATCACACACACACACACACACACACACACAAAAAAAACAAAAAAAAATCACAATAAAAATCTAGATGAAATCAAACAAATCAAATAAAAAATCACACAGACACAATTCACAAAGTCATTAGATCAAATCAATAACGGACACACGTAAACAAAAAACAAAGAAAAAAAAACATTTGATAAATTCTTTAAAGGAAAACATAAAAAAAAAGATAAGATTGTCAATTTTTAACGACCTTGATTATAGGTCATGGGAGGATAATTTTGATATTGAACAGCTTGGGAACGATCTTTACCCCAACCTGATTTCAATGGACGACCATTGATAACAAAACCATTCAATTGAACGATTGCTAAAGCTGCTCTTTCATGAGAGTCATATTTAACAAAAGCACAATTTTTCCCAGGTATGAATCTTAAATCAACAATAAATCCAAAATTTTGTAATAACGGGATTAAATCGTTTTGAGTTGTAAATCTTGCTAAATTACCTAAATAAACACTTGTTTGCCATGATGGAGACTTTCTTAAAACTAAATCATAATTTTGTGGAGATAAAATATTGAGACCATTTAGTCCATTTTGCTGTTGTTGTTGTTGAATTGAACCCTTTGAGTTTTGAATTGAACCAGTGATCAAATTTTCATTAGAATTATTTTGAAGTAAACCGTTACCATTTTGTTGTTGTGGTAAAGGTTGTTGAAAATTCTGATATTGATTATTTAAACCATTATTTTGATGATGGTTATTATTGTTATTGTGATGATGGTGATTATGATGATGGTTATTGTGATGTAAATAGTTGTTTCTAAAACCATTAGAATTCTGTTGTTTATGAGAAGCCCAATTCAATCTAATTGTTCTGTTTGCGATCAATGCACCATTCATTGTTTGTAAAGCATCTTCAGCATCTTTTTGATCAACAAAGGAAACAAAACCATATCCTCTTGATCTACCACTTTGCATATCCCACATAACGTGAGCTTGATACAAAGATTTAAATTGATTAAAAGAATTTCTTAGTAATTCATCATCAACTTCAGTTGATAAATCACCGACAAAGATGTTAAAACTATTTGGATCATTTTTAGCTTGTTGTGATTGATAAGCGAAATTTATATTAATTTCTGAACCATTCAATTGAGATTTATTTAAATGATTTAAAACAGTTTCAGCTAATTTTTCATCATCATATTCAACAAATGCATAATTCAAACCTGGTCTATTTTTATCATGTAAAATTTTAACACTTTGAACGATACCATCAATTGAGAATATTTCACGTAGATCATCTTCACTTACAGATTTAGCCAAACCACCAACGTATAATATTTTATGAGAAACTTCACGACCACCTTCAGTTGCTAAAGCATGAGAAGCTTCAGTATCTTGTTCAATCTCAGATTGTGACTGTTGTTCATTACCAGATGAAGCAATTGGTGTTGATTCTGTTGCATCGTCGATTTTAAGTTGTTGCAATTGTTGTTGAGTTTCTTCAACTTGTGAGATTTGTTCTTGTTGTTGTTGATCTTCTTCACTCATTACGAATTAAATTGGAGTTTTTTGGACGGGTGGGTTGAAAAACAAAAGGGTACTAATAAATAACTTAACAGTGATGGAATTGAGTAAATATAAGATAATTTCAGATAAAATTGAGATATAATAAATGTATGAATAAAATCAATAAAGCTTTATCTATATATGAGAAAACAAAATTTAAATGTGATTGGGAAAAAGACAAATACTATTAACAGACAAAGAGCCAAGGGTTGGTAAAAAATTAAATGAGCGACAGTTGGAAGGCTTTGTAAGTCAAGAATGAACAAAAAGAAATGAGTTTTTGTCAAATGAAATTTTTTGATCTTTTTGTTAATTAATTTTGTAAACAAAAAGTTTTTTTTTTTTTTTTTTTTTTTCCTTCTTTCTTCTTCTTCTCGTTTGGACGTTTTTAAAATAAATTTGTTGACTTCCAAATTAGGAAGTTCCAAATAATGTTTTTTATTTCATTTATTTTTTTCTTCAGAGATTTTTCCACAATACACAATTTTAATAGTCTGAACGGGGTGATTCACAATGCATCCAATCCACACTTCCCAGCCAGAGACAGACACGGCCATTGACAGAAGAGTGCCCGAATTCCCAGTTGCCAACTCTCCTGATGAAGAGTCATACTTCAACAATAATAAAGAACCAGAGTATTTAGATGAATTGATTAAAGAGTCAAACGAATTTGCGAAATTCCATCAAGGTAAACATCAAATCGCACTGGTCACGTCAGGTGGTACCACTGTCCCATTGGAGAACAACACTGTTAGGTTCATTGATAATTTCAGTGCTGGTACAAGAGGTGCAACATCTGCTGAATATTTCCTTGAACAAGGCTATGCTGTTATTTTCTTACATCGTGAGTTCTCATTATTACCATATTCACGTCACTACTCTCATTCAACGAATTGTTTCTTAGATTATATGACTGAAGACTCTGATGGTAGATTGGAAATCAAATCTGAATATAAAGAATCAATGTTGAAAGTTTGGAAGAAATATGAATCTGCTAGAAAAGAGAATCTATTGTTACTATTACCATTCACCACAGTCAATCAATATCTATTTTCATTGAAGGCTCTGTCTAAAGTATTGGATCCTTTTGGAACAGACGTTATATTTTATTTAGCAGCAGCAGTGTCTGATTTCTTTGTACCACATTCACAAATGCCAGAACATAAAATTCAAGCCCAAGATCACGTTGAAGGAGGTAAATTGGTTGTTAATTTAGATCCTGTGCCGAAATTCTTAAGAAGATTAGTTGATTCATGGGCTCCTGGTGCCATGATTACTTCATTTAAATTGGAAACTGATGAATCTATTTTGATTAAAAAAGCTCAAACTGCAATTAATCGTTATAATCATCAATTAGTCATTGGTAATTTATTACAAACAAGAAAGAAAGAAGTCGTTTTTGTTTCTAAAGATGATATAAATAATCCAACTTGGTATAGATTATCAAAAGACGAAATTGATCAAGGTGTTGAAATCGAAAAATTGATTATTCCTGCAGTTATTGAAGCTCATAAACATTGGATTGAGAACCATAAATAAATATATGTATCTATACATATTCCTTAAACCATTAATAGAACGTCTTTAGCTAGTTCTAAACCTAGTAATCTAATCATATTCAGCACAATCTTCTGGAAAACTGGACTGAATTCATTGAATGGAATATCCATGATTTTATCATTTATTAATATTTTGAATTTTAGATTTTTTTTTGTATTCATGATCTCTTCAATTGAAGATGAATTTATAATGAATAAAGGAATCTCATAAACGTTTTTGAATGATTCATCTTCAACTTTAAATAAATTTAACGATCTATCAAAACCTTCAATTAGTTCATTTTCATTTAATTTATTATATCCAAATTTATTTTCTAACTGGAGATCAAATCTTTTGAAAGTTTCGTCATTAAACAATTCCCAATTGAAATCAATTGGATTAAGTACTTGACCTCCAAATTTACCTTTATATTTCATTTTAATACAGTCTTTAATAAAATAACCTAGATATAAGTATTCCAAATTCAATTTCTTCATCATTAATAATTCAATTAATATAGTCACTTTACCCATCGATAGTTTATTCTTAGTGGCTACTTCATTATCATAAACGAAATAAATTGATGAGATACCAATTGGTAAGATATCCAAAAAACTTATACCAATTAATTCATTCTTATAATAATAACATAATTGAACTGGACCGAATTTGGCAATTTTATATTCAATTTCACCATTAACATTATTAGTGTCAATTAATCCATCTTCCTTGAAAGGGTTATCCAATAAGAATCGTTTAAATGTTTTTTTAGAAACATCACCATCAAGATGAATACTTTCTTGATAACTTTTATATAACTTATATTTATCATCAAAGTTATCAGTTTTATTTTCAAATTTGATTTCAAATACATCGGATTCAAACAGCTTATTAAGTTCTAAATCAATGTCAAACGTTTTCGATTCATTTTTACCAACTTGTATAAATGTATTAAACTTATTTAAATCGTTCTTCAATTCTTTATTCAATTTTAAATATTTAAAATTAGTTCTAATTGTATGATAAAAGCAGCAATTCCTCAAGTTGTCACATTTGTATAAGAAACTTCCAGATCTTCTATAATTTAAATCAATCAATTTCGAATACTGTTCAACCGTCATATTTTCCACATTGAAGCCAATTGTTTTACTCTCGTCATAACTCTCATTATAAGGAATCCATGATTTGATGCTCGTTGCCTCCTCGACTGTTTTACCACCGTGACAATATCCACAATCATCGCTCTGTATGTAAACAGGCCTTGAAAGTATCAAATGATCGTGTAATGACAGCATTTTTATTTTATTACAGTCTTATATCATATAAAAAGCAAAAACAAATTCCGAAAAAGAACACAATTTAAATTGTATTCAACTCACACATATTAAAATGTTCAGAAGATTCTACTCAGTAAACTACTTCAAACTATTTCCAAAATCAACGACTTCCAACAGTTTCATCGTAAATACTCAAAAATTGAGAAAAGAATACCGTCAATTACAACAAATTTACCATCCGGATAGATCTCAAGATATAAATATCGAAGCAATTAAACAAAAAGATGAGATAGACTCACAGCTATTGAATAAGGCCTACACTACTTTGAAGGACCCATTGAGTAGAGCTCAGTATATTCTACAACTGAACGGGATTGACGTTTCCAATGATGCTTTAAAGACAGATGATAATGTATTCTTAATGGAAATATTAGAAGTTCATGACGAGTTAGAGAATGCAACGAATAAACAAGAGATCGAAATCATAAGAAAAGATAACGAATTCAAAATAAAACAAATCGAATCTGAACTAACTGAACTATTCAATGCTAATCAATTCGAAAATGCAAAAGAGTTGGTCATTAAATTAAAATATTACACAAACATTCAACATGCTATCTCGAATTGGGAGCTAGGCAAACCAATCACTTTATCTCATTGATATATATATATCATACCATCTCCTCATCCTGGACTATCTTGTATTCACACTCGTTATATTCTTTCATCTCTTCTTCAGTTTCTGGCACCTGTCTTAACCATTTCATTCTACTACCAACAGTGCTTAATTCATTCAACCTAAATCCAAATATCTTGACTTCATATAGATTGTTGGCGTTACCTGCTTTCAATTTACTCCTTTTCTCCACCTCTGGATACATTTTAACGAATAATCCAGCAAATGTGGTACCAAAATAAGCACCATCGATATTCAAATATCTTGAAGAATTGGGTAGGTACAAATCCATACAACTTGGACAGAACAGTCTTACTGCTTCAAAACCTGGTAAATCTTGTCTACCCACTGGCAATAACGGCATACCGTCACATAAATATCTTGAACAAACACCAAACTGTTTCTTTTCATATTTGTCCTTCATCATGGCAAGCCCCTGTTTGGTGATGATGAACCTCTGGTGAATCAGACCGTATAGCAGCTCAGCAGAGTGTTGAATCAGAGGCATGTCCGATACCTTGACTGGTTCATCTGGCTCAAAATCCAATATTAAATCTAATGCTTCTCTGTAAAATGGAACCATTGAAGGCAATCCAGTCAAATTGAAATCGTCCTCAATAAATTCAGACGCAACCTCCACTAAGTAGTCGTTCCCGTAAAGTGAGCAGAAATCACTGATCCAATTCTCGTATTCTTCTGTTGTGTCGGACATGCTAGTTTATATTTCCTTCAACTAATTTTTATTATCTGTGTGTGTATAAAATTTTCATTTTTTTTTTCTTTGATAATCATCCATTATTATGAACAGGTAGACACAATCATGAACGTTTTGCTCATAATCACACTCTTGTTGCTCCTAAAGGTATTCTCTACCGTCATTTTAGCAACATTAACCAAGTTCCTCCATCCATACTTGAACTCTGAGTTATTCAACACCGAAAGACAGATCAAAGCAAAGATTAACCAATCAATAATAGAAAAAAATTCATTATCACCACAAGATCAATACGCTAAGTGGACTAAATTGAACAGAAGTATTGAAAAATTGGAGAAAGAATTGAATGCCGTTCAGCTGAAGATCTCTGAATCTTCAAAATTTAACGACTCGTTAATCAAAAAATTTAATTTATTACTAACTGTTTTAATATTTGGTACAAGATTTTATTTCAGAAATGAAAAATTATATTATTTAAGTTTAAACATCGTTCCTAGATTTGTGGAGATTTTATTATGTTTGAATATCTTACAATTTGGTATCAATTTATTGAAGTTTAAATTGGAATTTAACGATGTTGGATATATTAATATCAATAACTGGTGTCTTTTATTCAATACCTTTGTTTCTAATTTAACTTTCATCGTGGAGAACGTTAACAAAAATGAACTGTCGAAACCTATCAAACCTGAATCATTATCTACAAAAGTTAAATAAATAATATACATAAAAAAAAATTATTGTCTCTCTTCAACGTAAACCACAAACTTGTCCTAATAATAATATATCAGAACAATCCTCAAAGTCATTTGAATAGTAATTATTCCATTTTGAATCTCCATTTTGATAATCTGAAACCAATTTAAGGTCAGTTTTTTTCCTTCTTGGATCTAAACATTTACATAAATATTCTAATTTTTTAAAACTTTTATCTTTTGATCTTTTCTTTAATTTTTTATCATTGATTAATTTCATTAAGATATAATGTAACCAATATAGATTAGTCTTTGGGGTATAGATTGTCCAATCAATCTCATTTTGATTGTTTTGTCTTAATATCTCATTCCTCATAAATCTATATATATCGAATTGATAATCTCCTTTACCTTTGAAAAAATCAGGATGATCTAAGCTTGTATAAATGATTTTACCATCATCATCATTCAATCTTGATAATGTATAATCAATCAATTTAACTGATAATTTATTCTTAGTAAAATTTGACGTTATTTTTTCCTCATCTATTGAGATGTTGGAGATATCACTCTCATTAATTCCTTCAATTCTACTAATAACTATGTTACCCCAATGTAAATCTCTATGTTCAAATTTTAATTTTTTCTCAACATTTGATAAATATTCAACAATTTGCCAAAAAATTTCTAATGATTCATTCCATTTATTGATTTCAAATTTCTCTAAATCTAATCCACCATATTCTAAATTTAAAATTAAATATTTTTGATTTGAATTGAATTCATTTGGTCTTAAATTTTTAGAACCTTTCAATTCGTTAAAATCATCCCATAATTTTAATAAAAAATTGGGATATAAACCCTCAACTATATAAGAATCATTCAATTTAATGAAACCAGGTTGATTATTTAATTTGTAATTGATTTTCAATTCTTGAATAACATTTTCAATTGATGGTTGATCAGTTGAATCATTACCAAATGGTATTATTTTTAAAATTTTAGTAATATCACCAGTTTGAAAATCTTTCACTTGGAAAACTTCACTATATGATGCTTCATTAAATTTAATTAAATATTCATTATTTGATAAATTTAAGATATTATCAATATATGAAGTAAATGAGTAAATTTGTTCTTTTTTAGTTAATTCAATAAGTTTCTGTAATTGGATATTATCAATATCATTCATCGTTTGAAGAGTTGTGTGATTTGTTGGTATAGTTTGTTGTTTCGATAAAGTTGAATTGATAGAAATAATTGATGGTGAATTTCTTAATCTATTAGATAATTTTAATCTTGAATCATTATCAGGTTTTGGTAATGAAATCATGTTTCTATTTAAATCGGTAATTGATTCTTTCTTATTTAATCTTAATACTGATCTTCTCATATCACTGAATGAACTTTTACCCTTCAATGATCTTACTGATTCAACATCATTCTCCTTTTTATAAGATGATGAAAAAATCGATGATAGTCTAAATAATGATCTTGATGATCTTAAGCTTGATGTTGTGTTTGTACTCATCAAACTAATTGTATCATCGTCAAGTTTTGGGTTCTTGAGATTTAAATTAGATTGACGTTGAATAATTGGTGATAAATAATCACTTGATCTTTTATTTGATGTCTCGCCAACAACACCAGGTTTGATACTTTTATAAGGAGTTGATTCAGTTGAATTTTCACTAGAATTAACAGAAACTGATGATAAAATATTACCAACTTTATTCATTGCATTTTTAAATGAAGTTATTGATGAAGTTGACGAGGATTGTTGTGAAGAAATTGAAAATCGTTTATTCCTTGATGATGAAGTTGAATGAATTGACTGAATTGATGGTACTGAATTTATTGAAAATCTTTTTGAAATATTTGAAATACTATTTGAATTTTCTTTATCTAATTCATTGTTAAAGGATAATAAAGACCATCTTTTAGAACTATTTGAAGTCACTGAAGATCTTTTCCTTAAATGACTGAGACCAGCGGAGCTGTTTCTTTGAAAGGTTGGAACTGATGAATTTAATGGAACTCTTTTATCATTGATATCATTTGTTAAGTTATTAACTGGTGATATATCTTGTAAAATTGAACGTCTATTTGGAGTCGAAGATTGCTTATTTTTAATTCTATCTGGACTGGCAATCATTACCTCTGAACTTTCATCATGATCATTATCAGAAACTGAGATATTAATCAAATGTGATTGACCATACGGAACATCTGAGATTTCTTGAAATGAATCGTTATCGTCGTCATTCTCAAATTCATCATCACTTAATTTATCTGATGAGATGTTAAACTCATTCTCCAAATTCAAAACAACATCATTAAGATTATATCTAGCAGTTTTCTTATTTATAAATCTTCCATATGTTGCTCCTGATGGTAGAATTAGACCATTCCGTCTATCTCTGTTACTTAGCATTATCTTAGCAAAAAGGAGGCAGGACTAAATAGTTATAGCAATCTAAAGTTTTAATAAATCTGTATCTATAGAAGCAAGGTTTTAGCAATGGTAAATATTGAATTTCCATAAGACACTTTTTTTTTTGTTTTTGTTTTGTGGTGTTTTTTTTTTACTCTGTTTGTTTTGTTTACATTTTTAAATGAAGTGTAACCAAGGTAATTTTTTTCAAATAACGCGAAATCACACCGTAAAAATGTTCTAGATTGTTGGTTTTAAGTTATATTATGCAAGTTACTAAGTACTTTGAGTTGATGTAGAAACAAAACAATCATTGTAATTACCAAAGTTATTTTAAAAAAAATCTAGATTGTCATGACTAAACTCATTAAGTATAATTAAGTTAAAAGAGGTAGAATGAATTTCAAAACAACAACTCATCAATAAAACACGGATATAATTAGAATTGCGGATGTAATTTTACAAAAAAAACATAACGTCACAGACAGGATTCGAACCTGCGCAGGTAGAACCCAATGCCTAACAGCTCGCATATGCATAGCAGGGCATCGCCTTAAGACCACTCGGCCACAGTGACTTTGAAATCGTGATCAAACAGGATCGAACTGGAGGACTTAGAGTCAACCAGTTTCATTCGGCTTGGCCACGAGACCTTTTTGTGAAATTTGTAAGCATCTAGCTAGGATATTATCCGCATTACGTTTATTACATAATAACTTAGGCATCTAAATTTACCTGGAAAAACAGTTTAAGGAAAAATCAAAAAGACGGTGTAAGGAATACAAGCTAAAAAACAGAGTTAGAGCTTATGAGTGTATAGATAAAAAAGTTAATAAACAATCATCTTAGAAAAAAAAAAAAAAAAATGTGTGCAACACTCCCAGAAGGAAAAATTCAGTTGAACCAGAAGGGTATAAAGAAGAAATTGTAAGAAATAGAATACCAAATTAGGGAATGTATTTAGTTGTATAGCTTTAAAATAAACAATTTAAGAGAAAAAAGAAATGTGTATATAGTGTATTGGGTAATACTAGTGTGTAACATGAAACAGACAAGTTAAGTTGAATAAAATCAAAATTTAGAATGAGTCATGACAAAGTCAGAGAAGAGAAGTTAAAATATAACTTACTCCCCAATTAGAAGTCCTTATTTCCGTATTTTGATTATAAATGAATCATGATACTTTAGCGGGAAATAAAAACGAAATTACAAACTCGATCCAATGTCCATATATATATCAAATTATGGATCTTGTGATCCTTTATAATATATTAAAAAAATCTTATTGCACTCCTTAACATATCTTATGAATTGAAAAATCACGATATGACTGAAAAACTAGATGATGAAAATATCATAAATCCAAGAGATGAGATTATTGAAGTTCCTGATGGTGGTTATGGTTGGATCGTTGTTTTAGGTAATTTATGTTTAAATACAGCAGCTGCATCAACTGCAACCTACTCTATCTATTTAGCTCATTATCTTCAAGATTCATATTTCCCAGGTGCAACAAAGTTAGATTATGCAGCTATTGGTGGGATTCAACTAGGTGCAGGGTTTGTATTGGCACCATTTATTGGTATAATATCGGATAAGTTGGGTGTCAAAATAACAGTTAGTATAGGAGCAGTTTCAATGTTTTTAGGATATTTTTTATCAGGTTATGTCAAAACATTATGGCAATTATATCTAACCCAAGGTTTATTACCTGGACTAGGTTATGGATTCATATTTGCTCCTCCTTATGCACTGATCCCTCAATGGTTTAGGAAAAAAAGATCATGGGCAGTTTCAATAACAACAAGTGCTGCTGGGTTTAGTAGTATAATGTTCAACTTGTCGGTTCAAGCAATTATTAAAAATTTAAGCTTAAGATGGGCATATATTATTCAATCAATAATTTGTGCAGTTTTATGTATTGTTGGCATAAGTTTAATCAAAACAAGAGATCAACATATCAACCATGCAAAAACTAAGGTATTTGATTTGAATCTAGCAAAACATCCAATATTCATTGCATTTACCTTACATGTTTTTTTAGTAATGCAAGGGTACTCTGTTTTATTGTTAGGAATTGCTGATTTTACTAAAACATTGGGATTTACATCAACACAAGCTTCAATTGCATCATGTATGATTGGGGTTGGGTTTTTAATAGGTAGACCAACTATAGGAAGAATTGGAGATTGGAAAGGAATTGTAACAACAACTATAATTAATTATTTAATTGTTTCGATTTTATGTTTTGCAATGTGGATTTCAATTAGAAATTTTGTGTCTGTTATTTTCTTCAGTTTATTTCAAGGGTTTTTATCGGGTTCTATTTGGTTAAGTTTATCACCAATTGCTTCAAGATTAT
This sequence comes from Phaffomyces thermotolerans, assembly GCA_003707215.2. Taxonomy (NCBI): domain Eukaryota; kingdom Fungi; phylum Ascomycota; class Saccharomycetes; order Phaffomycetales; family Phaffomycetaceae; genus Phaffomyces; species Phaffomyces thermotolerans. Next base: position 19,333 of record PPNJ02000008.1, on the reverse strand, counting down.
TTGGTTTAAGAGATTTAAGAAACGTTTTAAATATGCTTTGGTTTGTATTGGGTGTATCGTCTATAGTTGCACCAATCATCGGATTAAAACTGAGAAGTGTTCCAAAAAATGGTGCATTATATTCACCAACTCAATACGTTGACACAGCAGTTTATTGTGGTTGTACTTATTTTGTTTCAGTTTTATGTTTGTTAATAATTAGAGGTTATTTGGTAGCAAGAGATGAGATATTAGTTGGAGAAGGAAAGATTCATGAAGATAATGATGAAATGCATGTTAAAGTTTCAATGGGAAAAAGTTTCAAAAGTATGTTCAAAGTTGCACAAGAGAGAAATATATAAATATTTGACACATTTTCAAATTGGCTGAATAACAGACTAAAGTGATGAAAATGAGTATATATATATAGATATTGAATATTCAATTCGCAATCTTGAAAGATTTGTTTACAATTTTGGTTCAGGATAAATAATCAATGCTACTTACAAACTCACAACTATCCATGATACATATGATAATCTCAATCCCATTCTCCATTAGCGATTTCAGACTCTATTCCATCAATAATAACTTTGATTTTATCAACTTTTTTGGTGAAAGCTTCCAATTTATCATGGCTTGAAGATGATAGTATTGTCTAATAGTATCTTATAATGATAATAGAGTTTGATGTTTTTCCAGCATTTTCCCTTCAGTCTCAGTACTTTCTTTTATTATAATCTCTTCTTTCTCAACAATACTTCATTTTTGAGCGATTCAACCACCAGAACTGTTTTACTTCTAACGGTTTTAGAATTTAAATATTGAACTTCTAAATGGTATTCTAATTCTGTTTTTGAAAGATTTGGAAATTGAAGTGAAGTATATACGACTTTTTTTTTTATTTCCATGGTTGTATAACCTTGAGATGCTAATTTTGTAGATGATCTTTGTTGTTAAGGAAATATCAAATTTTTCAATTGAAGTGACTTGTTTTCTTCTTGTTTTTATAACTATCCATATTCAACCAACATTCCATCTTGGACGAATATATCACCTGATTGCTATCTCTAGCAAACTGTTTTCTTTTCCTTGTTCTTGATTTGTATCGAGTTGAGTGACCTATCATTGACGAAATCTTCAGAAACTGAGAAAATATTAGTCTATAACTTGATTGATTATTTGATTGGTGACCATTAAGAATGCTTTCACTACAATGCAACAAGTCTATAAATTCATTTTCTGATATCTTGAAAGCTGTATTGACATCAAAGACCTGATCTAACAACCAAGTTAAAGATTTCTCAGGGTCGCCTTGCAAACTGTTTATGATCTAGCTCTGAAATTAGACACACAGTTCAGTCATCATAACAAAAATTTGAAAAGCCTAAAAACGGTATTCGCTGACTACCTCAGTCATATATTACATACGTTCAACTGTTTCTTTGTAGTTGTGGTTTATTGTTATGAAATTTTTCGTGTGAGCATTTGTAAGTATCTTTTGCAGCTAAGTACAGTTATCTTCATCAGCCACCTCGGGTCTCGGGTCTCGGGGAATTTCATTTATGTATCGGCCCAAGAGACCGAAACCTACTTAAGAATAATCTATAATTATATCGGTTATCAATTATTACTGAATGAATTGATCTGGGAAGCTATCTATCTCGTTCTTATTCAAGCTTTCTAACTCATTAGCGATCACTAAAGTTGTCAGTTTAACTCCAAATATTTATTTGCAATTAGAGAGAACTCTATTTTGAGGTTTTCATCTGCCAAGTTTAACGAAGACAGTTTTTTTTTTTGTGTCAAAGTCAGTCAGAAATTCACAATGAATGTAGAAAGTCGATCATTAATACGTTTACATACTAGTAGACAGACCACTCCATCTCAGTGATTATCAATCTACGAACGTCAAACTTTCAAGCCTTTTTCTTCATTGATTCTAAAATATTTTTATTTGTTAAAAATACAATTTGCCGTTTCTGATGATGGATTTAATTCCATTTCTAGAAAAAAAAAATTTTTTCTAAACCGAAATGAAAACAAAAGAAGGAAAAAAAAAATTATTCATTCAGTATTATAAATAAACAGGTAAATCACTAGAAATTTTTCAGTTTTTTTTGCTTATTAATACATTTTTGGGTAAATTGATCATGAGTATTCACGAAACAGATAATCTCAATCCATCAGATACGACTATATCTCAAACGGAAAATGATTTCACACAACAACCTTCAAATAACTCATCAATTTCGCTAGGTTCAAGTGCAGATTCACCAAGGGAATTTATAGATTTAGAAAAAAATGAAGAACAAGAATCCGAAGATGCTGTTGATGCGTATAAATTGAAGAAACTTGAATCAAATACTGATGTTTCTAGAAAATTATCAAAAGTTTTAACTTCATCAGGTACACCACAAGAAATTAATGATACTTATAAAACACCCATGCCACCAATGGGTTTTAATAAAGAAATTCCTTTAGAATTCCCAGATCCAGAACCTTATACCGTTTCATTCAACGGTCCAGACGATCCATTACATCCACATAATTGGCCATTAAAGACCAAAATCATTCAATGTTTCATCATTGGTATCAATACCGCTACGGTTGCTTGGGGTTCATCTATTTTTTCATCTGCTATACCTGAAGTCGCAGCTCAATTCCATGTTGGTAGAGTTGTTGCAACATTAGGTATTTCATTATACGTTTTAGGGTTTGCTACTGGTCCTGTTATTTGGGCTCCATTATCTGAATTATTTGGTAGAAGAATTATATTAATTTTAAGTTGTCTTGGTTTCACATTATTTCAATTTGCCGTTGCCACTGCTAAGGACTTACAAACTATCTTGTTATGTAGAGCATTTGGTGGTATGATTGGTGCAGCTCCTTTAGTTGTTGTTCCTGCTGCATTTGCAGATTTATTTGATGGTAGTACAAGAGGTAAAGCAATCACAATTTTTTCAATGACAGTTTTCACAATGCCAATCATTGCGCCTGTTGCAGGTTCTTTTATTGCCTTTTCTTATTTGAAATGGAGATGGACTGAGTATATTACTGGTATTATGGGATCAGCAGGTTTGGTTTTAATTGTATTCTTTTTCAAAGAAACTCATCATCCAATTATTTTGGTTAATAAAGGTAAAGAGATTAAAAAAAGAACAGGTAATTGGTTAATCCATGCTCCACATGATGAATTTTCATTAAATTTAAAAGATATTGTTGAAAAAAATTTAACAAGACCAATTGTTATGCTATTTAAAGAACCAATTATTTTATTGATTAGTACTTACAATGCATTCATCTATGGTATTTTATATTTGTTATTATCTGCATATCCAATCGTTTTTGCTGAAGGTTATAAAATGAAAGGTGGTGTTGCCCAATTACCATATTTAGCATTAGCTTTAGGTATGAGTTTTGGTGGCTGTTATTGTTACTATTCTGAAGGATTTTATCTAAAAGCAATTGAAGAAAATGATGGTAAACCAGTTCCTGAAGCAAGATTACATCCTTTATTTGCCGGTAGTGTTATATTTCCAATCGGGTTATTATGGTTCACATGGACTGGTAATTATCATGAAACAGTTCATTGGATGGCCCCAACTGCTGCAGGTGTATTTATTGGGTTTGGTTTAATTACAATTTTCAATTCTTCAATTAATTATATCATTGATTCTTATTTGATCTTTGCAGCATCAGCATTAGCTGGTAATACATTTTTAAGATCTGGTGCAGCATGTGCATTCCCATTATTTGCAACACAAATGTTTCATAATATGGGTACCAATTGGGCTGGTTTATTATTAGGTCTTATTGGTATTGCATTGATTCCAGTTCCATTTTTATTCTATAAATATGGTAAAAAAATAAGAGCAAAATCAAAATATGCATTTGTTCTAAATTAATTAATTATTTATTATTAACCATGTTAATAAATTGAGGTACTTTTTATTGTACTTGAGAGAAAGGGGGGGGAAAAAATCAATTAATATAAAGACTAATTATAATATTTTGATTTATGTAGTTTCATACTATAGACACAATCCTTCTGATTCATTCAATCTCATGATATTCAACTCCATTTGTTTATAACTCTCCAATTCTTCATTCTTTGTATTACTATCATAATCGAATAAGGTAAATTGATTAAATTGATGAGTTATGAAAACGTTGTTCTTTTTCTTTTTAGCAATGTAGTGCAATTTAGACTCTTCAAAAACTAAGAGATTCTTGAATATTCTACAATTCATCGATCTATCATTACCTAGACTTGATTTAATGAATGATAGAGTTTTGGGTATTCTATTAATCAATATTTCATTATTTGAAATTGTTGGAATTTCATCATTCTGTAAAATTTTAGATCTTTTGTTAATGAAGTTACAAGGAAGGAAATTGTGTTTGAGTTTTGTCTTGTATAGTGTCTGATGCTTGAGTTTGGGTATGTGTTTAGTGAGTCTTATAAATTCTCTGTAGTAATTGATGTATGGATTTGACATTATGAAAGACAGAGTTGATGGATTTGTGATTGATATACATGTATATAATATGAAGATACACTTATTAAGCAACAATAAACTCTTCTTTTTATTACTATAAGAGATCAAAGAAGTTGGATATTTTTTTTTCCCTAGAGAGACTTTTTCCCGCTGCGATAAGAAACTGTTAGCGATCTTTCCAATTTTATATAAAAGCGAATCATAATTATATTTATCTAGTTTGTTGTTCATATAATAATGGTATCAGATACACACATTTCTCTACGATGGAATCATTGCATTTAATCTCCTTTGAAAAACTTGCATCGAAAACATTCACATTACCTGTTTTATTCATCATTTTATTTAAATTATTTCAAAAAGACACTAGGGATATCAATAAACAGCAAAAGATTGATAAATGTATTGAATTATTTGGGGTTCCCATAGTTCCTGAGTTAACTAAAGACTGGAGAATGATAGAACCATTCAAATATAGACCATTCAAATCTGGTGAATATAAAATTCATATGAATATTAAGAGCATAACACCAAATGATTGGTTAAACGTTGAAAATACTTATAAAGAACGTACTGACATTAGATTTAAGATTCAAAATGATCCAAATTTGAAAGACCATGTTATCTTATATAATGAAGATGGTAAAGATGCCACTATTGAATTTTATGAAATGTGTACTAATTTTATGATTAATAAATATCCTCAATGGTTTGAAGTTAAAGGTGATTTAATTCATAATAAGATAAGAAATGAATATATTCCATTAGATCCATATTCTGTTTCAGATGTTATTAAATTAAATGAATATCTAAACACATTCATTGAAGAAGATTTCATTATTTTAATGCCTGGATTTGATGAAGAATATGTTTTCAAGAGTGGTGATTTTACATTTGCTTCAGGGTTTGATCCTGTAGATAAATTTAATAAACCATTATCGTCCATTCATCAACCTGTTCCTGACTATAGACCAAAATTGAAATCACCAATGAATAAATTATTTGACAAATTAAAAACTTACAATTATGTTCAAAGAAATAATTGGACAATTCAAATTCATAATAAGATTTTAGTGATTGGTAATGAATCTAAAGGAAAAGAAGATGAAGAAATGAAGGCATTGAATCCAGATGAATTAGATTTTGAAAGGGAAGTTTATTTAAGATCTGAAAAGCAAGTTTTAACAAGATTACCTAAATCAAATGCTATTGTATTTACAATTAGAACTTATTTAACTAAAATGAGTGATATTAGAAAAGAAATCTCTAAAGAAGAATTATGTGGTGCCATAGAAGGTATGCAATGGAATATTGGTCAATATAAAAGAAAACCATTATGGGGAGATGCAGTTATTTCATATTTAAAAGGTGAAAGTAATGGATGTTCAAAACCATGGATTGATGGATTACAATAAGTGTATTATATATAAAAATATGAATAATTATTTAGATGATTTAAATTTCTGGATATTGATAGCAGCTCTTTTATCAATTCTTTCTTGTAATTTCAAATCATAATTGAATAAGAATAGAAATTCAAATAAGATGAAAAAAGGAGCTAAGATGAATGCTTGTAATAAATTATCAAATAAAGCAGGACTTCTTTTTTCGAAAACACCATGACCAATGAATTGACAGATCCAACTGAATATAAATAAAGAAATCAATGATTTATTTGTTAAATAGTCATTTATTTTAAGCGATGATAATATTAAAATAGGAATTGATATTAAACCAACTTTGAAATCTAATACTAAATAAATTAAAGAATAAATAATTGCTAGAAATAGACCTAATTGATTGTTTAAAATTGGTAAATTGTTTAAAATACCAAATGAAGTGAATAAAATAGTTGGGACAAAAATGGAATGGATTAAAATGTTGATTTTATTTGAATGGTAAGATTTGTAAAAGACTAGATAGTCTTCTAAACTGAGGAAAGGCATTGTTATAATAAACTAATATGAGTAATATAACAAAATCTTAAAAGAGGGGGCGGATGATAATTTGCTTTAATATTATTGATTCCTCTCGGTATATTATGTCATCATTTTCAGTATATTATGTCATGTTCCTTCTAAGGTCTCTACCTAGAAAATATTCTTCTCAATCCCGGGATATTCCAATTTTAAAAAATAGTTTTGTTAGGACTGACACTATAATTGTGGATATTTAACTGAATGTATTGACTGTAATTGTGTATCTATAAGAGATATATGTAGTTGAGCTGATAGATAATCATGTTTCTGATATCCGATGGTTTGGTCAATTTTTTATAAATTTTGGTGATTTAAAATATTTCACTAAAATATCATTATAAATATTAATATTGATATTTATAAATTTATATTATCAATAATATATATTAGTTAATTAATGAATATTATTAATTAATATTTGGATTAGGTTTCCACATATATAATATATTGTTATTTAATGATTCGATTATGATATATCATGAAAGGATCTATGTATATTACTTATATATGTTACATGTCTATATTAATATCGGTACGAATAATTTTCTTTTTGTATGAAACAATTATGAAACAAATTTTCTTTCATAATTATTTTTTTATCCAATTATACTTCTTATTCTCTATTCTGCTCAATTGTATTTCACTTCTCTCATTTTCTATTCTTTTAATTAATTTTTTGAATTCAAATTTTTTTAAAAAAAAGAAAAAATTTAATACTGATATATGAATTTTATATGCAACACAGATCAACAATGAACGAAAACGTCATTAAATTCCTTCATCAGTACTCATACAACCTTACAAACACTCCAATCAACGGTGATATCCCCACGATCCATCAAATATTCTTATCAAAATTCAACAACAATAATATTCCTAAATTTTTAACCAGTATCGATAAATTCAAACTTCAACTTTTAAAAATTAAATATATTGATAACCATTCAATCATTTATAAAGATGAATCAACTATTGAATTCATCAACACCATGAATTTGAAAATAATGTTAGAATTAAATAATGAAGAATCATCAATTAAAAAACAAATTCCAATTGAACCTTTAAAAAAAGATGAAATTTTATCAATAAACCATCTTAATGATCTATTATCATCAAATAAAAACACAGATTATGATAAAATATTATCATTATTGAGATATGAAACAACAGGATCAAAATTAACAAGATTTAACATTTCTAAAACAACACCAAAATCACCTTTTTTACAAACTTGTAATGATCAATCCCATTCAAATCTATTATCAAAACAATACAATTCACCCACAACATCAATTAAATTATCCAAAGAACTTCAAACTTGTTTACAATTGAAAATTCATTATATTCCAATAATAAAACCATTTACTGATATTTCATTAGGTGATTGTTCATACCTTGATACTTGTCATAAATTAGATAATTGCAGATATCTTCATTATATGAAACATATTCCTAAACAAGAATACATCAAACAAGTCAATGAATGTAATAAATTTAATTCTAAAATTCAATCATTTGAAAAATTATCATCATTTAATAAAAATGGTTCAATTTCAAATATTTCTAGAATTCAATTAGATAAACAATTTATTAAATGTGATGTTAAAAACTTCAATTTTGAAATCTTGGGTAAATTTTCAGCAATAATTGCAGATCCACCATGGAATATTCATATGAATTTACCATATAATTCAAATGATAATGAGTTTTTAAATTTACCATTTAACTTAATTCAAGATGAAGGGATTTTATTATTATGGGTCACTGGTCGTGCAATTGAAATAGGTAAAGAATCATTGATTAGATCAGGTTATAAGATAATCAATGAATTAGTTTGGATTAAAACTAATCAATTATCAAGAACTATATGTACTGGTAGAACAGGACATTGGTTAAATCATTCAAAAGAACATTTAATCATAGGTATCAAAGGCAACCCAGAATGGTTGAATAGTAAAGTGGATATTGACTATATTGTGAGTCAAACGAGGGAAACTTCAAGAAAACCAGATGAATTATATGGAATTGTGGAAAGATTAGTTGGTCCTCATGCTAGAAAATTGGAAATTTTTGGAAAAGATCATAACACAAGACCAGGTTGGTTTAGTAAGTATATCAATAATATATATTTAAACCCTTTTCTCCTTACTAACCCCCATCAATATTAGCCATTGGTGATCAAATTTCTGGAAATCAAATCGTTGAAATTGATGTCAAACAAAGATATGAAAAAAAAATTTTGATGTAAATTTTGTAATTTCCTAATTTGGTCAAACAATTTAAAAATATATAAAAAAAATGTAAAACTGTTTGCTAATATAGCTCACACACATACTCTCCATATATATCAAAATAACTTGTTAATTTATGAAATTTGAACCAAACAGTATATAGAGTATTTTACTCATTTACGATTACCGAATCAGGAAGTCAACCGATCTCATCCAATAGAAATTCTTAATTAAAAAAAAAAAAAGTGAGCCAACAAAAAAAAAAAAAAAGATAATATAATATTAATTTCTATTTAAAATAAATCATATATATAAAATCATGTTTAAATCAGGTTTAAGAACCACTTTCCAATCAATCAGAAACGCCTCCACCAAAGCACACGCAGAACTACCACCATGGGCTTTAAAACCAGCCTTCCCAGCCGGTGGTGATGCTAAAGCTGCTAAAGCCTTCACAGATGCTATTAAAGCAGAACAACATCACGCTCAAGGAACTTCAGCATTTTGGAGAAAAATCTCATATTTCATTGCTGCCCCAGCTGTTCTTGCCACTGCCGTCAACACTTATTTCATTGAAGCAGAACATGCAGAACATAGAAAACATTTAGCTCATGTTAAAGATGAAGATTGGCCAGTTCAATATGATTATGAAAATATTAGATCTAAAAATTTCTTTTGGGGTGATGGTGATAAAACTTTATTTTGGAATCCTGTTATCAACAGACATATTAAAGATTAAAGGGTATTTATATATTTAAATTATTTTCATTTTTTTTTACAAGAATATTTAATAAAAAACAAATTTTTTATTTAATTTATAATGTAGAAAAAATGTATAAATTACTTGTTGTTGCAATTGCAACTGAATTTTCACGAGGATGCCATGCTAAATGTAATATACTTTTAGTAAAATTAACATTTTCATAACTTAAATCTCTTTTTAACATTGATGGTAAACCATTTTTTCTTTTATTATTATTAATGTTATATTGTTGTTGTTTTCTTGATTTAAATGCACTTCTATCTGCTTGTAAAACGATTTCTTCATTTGATTCTGGATTTTTAACGTCTGGATAAATCATAAAATTATTGTTATAAGAACCAGTGACAATTGAATCATTATTACCACTAAAACAACATTCAAATTTATCGAAAATTGAATCATTTTCATAAGTATCACATAATTTATCTCTTAATTGTTCATGAATTTTAATTGTTTTAATTGGTTCTCTTTCCATTTTAACATCCCAAATTTTAACTGTTAAATAATCTCGACTTACAATGTATCTACCATCTGAACTAAATTTAACATCTGAAATACTTGAAGTTATTTCTGTGAAAAAATTATGACTTGATGGATCATTATATTCTTCAAAAACTTTTGAATGAGAATCACATAATGCATTTGATCTCATATCTGCTAATTTTATAATTCCCTTTGATGATGAATACATGAATAAATTACAATTATTAGGATCAAATTGTGCACTTGTGATGACTTCTGTTAATTCTTCCATATTAGCAGGTTTGATATCAACTATATTAAAACATTGATCAGGAATTTGTAAATTCCATAAATTAATCCTTAAATCATCAGAACTTAAAAAAGTTTCACCATCACTATTGATTGAAATTGAATTGATATGATAAGTATGAGCGTTTGAATATATTTTCTTTGGCGTTGCTGCAATGATCTTATCATGTAACGTTAATCTTGGTAGTTTTAAACTATTTAAATTCAATCTATTATTATTATTATTATTATTATTATTATTATTATTTGTCGTATTATTCGTAAACGTATTATTTTTGAAATGATATTCACTTAGATTATTTTCACTAACCATTCTGATTTGTTTTTCATAAATTTTCCAAAGTTTAATGGTTTTATCATTTGTTGATAATAATAAATGAGATTCATTTGTTCTTTTACACCATTTAATCTTATTAATTTTTTCTTCAATTCCTAAAGATTTCAAATAATCGAATTCAGCATCATGACTTTGAAATTCCATATGGAACCTATATTCACAAAATTTTTTTTTACTTTGATTTCTTTCAAATAATACAACTCTACCACCTCTATCACCCGTTGCTAAATAATCTCCTGTTTGATCGAATTCGACGGTTGTGATAATATCTGCCGAGTCTCTGTTGACAATGTCGCCCTTGTCGCCAAAGCATTGGCTGAACTTGAAGTTGTGTGGATCGTCAGCCATTCTCTTTCTCTCTCTCTTTTATTTTTTTTTTGTTTCCACTAAAGATTAATTTTGGAGGAGTTGATTTTTTTTTTTTTTTTTTTTTTTTATTGAATTTTTTTTATTTTTATTTACCCGGATAGAGAATAGACTCCCCTACACTAGATTTATTAAAAAAGGGGGACTATGTGTGTATTATAATTACTATTGAGACAGCAAGCCCAACTCCTCGGCCCACTTCTTCTCTGCCTCGACGATTGTATTGTTGTTGGCCTTCATCTTGTTCATCGTTTCAATATACTCATCATATGGATCACTATCAAACACAATACCACCACCAGCTTGTAGATAAGCAACCCCTTTTTTGTACACCATTGTCCGTAATGCAATACATGTGTCCATGGTCTTCCCATCGTAAGACCATGAGCCAACAGCCCCGGCATAGACACCTCTTTTCTCCTGTTCCAATTCACCAATCAATTCCATTGCACGAACTTTAGGAGCTCCAGAGACTGTACCAGCAGGGAAGATGGATCTAAACGCATCGAACCTTGTCTTATCGGGTCTCAAAGTACCCGAGACTTCACTTGTCAAATGCATGACATGACTAAATCTTTCCACAGTTAATAATCTATCAACAGATGTTGATTTAGCATCACAAACTCTATTAACGTCATTTCTTGCCAAATCAACCAACATTACGTGTTCAGATCTGTCCTTCAATGAGTTTCTTAATTCGGAGGCTAATAGATCATCTTCTTCACTGGTTTTACCTCGTCTTATCGTACCAGCAATTGGATGTGTTATAATTTTATCTTTAGTATCTGATTTAACTAATAGTTCAGGGGAAGCACCAACGATTTGGAAGTCTAAGTAATCGATGTAAAACATATAAGGAGAAGGGTTGACTGTTCTCAAATGTCTATAGATGTTGAAAGGATGTAAAGATGTTGGTCTTGCAACTCTTTGAGAAGGAACTGCTTGGATGATGTCTCCTTTCAAAATATGTTTCTTTAAAGTTGCCACATGTTGTTCATAACCTTCTTGACCGATGTTTGAAGTGAAACTTAATCCCAATTCAATATTATCTTGTTTTGGATATAAAACAGGTATTGATTCATCGATTAAAATTGATTCAATTTCCTTTATTGAATTGGCAATTTTTTGATATTTTTTCATGATTAATTCATCAGAATCATTGAATTCAATTTTTAAATTGTTTATAATTTGAATTTTTTGGAAAACGTTATCAAATGCGATAACGTTATCAAATAACATTAAAGAAGCTTCAGGTAATTTCAAGACATCCTTCAACGGTCTTTCTGTCTTTGGCTCAAAGTACTTGACACAGTCGTATGAGATGTATCCGATTGCACCACCGCTGAGCTTAGGGATCCCTGGTAGTTGTGCTTGTTTATATTGGAGTAATTCTTTTTCCAACAAGATTAAAGGATCAACTTCATTATCAAAAGTTGGGCCTGTGTTGATGATTTTAGTAGGCTTGAACCCAAGAAACGAATACCTATCGACAGTGTCCCCGTTCTTTGCGCTTTCAAAGAAAAAACTGTGAACTTTCTCTCCGCCTTGTGGGTCACCTATTCTTGTTAGTTTGAGATAGGCACACAATGCAGTGATCTTATCGTTTGTGAATAGCGAGTAAATTGGGTACAGGTTAGGAACGTCCTCCGTGCAGTTGTTGCTGCGTTCTCTGTCTGCGTGGATGATCTCCAGCAGACTCTCGACTGACGGTTGAATTGAGTTCATTTTTTAATTTTAATTTAATTTAATTTTTAAATAAAATTTTCCACTTTTTTTTTTTTTTTTTTTTTTAATTAAAAATTTAAATTAAAAAAAAAAAAAAAAAAAAAAAAAAATTTTTAAAAAAAAAAAAAAAAAAAAAAAAAAAAAAAAAATCTCTTTCTTTCAATA